>JAVIAB010000101.1:37610635-38210635 GCA_032433765.1 Megaustenia siamemsis | reverse complement strand
AAATAACTACAGTAGATAACGAGTGGCTCATATTCAAAAAATCACTGACGAAAATAGCAACCACAATATGCGGAACGAAGCAAAGGAAGAAGGAGGGAAAGATGAGCACTCCATGGTGGAATGACATAGTCAAGAACGCCATAAAAAGAAAGAAAAAACTATACAAAATCTGGCTAAAAACTAAAAAGCCAAGCGATTATGATATATACACAATAGAAAGAGGAGAAGTGAAGAAATTAATCAAAGAAGAAAAACATAAAGCATGGATAAAATTTGGCGAAATGATTAGTAACAACCACACATCAGCAACCAGAGATTTCTATAGAACAATTAAAGCCATAAGACAAAAGAATGACAATTATGACCCAACTGAAATCATCAATGATAAACGAGGCCAAGCAATAACAAACAAAGCGCAAATCTTAACGAGATGGAAAGAATATTTCGAAGAGCTTTTGAATGTAGAAACAGCGAGTCCAAAAACACACAAAAAGCAACTAATAGTTGGCGATAAAGAACAAAATATACTAATGGAAGAAATAGAACAAACATTACGACTAGCACCAAGAAACAAAGCCCCAGGAATCGATAACATCCCAGTAGAAATGCTAACAGCAGCGGGAGAGGCAGGATGTAAATGGCTACACAGAATATTCAACGCTGCATGGATACAACAGCAAGTCCCAGACGATTGGAAACAGTCCATTATATTACCAATATGGAAAAAGAAGGGCAGCAGAAGAGACTGCAACCAATATAGAGGAATATCGCTATTAAGCCACACAGGGAAGTTATATGCCAAGATAGTTGAAAAAAAGATTGAGACCAATTATAGACCCACAACTAAGCGATGCTCAGATGGGCTTCAGGAGGAACAGAGGTTGCACAGATGCCCTGTTTATCATAAAACAACTAGCGGAGAAAACAATAGAGCATAATAAAACACTACATACAGCTTTTATTGACCAAGAAAAGGCGTTCGACAGGGAACAACTATGGTCCGTATTGCCCTTGTACGGAGTGAGTCACCACCTAGTAGAGATATGCAAGAGCCTCTATGAAAGTAGTCGCACTACAGTAAGATCTTCAGCAGGCTACTCTAAACACTTCACCATTAACTCCGGAGTAAGACAAGGCTGCGTGCTTTCCCCCTTACTTTTCATCACATATATGGACAATATAAGCAAATTAGCATGCCCAATCAAAGGAAACATACCAACACGGATGACAACAAACGATAACACAGAAGAGAACGAAATATACGTACCAGAAAACAACAGAAGAGAGGAAGAAATAAATGAAATACTATTTGCAGACGACCAAGTTCTGATACATGAAACAACTGAGGACCTACAAGAACATATCAACAGGCTAAACAACACTTGTAAACAATACAACATGAAGATCAACATAAGCAAAACCGAAGTAATGGCAATAGCGAGAAAGGAAGAAAAACTAAACATCATAATAGATAATACATCTTTGAAGCAAGTTGACAATTTTAAATATCTGGGTAGCACGCTAACACAAGACAATAACCAAGAAACAGAGATAGATATAAGGTGTAACAAAGCATGCCAAGTTATAGGCCAAGTATCAACACTATTGAAAAACAAAGCAATAACTACGGAAGCAAAAAGGGCAATATACAAATCAATTTTTCTACCAACTCTGTGCTATCAGTGCCAGAATTGGACGCTGGACTCTAGAACAATAAGAAAGATAACGACCACAGAAATGAAATGTGTCAGAAGAATGACAGGAAACAGCTTAAGGGACCGAGTAAGAAACACTGACCTGAGGAAGAAACTCGAAATTGAACCAGCCATCGAATACATAAAGAAACAACAGATAAATTGGTTCGGCCACATAACAAGACAGAAAGAACTAACAATGAATCAAAGAGCCATAAACAAACGCTACGAAAACGTCAGATTAAGAGGAAGACCGAGAAAGAGATGGATAAATGGAATACTAGAGTCACTAGGAGGAATAACATCAGAAGATGCCAACAGAAGAGCAAAGAATCGCAGATTGTTTCTCCCCTCGACGCCAACATCAACAGAGGAAGGATAGAAGAGGAAGAAGAACCGATTAAGAAGGTATCATCAGCATGATGACATCCGACTATTATTCAAGCCATGCCCCTTATGAATCTTAAAATAATATTACTACACATATTAAACAAATCTGGTGAGAGTACACACACTTGCTTAACACCCTGTTTTATTTGTTGAGACATTCCCAATTGATTTACTGTTTTTTTTGCAATTACTTATTCTTTATTATTCTTAGATCTTTGTTGTCTATGATTATGCATTCTGAAATTTCGATTATTGCTTGATGATTTACTGTGTCAAATGCGTTGGCATAATCTATGTAACAGGTATAGATCTGTTTTCCCATCTATGGCACTTTCTACTAAACATCTAATGATGTATATGGCATTGCACGTTCCTTTACCTTTAACAAAATCACGCTGTTAATCCCAAATTTTCTGGGAAGATTTTGTTTCGCACTCTTCGCATGATTATTCTTAGTAATATCTTAGTCATGTGACTCATAAGGCTTATTGTGCGATGATCATCGCATTCAATCGCACCAGATTTCTTTGGTATGGCTATGAGTATTGATTTGAGCAGATCGTCTGGAATATATCCGTTGATGTAGATATAATTCAATATTGTTGTTATTATTTATATTTCAAAATCACCCATGGCTTCAATCTCTTATTTAGTTATATTATCTGGTCCACGAGCTTTTCCTGCTTTCATATTGCGCGAGGCGTCTACCACTTCCTCTTTGAGTATTTCTGGTCAATCTCTATTATCTTTAATATTTACTTATGTTCATCCATCATTATAATGGCGTTTAATGTATTCTGTCCATCGTTCCCGTATGCATTCATGTTTAATCAACAGTTCTCCTGCCGTTGATCTTTTTCATTACGTTTCTCTTCCTGTTAATTCTTCATTTTGTCTGTGTATAGCATTGACATCTCATTTTTCTTGCATTTAAATCTCTCTGCATCTCTGTTTTAGCCCAGCATCTTTTTCTTAATTGCATTTTATTACAATTGTTTTATTTAATAGCTTATATTCATATTTATTTTATATTTATTCTTCTTGTATCCATTAGATGTACAATGCCATTTATCATCCAATTTTTTCGTGAATTTGTCCTCACTGGTGGTATGACCTCTTTTCTGATGTTTGTTGCATTAATTATTTTAGCATTTATCACTGTTCATCAATGCTTTGTATCTTCCCAATTGCATTGTACCGGTTCTGAATTGTGATGTTATATTTGTCTTGTAACATCTTGTCTGATTTGCGTCAATCTAAATTTAACTTGATGTTAACTGAGGCTCGTGTTGCTGCTTTTAAATTCACACTAAGCTTTCCCACAACTGGTACATGATCACTATTGCAATCTGCCCCTGGTCTAGTTTTCACACACACCAGAACCTTACTAAATATATTGTTTATCATTTTGCAATCAATATGACTACGTGCATTGTACCCTGTGCTTTTCCATGTCCACAGACGTCTTGGATGTTGCTTAAACCAGGTGCTTTCTATTATCATGATGAGCGTTCTTTCCCAGTCAATAAGTTTGTCTCCTCTTTCATTCCTTTCCTAAGCCATAATAACCAACTACTTCCTCAACTCTTTGCTTTCCAACCATTGCGTAGAGATCTACTAGAACTATGGATTTTTCATGTGGTTTGTATTCACGAATTGCTTCATTTAACTCATCATAAAATGTATCAACTGTTTCCTCTAGACTGTCTGCTGTTTGTCCATAAATTTGTATGAGATTTATATCTATCTACTTTTATATTCAATTTCACTAAAAGGACCCTGCCAGATATTGTCCAAAAGCATTTCATTGCTCTTTCTGCATCTAAGATGAATCCTTTACTTCTCTGTAGTTTTCAGTACCTTCAGAATCTATTGTATTATGTTCATCAGCATATATTGCCCATGATCCAGTGTATCTCATTTCGTAAAGTCCCAATAAATGTAAACCCATCCTTTTCATTTCCTGTTTGATGTTTTCGAGTTTTCCCTCTGCATGAGTGTTCTCACATTCCAAGTACCTATCTTTAGAGTATATTTTATCTTAACGTTGCTTGTAGTAGGTTGATGACGATCGGGTATCACCTGTAGCACATTATGTCCCCTACCGAACGAGGGTTTTCCAGTGGAATCCATATTAACGGTGTTGTCGTGAATACTATTATTTTGGTGATTCACGATTGTACACATAATTTACGACTGTATTTTTCTGTTGCCTTTCATCGATTTGTTTATGGTTAGCTCCGATAGACTTTGACCCAAAAGTCTCACCAACACAGTGTGGTTGTTTTTACTTCAGGGCTCCCTTAGCCTTTCACGCTCCCGTAAAAATACCTGCAAAGCAGCAGGGCAACCGCATGCTGTACTGTTTATTACACAGTAGCAGTTGAATTACCCGACCTGATTATTACTATTAAGGTTATTTGAAAGATTATGATTATTAAATTGCAGGACACATTAACAAAATACGATGTCTTATAACGAGCAAAACCCCCAACCATCATGACAACGCTTAGGAGTCGGAGACTAAGGTGTGTGGTTCATGTAAGAAGAATGGCAAACAATCATATTCCCAAACAAACTTTGTTTTCCGAACCTAAGGACGGAAAGAGACCAAAGGGAAGACTAATCATGAGATAGAAGTGTGTTTGCAGGGCTTACTTCAGTGAATTCTATATCAGAAAGAAAGTGGGGAGATCTAGCTACAGATCATTGCAAACAATAATTGCAACGGTATAACAACATTCGATGAAACATTGATATACAATTCAGAAGACAAAAGGCGCAGGAGAATGTAGACGAGGCTATGCACCACAAATACATGGTTTTTTTTCATTCTGCTGTAGAAATTAAATATTGACATATTCAGCCACCAGAGAAGCTAATCGGCAAAAACAACATCCAGCATAAGGCACTAACATTTTACCAAACTACTGACCTATCATGATTGCTTGCTTCAAGGTGAGACGCCAAAGGCCATATATATATATGCATGTTCTAGGTCTCTTCATTGATTCATCTTTAGATGAGGTCAAGTATGATAAACACATTTGTGGCTTGGTATGATGTGAACAATCCAATTTTATGCAGATCCATCGTTGCATAAGATAATTGACATGTGTTTTTCCTTTAAAGACAACAGCGCGGTTCTCGCTTGGGAATCGTATTCTGTCCAACTTTGCTTTCCAAACTTGAAAGATACAAAATGTCGTTCATTCGTTCCTTCCATGACAATTTTCTTGAAGGTTACAATGATGTCGCCTGTCTTCTTGTTCTCTACGATTGTATTCGCCTTGTTTAGGTCACTTCTCTGTTTACATTTTGAAAACCGCACTTCACAAGCATTTAGGTTCGTTACTTTTGGGATTGTTGATTTTTTGCTCCGCACATTAAAATAACCACCTTTTTGTCTGTACATTTCTTAGATGTCTCATGTGGTAAATCTTTTGTATTTGTCACTGTTGAAGCCAAATAAGTTAAAACTTTGGCCGCCTTTGACCTGTCTTATCTTTCCGGATTTGCTGCGGCTGTACATTCAGTCTAAGCTATTGTTTAATATAAGGTCTCAGTTGCCATGGAATTGAAGCGGTTACTAAATGTTATGACGTATGTTGACAAATATATGTTTTGCAAATGAACTTTCATAATTTCTCTTTCAGGTCGGCATCATTGCCCGGCAGGTAAACTATATAATCTAGATCTTGATTGACTGTTTGTAGACATGCGTTCAAAAATGATGGTGCTCCGACACGATCAAGTAATGTTGTCATCCATTATGATCAACGTTCAAAATGGACAAGAGTGAACTACGAATTATTGTCAGATTCACCTGAACTCGATAACTCGTGAAAATCACACTTTATTGATCACCATCATCATCGAGTGTCGTCTCCGCAACGAAGGTTGGCTACCATGGAGCGCCATTCTGCTCTGTTTCTTGCTTTGATGCTGCAGGTTGTCATATGCTGATTTGTCCATCTTTTGATGTTGCTCGTCCATGTTAGTCTTGGTCTGCCTTTGTCTCTTTTACTTTGTATTTTCCCCCCCAGTAACACTTTTAGTAGGCTGTTGTGTCTTTTAACATGGCCCAAAAATCGCATTTGTCTTGTTTGAATTGTGTTTATTGTTATCTTTTCATTTTTAGTTGTTTTAAGACTTCATCGTTTGTTTTCTTTTCCATCCATCCAATTCTACCTATTTTTCTATATATCCACATTTCAAAAGCTTCAATTCTTTGTTCTATTTTCTTGTCTATTGTCCATGTTTCTGCACCATATAAGACTATTGAGAAGATGTAACATTTTGCTATTCTTAGTTTTAGCCCTGGTGTTATTTGTTTTAATGTTAGTATATTTTTCATGACATTAAAATTACTTTTTGATATATATCTTTTCTTTTGTTTATTTCATATGTTCATTTTCTATCACTGGTTATAGAATGTCCAAGGTAGTTGTTGTTCTGAACTGTCTCCAGGTCTATTCCTTTAATTTTGATATCCACGTGTGGGTTTACGGAAAACTTACACATAATTAAACAAAGAAGTGAGAATTTGCATTAAAATTGATAATATTAAATATATAAATTAAATAGCTTAAGAGGCAGAAGAAGCACCAAATAAAATAAATATGAAAGAATTGTATTATAGCACACATAAAAAAAAGCGGAGAATATAAACATAGCAATGCTTTTATCTATGATAAGAATGGAAATCTGTTTAGAAATATAGGGCAACAAATGAAGAGATGGAAGTAGCACTTTTAAGAACTCTTGAACAGACCCGACCCAAATAACGGTTCAGATATACTACCTACCAGCAGAAGAGGAGTTACACATTAACTGTGGAGAACTAAGCAAGGAAGAAATAGTGACATCCATCAATTTAATAATAAATGGTAAAGCAAAATGACCAGATGAAATTCATTCAGGGGCCATCAAAGCAGATATTAACACTTCTACCACAATGTCACAATACATTTGTAAATGTCTGTGTTGATAAACATTACTCCAATTCACGCACGATCTCCCTTTAAAGTTTTGTTTACCTGATTTACTACTTTACTCCATTTTTTCTTCTCCTTCAACTTATCGTATTCTTATTATTATAATTCATCATTATTTGACCCTTCCATTTCCACTACCTTTATTTATTTAATTTCAGGATCTAACATTCATTGACAAATTCATATTATTTCCACCATTTGCTATCCCGTTTCTTCTCATATTTCTTCTCACTCCATTCTGTGCTTGTTGTACCACTATCATTCATCGTTATCAAGTAACGGGCCTGCTGGCGTAGGTGATCATGTCTCTCCACAACTTTCGATCTCGACAGTTATTTATAATTTCTATTGTAGACCTTCTGCCAAACCATTCACTTCAGCTCTTTCCTAGTTGTTACAATATATTCCAGTTGTTCTCTTCACATTACATGGGCAAAAATGATGATTGTTTCTTCCAAATAGTGGACATTAGCTCTCTTTCAGATTTGTCCTCTTTAAGAATGTTTTCATTACTCTTCTTAGCTGCCCATGGTATTCTTAACACTCTCCTGTGAAACCATATATCAACAGACTCCAGTGATTTTCTTGCTGCTGTCCTATTGTCCATGATTCACATCCATATGTTACCAAATGTCACTGGCATAACATTTAAGAACACTTTTTTTGTTTCTTTTGTCATAAATGGATTGCATAGTATCTTCCTCATTTTTTTTAAAGCTGCTTTTGTCTGAGCCATTCTACTTCTCTCCTCTTTTATACATCTTCCGTCTGAGGCTAACAAAGTTGCCAAATATTTAAATTCATTTACATGTTTTAATATTGTTCCACGTGTCTTTATTTTGCACTGAAGTGATGTCTTTTTCTTTGTTGTTACAATTGCTTCTGTCGTTTTGCTATAAAACAAAGTCACTGCCTTGTGGGTGAGCTTTTTAGTCATAGGCTAGCGGAATCAACTGTAAATAAATCGACGGAAGGCAACAGAAAACCACCGTCGTAACGTCTTTGTACAATCATGAATGGCCACCACCATCATTACCGCTTGTTAAATATCCCTTCTCTGAAATATACTGCCATGTATCTGAGGTATACTTCACATTTGCTTCACTCCTCATCACCCAAGACGTTGATATCTTTCAATATCCAATCTTTCTCTTATTTACTCCTGCGTTATTTACTTGATCTCATCATAACTTCATGTTAGTCTATCGGTGCTTCCATATAGCCTATGTTCTCTTTTCTCTCAATCTGACATCTGTTAGATATACAATATATTTTCTTCTTATAACTGTCTGTTCCATTTCAGCATATGTGTGGTTACATGTTATATCATATGTGCATATGTCGTCGATGGAGTGGTTCCTGCATTTTTATTTGTTCAATTTTTCCTAACCGTTCTTCCAAAATGTTTTATTATTTCATCCACATCTTCCTTGAAATTGCTAATGTCAATTGTCTATGTTATCTGTCTTATGTACAAAATGTATTAATTTGTCTTGACTTCCTCATTTTCCTCTTCAGATTTTATAATTTCCTTATCGTCTCATCAGTATCTAATTCATATCTACCAGTTCTCGATAGTATATATTTTTATCGTTCAATAATTTAATCTCATTATCATGTCACAAAATCTGAACATCACAATCTAAACATGCATCGAAGCAATTCCTTACTATTGCTGTCACCATTACTTCCACATCAGTCTGTATGGACACAGTCGACCAATCCGGTGGAAAACAACCCCCAAACTTAACCACCTTTATTTCACTCCCCCTAACATCTCAGCATGTATCCCGTTAGCTGGTGCGAATGTTATCTTTGTTGTTTTTCCTTTTTTTCCCACGTGCCCTGACCTACTTTTTGCCCAAACTGAGACTAACTCAATTGGTTTTATTGCAGCTTTCCTAAGTCAGACTTGCATTTATAAAATTATATAGCAGCTGTATTGATAATGTCCACATTAGAGATGTAATAATTTAAAGTAATCATCCAAATGTTATGGTTGAAAACACGAATCAAGAACGTCGTCTGAAGGAATACATTATTAAAAATGACACACCCGGTAAATTTATATAAGAAAATAAAACTTACTTAGTTTGATCAAGTCAACCACCATAAAAGACATGGGCAGTACTAGTGTTTCTATGAAATGTATACATGGCACCAGGTAAACTAGGTCTCTAGAGACAACACTCTGATATTGGAGACATAGACAAAAAGAAGCACCGACATTATTATAAAACAATTTATGTTCCCCTCTGTACTGATAACTTTGTGATGTGTTGATTGATAATAATGACATATTGATGTCTTTGTACTCTTCACCAAACACATTGATGCTCAGTCACTTGTAAAAAATAATGAAAGGACATGGTGAACGGTGTATGAGATGAGATGTGACAGCAAAAAATACCTCCTCTATTATATTTCAGAAATTTACTCTTTACGACATGGTAAGTTTTGAAATCCTTAGCTGATGTCAAATGTTTTATGAAATAGCTTGTTTCAACATGGGATGTACTTATTGTTTTCATATAAATCTTGGTGATGTAGAAGAAACCCACAGTGCGCGGGTAATCCATACTGATGAAAGATTATATTTTACTGTATATGTCAAAAATTAGCTTGGACATGTTCCATTGACTTAACCAGCGTGTTGACACAATACCAGAGAAGACTGCCAAAAGAAAATATCGTTCAAATTGATTAATTTCAAACTGTAAACAGTTGAGTCCACTTCGTATATTGTAATGTTTTAGTTCACTTCCGTGTCTCGAAGGTACATTCTTCTTGGTCTGTCCATAATGTGTTGACTTAGAATCATACCATCCATTATTGTTCTTTTCAGACCCGTCTTATCTTTTAACGTGGCCATGTTACTTTAATTTTCTCTGTAGAATAGTGTTTTTTGTTTGTTATTTTTTATTTACTCGTTTTCCTCTCCATTTGTCTCTCCATTTTCCTCTCATTTTACTCCGTCTTCGGAGATACTCATATTTTTTTCCGTCGATAAGTAATTGGTGTTTCAAGTCGGACCTCGCTGCCGAAACCAGGGGTTGTTTCCGCAGACTGAAATGGTAAATAAAAATCCCAACTGGTTCCGCCGGGATTTTAACCCGCTACATGTGGCGTCTTGCCTCGAGATCAAATAGTCTCCCGAATCGTGTGTATAAGCCAAGTCATTTTAATCTTTAAATCTGTTAATGCCCTATTTGCTCTTTTTCATTATTCTTAATCTCGAACGTATCGATTTTCGTCCTTGCCGATTTGCGAGATTATCCATGATTCAGAACTATATGTTATAATCGAGAAAACACATGTTTTTCAGTAATTTTAGTTTTCCTTATTTGCTTGTATTGTGCCAAATGTTCTACATGGCGTTTAAATGTTGTGTTGCTTTTGGTAATCTTCTATTGTTCTCTTACTGGCAGTCTCCATTTTTAGTTATTTAATACCCAACTTATTTATAGTTTGTTGAAATTTCAAGTTCTTCAAATTGGTAATGATTTTTTTGTTTACTTTTTGTTTCGTCAGTGGATATTATCTTACGGGGCTTTCCGGTGTCATGGTGGATGCATGTAGTCGTTTTTTTTTAAATAATTCGGCAATTGCTGATATATTTAACTGATTTACGCGACAGTCTAGTTGTGAAATTATGTGTTGCTATTCCCCGATTGGTGTATGTTTTACTTCTGACGTGAGGATGAACCCATTGTTAAGTGGAATATGATTTATTCTTCTTTGTGTCGTGTGATCGCGGTTCGATAGGCAAGCACATGGTTCGACAAAAATGTTGCCAGCAAACCGGATATGTTCAATCCATATGTGAAAAGTCTATGACGGTGGATGGGGCAGATGAATCAGAAATGATCAACGGCCCAGAAAGCGAAAACAGCAAAGTGTGTGGTGCACATGAGGCATATTCAGAACACGAAAGGCGAATATGGCAGACCACCGTGAAAGAGATTGGAGCCTCATCACGTACTAGTCCAGAGGAAGCAATGAAGAGGAAATCGAGCATATGACGGAGTAAAGATCTTAAAATAAGTACTGGGGATTTTAGGACTCTATATCAAGAAGGGAAATTGGAAAATCTGATTCAAGAAGCAGAACGAATAAATATAGATATTGTAGGCATATCAGAGACAAGATGGAAAGAATGTGGGTACATAAAGGGCGAAAAATATATATTTATATACATAGGAAATACAACAGAACATCAAAGTGGGGTAGGAATACTGATAAAAAGAGAGCTACAAAAATATATAAGTAACTAGACATACATCACTAGACATACAGTGATAATATTATAAAACCATTCGACATAGCGATAATACAGACATATGCACCTACTCAAGACTACACAGATGAACAAATAGTGACATACTATGAAAACTTAAACAAAGTTATGAAGCAAGTGCAATCTTCAGACATTTTGATTGTAATGGGTGACATGAACGCTAAAATAGGAAAAGGTAGATATAAGACCATTATAGGAAAACATGGTTTAGGAAAAAAAGAAATAACATAGGAGAAGGATTAATACAATTATGTGGAGAAAACAGGCTGGTAATATGTAACACCTACTTTTAGCAAGAGAAAAGGAAAAATTATACACATGGAAAAGCCCTGGAGATAAGAAGAGGGATCAACTAGATGCTCCGTAACAGCGTAAAGAAAGCCAACACCTACCCATGAGCAGATATTAATTCAGATCACAATCCTGTAATGACTAAAATGAAAATCAAACTAAAGAGAAACAAGCAAAAGTCTAATTCATCAACAAATCCACTAGATATAACAGCATTAAATCGAAAAAAGATATTAAAGTCGCCTATGCAGTACAAATAAAGAACACATACCATAAGCTGCTAGAAGAAGGAATTGAACAATACAGAAGAGAAAATCCAGATGAAAAAGTAACAACAAAATGGTAATGCATACAGAAATTCATACAAGAAACCTGTGGCACCTTACCTAAAAGAGAAATAAATACAAAAAGATGGATAACTAACACTATCTTAGAAAAAAATGAAAGTAAGGAGACATGCAAAGAACACTGCCAAATACAATAAAATAGATAATGAGATACGCAAAATGTGCAAAAAGGCAAAAGAAGACTGGCTCAGCCAAAAATGTATAGATATAAAAACTATAGACAGCAAACAAGACTTAAGAGAAATGCACACATAAATAAAGGGAATGACTAATAACAATAAAAAAATAAGCCACAGAAGGTGGATGCATTGCATACAAAAAAGGAAAACGCTAACAGAAAATAAGGATATTATAGATAGATGGCAGGGATATATAACATGGCTATTTCAGGATGAAAGGGACAAGATATCAGTTATAAAATGTACATCAGGCTATAAAATCTTAACATCTAAGGTGGAAAAAGCTATAAAAACAATGAAAAAGGGAAAAGCAGCAGGACCTGACAGCAAACAGATAGAGGTGATACAGGCACTAGAAGATTTTGGCATTGAAGTGTTTACAGACATATGCAACGACATATACCACACAGGATACATACCAAATGTACTAAAAACATCAACTTTCATTGTATTGCCTAAAAAGAATGGTGCAGTTGAATGCAGTGACTTTAGAGCAATAAGCCTAATGAGCCATGTTACAAAAATCTTGCTAAAAGTAATACAAGGAATGATTCAAAATAAAATCAATACTGAATTAGATTAGCAGCAATTTTGATTTAGGAAAAGAAAAGCGGGGCAAAAGAAGCTTTATTCTGCATGAGAACATTAATCGAAAAATACACAGAAGTAAACAAACCAATATAAGCCTGCATCATAGACTACACCAAAGGTCTTGATAGAGTACACCACAAACAACTTATAGAATGATAAAAAGCGATACACCTAGATGTCATGGACATACGATTAATATGTAATCTATACTGGGAGCAAACAGCAATAACAAAATATAACAAAGTTAACTCTACACCCATTGTTATCAAAAAGAGGAGTAAGACAAGGATGCATCCTATCACCAAGCATGTTCAATATATACACTGATCAAATATTTAAAAACATCATAGAGATGACAGGCGTACACATTAATTGGAAGATAATCAACAACCAAAAATATGCTGACGATACTGTACTACTAGCAGAAAATCCTAATGATCTACAAACATTACTTAATGAAATAAACATGACAAGTGTGGCAGCAGCTACAAGAAGGGAGCAGAGAACATCAAGTTCTGCAGCTATAAAGGAGACTGGCCTTGCTATCCCAGAATTGTCTTAAATGGGATCAATGTAGTTGAAAACGTCTCCTCTTGTGTAAACTACACATTCACATCTAAGAGTGAATCAGTGAAGGTCACAAAATCATATTCTCTCTGTGGTTTTACTAACTACAGTTCAGGTGGCTTCTGTTGGATTGGAAATGATAACTTACCACCACTGTGTGTCTATATGTTTGGAATTGGAGTCATCAACGATGGCCTAACATCATGAAGTGCTACGACGATCATCATTTTCGGGAGGACGCGAACTTCCATGGTATATGGTGGATAGGCGGCAGGAACCATTGAAGGCTATGTCTGAAAAGTGTTCCTTCTTGCAGTTTCCTCATATTCCAAGTCCGGCTTGTTGCAGGAGCTACTGAGTTAAGTGCTCTGTGCACACCGTGAGCTGTGTGTCTCATCCGTTTTGATCCTGTTTCGATATCCCGCTTGTTTACGATGAATGATAATATCGTATGACAGGGAACAGTTGGCTGTGGTCACTTTCTGCGCGGTTTCGCCTTATGTCTTTTGGCGTGTGATGAGACTGCTACGATGGGGACTACAGTTACCTTTCTTTGTTTGGGAGATGTGTTAGTAATTCGGATGATTCCACTGGCACGGGCGGTTGACCAATTATGGATTTTAATTCGTTTGCAGTGATACCGGGGCCTTCCATAGCTAATAACCAATAACATGACAAGCAAAACGTATGGACTAGATATGAATATCATAAAGACTAAAACTATGATCATAAACAAAGAAGATACTCAAAACCCACAAGTGGATATCAAATTAGAAGGAATAGACCTGGAGACAGTTCAGAACTACAATTACCTTGGGCATACTATAACCAGTGATGGAAAATGTACAAATGAAATAACAAATGAATAGGAAAGGCAAAAAGTAATTTTAATGTCATGAAGAACATACTAACATCAAAACAAATAACACCAGGGCTAAAACTAAGAATAGCAAAATGTTACATCTTCTCAATATTCTTATATGGTGCAGAAACATGGGCATTAGACAAGAAAACATAACAGATAATTGAAGCTTTTGAAATGTGGATATATGGAAGAATAGGTTTAATTGGATGGATAGAAAAGAAAACAAACGATGAAGTCTAAAATCAACTAAAATTGAACAGAGAACTACTAAGCACAATTCAAACAAGACAAATGCGATTTTTGGGCCATGTTAAAAGACGCAACAGCCAACTAAAAATAATCCTGGAAGGGAAAATACAAGGACAAAGAGGCAGAGGCAGACCGCGACTAACATGGACGAGTAACATTAAAAGATGGTTAAATCAACCTATGACAACCTTCACCATCAAAGCAAGAGACGGAGCGGAATGGCGCTCCATGGTAGCCAACCTTCGTTGCGGAGAAGGCACTCGATGATGATGATGATGATGATTATCTTATATTTATGTATGTTTAGATAGCAGTTTTACTCTTCATTATCTCTTTTAACACATTTGGACTGTCTCACTTTATTGTGATTTACATTGATTATACGTTTTGAGGCAAATAGAAAAGATACGAGATAGCTTAAGAGAATAGCTTAGGAAAAGTTCAACTACAGAAATAATAAATGACGGTCGAGACCGACAGTTGTGGACAGGCATGACCACCTACGCCAGCAAGCATAACACTTGAAGATGATGATTATGATGCGTTTTGAAGTTGTCTTCTTTGTTAACTTTTGATCAAATTATAATAAAACCATCTATAGAGAAATTGTGAGAGAATTAACGCAAATATACGATTATTGAGAGGACTGGAACATATATTAATTAGTAGTAACATACATTATAGATGTATGGTAACTGTACAGCCAGATAGTTACTGTGTTAAATATTGAAAACTAAATTCACGATCGGTGTTTGCTAGTTGGTGATTACATAGAGTAGAACGAATGTGGAGGCTCTTCGACATAGACGGTGTGAACCACAATTGTTTTCTTGACCGTGACCCTACCTTTCTTGACCTCATGGCGATCTCTTCACAAGGCTATGGCTGAAGCTATGTAGAAATATAGCCACATCATTGTGTAGTCGTTCTGTACATTGTCGCTGTCTTGCCATATTGACGAGTGACTGCGCCTGAGACGTTTATTTGTTATCTTTTCAGTTACGCTGCTACATACAGTTTTAAAAATTAACATCAAGTTGTATCAAGCTGTCAAAATAGTAAAAGGACGCGACAAACTGCAGGATTGCGGCAAAAGCCTTCATTAGTTATACTATAAAAAAAATGAATTCCAAGATGACCACAAAAGTCAACTGATCACAAATAATAAAATGGCTGAAGAGAAAACATAGTCAGGACTTATGTGTCCACATATTCACATCATAAATAGTCAATAAGGTAGAGTCGCAAATGTGTGTGTCACACTTGACCTCAACTAAAGATGAATCAATGAAGAGACCTGGACAATGTATATGGCCTTTGTCGTCATGTCAGTTGGAAGTAAATAATCATGATAAATCAGTGGTGTGGTAAAATTTTAGTGTCTTGTGTTGGATACTGTTTTGATGAGCAGCTTCTCTCATGGCCGAATCTGCGAAAATTAGATATACTGATTGATCCGCAGAATGAACAAAATGTAGTTGTCTTTCCTGCCTCGTCTCCATTCTCCTGCACCTTGTGTCTTCTGAATTTGATATCAGCACTGCCTCAAAAGTTGCTGTAACATTGTTTGATTATTTTCCTCCATTTGCTACGATCTGAAGCTATATTTTCCGAATTTCTTTCACTGATAGAGCATTTATTCAAGTAAGCCCTGGAACCTTCATTATATTTCAGCACTGGTCTGCCCTTTGTTCTCTTTATGTCCCTAATTTCACCATACAATATGTCTTTGAGATTATGATTGTTTGTCATTCTTCTTACATGACCCAGCCACCTGTCTCCTACTAATAATCCTAAATGTTGCCATGATGGATGGTAGTTCAGCTCGTTGTGAGACATTAGAGCTGTTTAATTTGTCCTGCCAATTAATGTACATATAAAGCAATGCAGTTGGAAGATGTTTAACCTGTTTATCCTTGCCCTGCATTGGTAGTCCAAGTTTCGTATACCTATATAAGTGTACTAAGCAGACAACTGTGGTTAATTTGAATTTTAGTCCTGAGTGTTAATTTGGTGTTGGCCCATGCTCTGTCTTTAAGTTTACCTAATGTGGGTGATAAAGATAACAGAGCCTAGAATAAAGATAGGACATAGGATTGCACGTTACCTCTATCTTTACAATTACCTCGCGCCATTTGGTAGATGTGTCATCATCTTCCTTCAATAAATTGTATGTATGTATCGCCCTTACTCTTGTGAAAGTTGTTTCACAATTGAGTAGATGTCAATTCAAGCCACTATTATAAAACATGAATTGTTACCGAAACGGATAGTCTAGCGCACGAAATCGAAACACGCAATTTTTTTTCAGATTTAAAGATGAAGACGTTGGAAATATATCGGTCTTCTGCTGACAATGAATGAAGAAAGCCATCTCTATCAGGCAGTTCTATGGAAACCATATGGTAAAAGAAAACATGCTGACCTAGATAAATACTTTGCAGAACAACTATTAGGTAAGGCTGAAATCATGGGACTAAACAATGAAGAACTACAAGGACAGGCGGCAAATTCTCAGTCGTGGAGGTCAATGATTTTCTACCTACATGCTGTTTTCAAGGAAAGTGAAACTTTAAAAAATGAATGAATATAATCTATATGTAATGGGACATTGTTACATGTTACTTATTTGTTATGAAATAGGAAACTTATAATATAGTATATACTCGTTAATGGGAAACCTCAAGAATCAAGTAATACCGTCAATAACCAATGGTGCCAGGGTCCCAAACATCTATACATTAGAGACTACTGGAGAGTGTGAGGGTGGAACTGAACCCATATAAATTGTACGGCCAAACCAGCGAGTTAACCAACAGGCTACTGACACTCTTAGTGGCAATAAGCAATTAACCAATAAACAATAAAATGTTCTTTGTCAGGACAAAAAGAAAGATAACCATGTTTTTGTCAAATTAAAAAGGAAGATTGGTTGTCTTTATCAAGACAAAAATAAAGATACCCCTCTTGTTGTCAGATAAAAAAGGAAGAATGGATGTTTTTGTCAGAACGAAAAGAAAGATATATCTCTTTTTGTTCAGATTAAACATGCCTATTAGCTCTATGTGTTAAGACTAATCTAAAGTAAGATCTCCCAGTTTGTGTCACGTAAAAAGCGTGATTCCAGCGATAATTAAACTCACTAATAAAACATTCAGTATAAACATTGAATCGCTAACATACAACTTAGACATATTTATAACTTGTTTCATTGCTCTCTCACTTTTTCAGAGATACACTTAACTGAACTAAGACGGGAGATTAAGAAGTAAAACACGATTTAGAAAGAGAACATTGTGTGTACAAAATCACATTGTGAGGCAGTCATTTATGAATGGGACCTTAAGTTCAATGCAGGCGGGATTTGAGTCAGAGACTTATCCAGTTAAAGCAACAACACATTCGTTCTAACAATACATCTAATCTCCTGAGATATTTTCTCTTAAAATGTTGATAAATTCAGTAAATAAATACATGTGAAATGAAAAAAAAAATGTGTCATGTGTTGTATTCTCCATTATTGTACAGGGTGTTTATAAAGTCTCACTACACTTGGTATCTAGGTCAATTTGAAAAAAAAAAATGTTTATGACGTCATCACAATATGTGCTCCCACTGTCAATGAAATTTGTTGAATAAGTTTATTGCTACTGGAAATGTGGAAGATGCTCCACGATCTGGTAGGCCTGCTGTGAATGATGAAATATGTTTAGATATCCAAGACAGAATCCTTAAAAGTCCAGACAAGTCATTAAGAAAACTGTCGCAACAAGTGAACTTACCATTGAGCACATATTGTGATGACGTCATAAACATTTTTTTCAAATTGACCTAGATACCAAGTGTAGTGAGACTTTATAAACACCCTATATTATACAAAAACAGTGGTAAATAGCATGCACATGTTAAATAATTACTCGCCACAGTCGCGTATAACTTGCGCCTAGTCACGACATAGTCCTTCTACAAAAAAAAAAAAACTATCTCTTCAACTTGTATCTACCTCACAATACATTTGCTTTCCACAACCAATTGTAATACTCTCCATATTCTCTTCAATGTATCGTTCATGAGTTATCTTCCCTTCTTTCCTCTGACTGCCTCTATGCTTTTACTTTCAATATGGTTTACTGCCAATATGGTTTACTGCCTCTATGGTTTAACCTATCTCTACATCTTCTTTCATCGTCATCATCGAGTGCCGTCTCTGCAACGAAGGTTGGCTACTATGGATCGCCATTCCACACTGTTTCTTGCTTTAAAGGTGCAGGTTGTCGTATATTAATTTGTCCATCTTTTGATGTTAGTCTTGGTCTGTCTCTGTCTCTTTCTCTTTTACCTTGTATTTTCCCTTCCAATATTACTTTTAGTATGCTGCTGTGTCTTTCATGAACATCTTCTTTATTGAACGTTTATATTTTGCATTACATTATCTTTTTATTCTTTGGAATCTGCTGTAAATAAAACACTCATAAAACTATTTCATGTTATATTTCCATGATAGACAGTTGAAGACGAAATAGTTCAGTGGTTAGTGAGTTAATCTTTGAGTTCTTTAATTAAAAAAAAAATTTTGTGAAAGTAAAGCGACACGGGCGTATTACCGACCATATTAGCCCAAACATCATATGCCGAAGGTCTGTACAATTTGTGGTCACTAACAAAATATTCTCTAAGCGACACTTGGCATGACGGGCCTCTTTATTTTTACTTTTACAATGAAGAACAGTGCTGTATTTTCTTTATTTATTACAACTCCACATTTGAAATATCAATCAACTAATGAAAATGTCCTACTTTTTTTTGTCAGTGGTTTAATCGAACGTCTATTCTTATAGATAAAGTTAACAATTAATATCACACTGTAAACATTTTATGGTTCAAGCACATCAACAATTAAATATTGTTGTTTATGTCAAAGGTTAATCTTCTGTTTCGTTCAGTTCACATCATTGCTACAACCCACACATCAGTGTCCGGCCCTATATTTTATGAACTGGCAAGACAGACAGAATATTTATAAAATTAACATAAATAAAATTGAATATCACGAAATTATCGTTAACGGGAAACGTTTATATTATTTCAAACATACTTAATTAGCTTCTTCAGAAATATGAAAATTAGATAATCTATTTAAGTCACGAGTAAAATAAAGTAGTATCCACGAACAAACGTAATGAGCACGAAAAGTCAGGGCAAAGTAATCAGTTCTGTTGATCTGTTATCAAAGTACCTTTGACATATTAAATGGATTATCAACTACCGTATCAGCTAGCAAATGTTGTATGGGGAGGACAATATATGGGAATCCTTGTGTGCGTAGACCACATTTGAGATATAGATAATCGCAAGATAGGAAAACTATATAAAATGCGGTTTGAAGATATCTGGAAATTAATTGAAATCGATGTTATAAGAAAGATGAAGGAAGAGAAATAAAGCGTGATCTTTCTATATAAAACTGCCTTATCTTTTCTGCAGGTGCACCAGCAGTATAGTTTCTTTTTAGGCTTTGAGAGAAGCTGCTCGGCAAAACAGTTATTAACTATTAACCCTTAGTGCACAATCGGCAGCTACATAGTGCTGGGCGAATTGTCTTATTTTATCTTTTTGGCAATGCCAGTGACCACTACGGGGTCGGTAGGTTTGTTCCATTAAAAGCAACGTTTGAAGTAAATCCGTCCATTTAAGTTCAATAAACATCATTACTAGTGGTCTATTCTTTGATCGACCTGAATATTTTCGTGTACTAGTGGTCTATTCTTTGATAGACCTGAATACTTCCGTGTACTAGTGGTCTATTCTTTGATCGACCTGAATACTTCCGTGTACTAGTGGTCTATTCTTTGATCGACCTGAATACTTCCGTGTACTAGTGGTCTATTCTTTGACAGACATGGATACTTCCGTGTACTAGTGGTC
This sequence comes from Megaustenia siamemsis, assembly GCA_032433765.1. Classification (NCBI taxonomy): domain Eukaryota; kingdom Metazoa; phylum Mollusca; class Gastropoda; order Stylommatophora; family Ariophantidae; genus Megaustenia; species Megaustenia siamemsis. The sequence continues at coordinate 38,190,243 of JAVIAB010000101.1, read as the reverse complement.
TTTTCTTTGATCTACATGAATACTTCCGTGTACTAGTGACCCATTCGTTGATCTACCTGAATAATCACAATTAATCCTGTTTTATACACGGTAATCACAATGAATCATGTTTTATACACGGTAATCACAATGAGTCTTGTTTTAAACACGGTAGTCACAATGAGTCATGTTTTACATTCGGAAATCACAATGAGTCTAGTTGCATACTCAGGTACTTTAGATATTGTCACAACAAACCCCATCTCTTCTATTCACCAATACTGCTGCATGTTATAAAATAGTGCAGTCTCCTGAAATCATAGCACATATTAAACAGTTTCAACACAATTATTATGTATCTCAATCTCATCTACTTCGCTTCACTACATAAGCTATATCTCCTCCACCCACGTCTATTATTACTTCAAATTAATCAAATCGATTATATCATGACGTTACTCATTTCCATCAACTACTACCTACTAATGTAACAACTCTCCAAGAACCACATTTCATATTAGTCTCATCCTGCCCTTTGCTTCTCTTATTATGCCACTATTCTTATTTACATATACACTTCCCCTCTTCTTTATCTACATCATAAACGTCTCCAGAAACCTCCTTACAGCTATTGTCACAGTACATTTCTAACTGTATGTGTTGACAAACATTACTCCAACTCGCAATCTCCCTTTAAAGTATTGTTCACCCGATTCACTAATTTACACCATGTCTTCTTCATCTTCAACTTTTCGTATACTTACTATTAGAATTCACAATTACTTAATCCTTCCATTCCCAACATCTTTCTCTATTTCACTTCAGCATCTGACATTCATTGTCAAATTCCTATTATCTACATCTATCATTCCTATTGTCTCCAGGTCAATTCCTTCAATTTAGATATCAACTTGTTGGTTTTGAGTATTTTCTTTGTTTATGATCTTAGTTTTAGTGCTTTTAATATTCATATCTAGTCCATATTTTTTGCTTGTCATCTTTATTTCATTAAGTAATAGTTTTAGTAATTAATTAAGTAATTGCCACATATTACCACTATACCTAGAGATTTCGGCCACCTGCTGTTTATAGTAAGCCTTGCTAATCTAATATTGATAATATTATATTGATTATGTAACAGAGTGTAATGCAAATGAATTAGCAATGCATAAGCCTTTAATGTCTTATAGTCTAAATCTTCTGTCGCACAAACAAAATAAGTTATGTAAACACCGTAAACACCATAAACAAAAAATTGTGTAAATCTCCTTGTGTAAATAAACTTAACAGTTTGTCAATTATTGCGCATATATTTTATATATATTTTATGGCCGGGTCTACCCCTATCTTTTTTTCTCAGTTCTTCATTTCTGAAAATGTCTGGCATGTTGTTTCTTTTCAAAGTTGTACTGGGAAGAATACAAAATAAAATCTATATTTGCACATGTAAATAAACAGAAGAATGGTTTCTATTAGAAACAAAACCTGGGACAAGTGAAGACATATTTTCATGTTGAATGTTCACAGAAAAAGAATATATAAATAGATTAAAGATGTATGTTTTTTTTTCACAGACTACATCAACTCGTTTGACAGGATACACAATAAACAAGTAATAAAAAAACCGAATAAAATGTACATCACATGTTTTTGACCTAAGATTGAGATATAATTTATACTGGAAAACCATAAACCTAACATATATAATAAGTTATAACAGTGCGAACAAATATGAGCGAGACAGGGCTGCATTCCAAAACATGTTTTTTTTTTTCTCCAGTCTATACAGTTAGAAGTTCGTTTTAGACATTATAGAGATGCCAAACTAGATACTTTATGAATATGTAACCAATAATCTAAGATTATTATTATTATTATTATTGGTTATGGAAGGCCTCGGTCTCACAGCAAACGAATTAAAATCCATAATTGCTCAACCGCCCGTGCCAGTGGAATCATCCGAATTACCAACTCATCTCCCAAACAAAGAAAGGTAACTGTAGTCCCCATCGCAGAAGTCTCAGCACACGCCAAAAGACATAAGGCGAAACCGCGCAGAAAGTGAACACAGCCAACTGTTCCCCGTCATACGATATCATCATTCATCGCAAACAAGCGGGATATCGAAGCAGGATCAAAACGGATGAGACACACAGCTCACGGTGTGCACAGATCACTTAACTCAGTAGCTCCTGCAACAAGCCGGACTTGGAATATGAGGAAACTGCAAGAAGGAACACTTTTCAGACATAGCCCTCAATGGTTCCTGCCGCCTATCCACCATACACCATGGGAGTTCACAACCTCCCGAAAACGATGATCGTCGTAGCACCTGATGATGTTAGGCCATCATTGATGACTCCAATTATAAACATATAGACACACAAGGGTGGTAAGTTATCATTTCCAATCCAACAGAAGCCACATGACCTGTAGTTAGTAAAAACACAATTGATGATGTTCTCCGCTCCATTCTTGTAGCTGCCGCCACACAATTCTGATGTCTCATTATCTTGGACATCATTCAAGAACAATGTCAGATGAACATTCCATAGATATGGCTTTGCTGATGAAGTGCTTGGTGCAACAGTTGTATCAATCATACTGGAGGCTCCTGGTCTGTGGTCATTAATATCACAGAAGGCACATGATGTTGTTATATTCAGAATTTCTTTCTGTGGTGTAAATATGTGGCACACACATGGAGCGTGGTTTGTGGTCACAGTAATCCCATTAAAGGCAATTCTAGGGTAGCATGGCATAGCTGTTTCAGAACAGCACAATCCTGTGATGTTTTCTGTGTTCCCTATAAAGCTGCTGCTGCTACCCAATCCTGACCAATTATAGGTGTGGACATTATTCACTTGCAATGACAAAACTGCTTTGTTTACATCATAAACCTCTGGAAGCGAATCATTTATGGGATTAATAGTACAATTTATTTACGATGAATAAACATCGATTCAGTTTTATTGTTAGTATTATTAGTATTTAGTATTATTAGTGAATAGTTATTCTTGCTATTATTTAAGTTAGTTTTTGAATAGTTAAACAATGTTAAGTTTTATTTGTAATTTAATTTAATTACTGATTTATATGTTTAATTTTGCAATCTGGTTGTAGTTAATTTAAATGAATGCTGTTAAAACTATAGAAATAAATATTTAACATACACCATACATGAGACAATACGACACATTAATCTAAATTATTGCACAGTAACAGTACCATTTAATTAATTGGATTAATTACTATAGATAATTGAGACAGATCATGCAGGAGAAAGCATGCATGACACTGGATATAAAAGTAAAAGTAAATGGGAATGCGTCAAGTTTCATGTTATTTTCTTTTATAGCCATATGCACTTTTCATTTTCAAATTTAAAATACTAAATTGTATATATCCATAATACAATAATGAATGAAGATTTCGGCTAGTGATCTTACATATCCGCATTTATTTTCTAAGTACATGCCATCAGTTTTAAATTATATGTACAGTTCATAAGATCTCTGTCCACATTAAATACACTTGCTATATGCATTATTATTTTTATTAAATTTAATCATCACTATTACTGTTAATATAACATGCACGGAATTACTAGTTTTTGTTTTTTTTAATATTATATTGGTTGAAATATATATTGTAAAATACTTTGCTATTGATTTTGTAAAATAAGAACATTCTTCTCACATTAAGAACAATAAATTGTTGAAAACAAATGTTACTTTTACTCCATTTTTTGTTTTTATATTCTTTGCATACACAATTTTTTGGTGAAGTTCATATCCGATTCATGTGTTCTTTCTTGTGACACATGGCAGGTCTGTCTGACTTGCAGAGTTTCTGTATGTTGTTTTAATAGAAAAAAAAAATTTTCTGCAATGTGTCTAGATCTGTTACCAGTTGTTCCAAGGACTGTCGACCTCTATGTTGGAACTAGATTTAAAAAAAAAAAAGTGTTTAATGACAAATCCCAGATGACCTGTTTAAATCCCTGTTTGTGTGCTTTGTCCTTCCTATTAAAGAAACAAAGAGCGGTTGGATGTGAGAACCTTGTAACTATCAGCCTCATGATGCGCGTTGCCACTATACTACTACATGTATATTTGAAGAGTCTGGAATGATATCAGACATGAACGTTTTGAAATTCAAAGTGGTTTTGTAGAGGGGAAAGGAACAGCAAACGCAATGTATAGCATATGAACATTAACAGAAACCGATATGTACCCATGGTCCACTAAACGATAGTAATACTTTAGGCAAAGAAGAACACACTTAAATAATAACAATGTTAAGAGACATAAATGTTGATCTCTCTCTCTCTGCGATCAGGACTCAATCAGAGTAGGATTCCAGACTCTCACATGAAGTCAGCTGTTAGGTTAAGTGTGTTGATTACCCCCACAGACAGAACATCATAATTAGAGTCTGCCAGATCCACTCTGATTGAACACCCGTTAAAACGTTGCATTGTGTTCTGCAACAGTGGCCCAGTGCATCCGATTACAGCCAGCATTTTATTGAGGTTAGCTTTCCTTAGCCATTGATTGTACCCAATCTTCCTGCAAGGCAGCAGATGATCTTTTCTGTAGGGGGATTATGCCCTTAGATGGTCGGCCCTCCCTGGTTTACGAGCACCATCTGCCCGAGTCACTAGAGATGACTAACACAGACATGCACACAGCGATACGAGGCATAACTAACACTGACACACATCGAGATATATGACACATGACTAACATAAACATGCACATAAAGATATGAGATATGACTGACATAGATATGCACACACAAAGATATGACACATGCCTAACATAGACATGCACACACACAGATATGCGATGTGACATACACAGACATGCACACACAAAGATATGATATATGACTAACATAAACATGCACACAAAGATATGATAAATCTAACCCAAACATGCACACACAAAGATATGACACATGACTAACACAGATACACACTAAGATATGAAATATGACTAAACACATACACACATAAAGATATGAGACATGATTAACATGGACACACCAAGATATAAGATGTGACTAACATGACACACACCAAGATATGAGCCATGGCCAGCACACACACACACACACACACACAAGCTAAGATATGAGCCATGGCTAGCACAGAAACACATCAAGATATGAGCCATGGCTTCATGGAAAAACACCAAGAAATGGACCATGTCTAGCACAGAAACACATTAAGGTATCCATATGCTTGGGTTTGTTGTAGTATTCTTCTTAAAGTGGGAATCATCGACATACGAGACGCAGGCCCCGATTAACTGTTCACATGTTTCGTTCAAACAGTTGTCTGGACATTTGAGAGTGCAGTCTGATCCGTAGTACATTTCCTTGCACGTACAGTCTGTACTTTCTGGGTCACATATGACGTCACAGCCATCAGAACACGTATGTTTGCACTGTAGCCCAAAATTACCATCGGGACAAGTGTCACTACAGGTGTAGCCAGGACGTTTACATTGTAGGCATTTTCCGGATTTTTCCTCACATAAAGGACAGACACTAAGACAAGACCCGGAGCAGTCGTGTCCATAGATCCCATGTGAACAGTTGCCGTGACACGTACCGATGATGACGTTGTAGCCTTTGCAGCACCCACTACACACTGCACAAAATGACCAAGAAATCCCGTCCAGACAATAGGTGTCTGTAACTGTTTGCATCTCACTCACCGTCAGTGCACTGTCAGCCTGCGAAATGGTCGGTGAGAACTCAATCTTAATCTGTGCCATTGTCGCTTGTGTGGTGTTCACATAAATGTTTGGGTTTGATATATCATTATAGTGGAACACTACACCGCCACTGTCAGAGAAAGCCTGTATAGTGTTATTCTTTACCCGAATAGTGCTAACTCGATGATAAATTCGAATGGCGTGAGTTTTCTGGTGCTTGGCAAAGTTCAGATGCCAGTAAACAGAATTGGTTCCACTTCTCAATTGTGTGTGTGTGCAGTCATTGTCATAGAGATTGCCATTTGGCAAACAATTAACTGTAATCACTAATAACACTATTTATTTTTTACTAATCTATATCTTGAGCACATTAAAAATTGTGATAAACATCCGCTGCATTTTTTACCCACTCTAGTTGTCTTCACGACTCAATCTAGTGATCCATGGATGAGAGATTGAGGTTGAAGTTGCTTAGCTGTTCCTCACTGTAATTAAATTCACCCACAAGTCATTCTTTTATAAAGTAAACTCATATTTTACCAGTGTTTATGTATTCATCGTGCTGTGTAGATAGCAGCTGGAATGACCTGGGCATTTGGTTAACATGCTAGATGTCAACTGGGAAAACTGATAAATACAATATCGATTTCAACTTTTTGCAGAAGATCAGAGTTAATATACGTAAATAAAGATAAGCAGTATAATAATGAAACTGCTCTCACTATGCTTTGAAATATTTATCTATCTGTTGACCTTTCGAGCCATGGACGGCCCATAGGGAGTAGACCCAGATACTCTTTTTCGTTTACTTAATTTTCTATCTAGCAGTCTCAATCCTTGCAAGGATCTTTTGTCCAATCTTTGGCAATTGTCTCTGTTCTGTTCAAGCATCTCGATCTCATTGAGGGAACCGATTCCTGCTGTCTTTGCCTCTCTGATCAATGTTCTCAGTGTTTTGACCCAGTGTCGGCCTCTTTTCCTTCTGCCAGTTGTTTCCCACATGAGGGATTGCTTTGATATTTGGTTATTATCTCTTTTCATAACATGTCCGACATGTGACCATCTTTTTTTTGATTACTGATGATATTGGTGGTTGATTAACGATTTCTCTAGTTTTCTTGTTTGTATTTGAATGTCTTCCACGCTGTACCAAGTATTTTAATTAGACATTTGTTTTCAAAAGTGTTGAACATTGTTTCTATATCTCCTGTTTTCCAGCTCTCGCATGCATATGTAGGGGTTGATAGTGCATTTGATTTGAATAATCTAAGTTTTGTTTTTGTGCTGATGAGTTGTGATTTCCACCTCTTCTTTGAAGGATATTGCTTCTTTAGCTATTCTGATTCTAAGTTCTTTACTTGCATCCCATTCCCGATCAATGTGATTTTCAGGATAGTCAAAGTGATCAAACTTTTCCACTGTTTTGTTTTGCATGTATGTTCTGTGTCATCTGTTGGAATTACTCTTTGATTATTTATAATTTATTTATATTTGTATTTATATTTATTATTTATAATTGGTTGATTATATATAAATTATTGAGCTTTTCATGACTTGAATATTTTCATAATTGATCTCAGGCCCAGTTTTACTGGCTATTGATGATTTGTTCATTTGTGTTTTCCTGCATTGGTTTTATCTGGCTGCTGATGAGAACTATGTCATCAGCAAAGTCGAGGTTCTCCAAACGGTCTCCTTGTATCCATTGGATGCCTTTGTTAACAGTGTAGCATTTCTTCATTATGAAGTCATCAGCAATTCCAAATAACAAGGGTGATCATCACCATCAAGTACCAGGCCTGCTGGTATAGGTGATCATGACTCTCCACAACTTTCAATCTCGGCAGTTATTTAATTAACATTTCTGTTGTTGACCTTCTGCCAAGCCATTCTGTTAAGCTGTCTGGTATCTGTTCTTTTTGCTTCCCTCTTTCTCTTCATCCCTCAATTTTCCAAGTTGTTACAAAATATTCCAGCTGTTCCCTTCTCATTACATGACCGAAAAATGATGATTGTTTCTTCATAATATTGGAAATGTTAGCTCTCTTTTTGCTTTGGCCTCTTTCAGAACGTTTTGATTACTCTTCTTAGCTGTCAATGATATTCTCAACATTTTTCTGAAAACCACATTACTACAGGCTCCTGTGATTTTCTTGACTGTTGTCCTATTGTCCATGATTCACACCAATATGTTAAGGTTGGTTCTACATAACATTTAATAATTTTTTTTCTTGTTTCTATTGTCAAAAATGGGTTGCATAGTATCTTCCTCATTTTTTGGAAAGCTGCTTTTGTCTGAGCCAATCTGCATCTCACCTCTTTTGTACATCTACCGTCTGATGTACCCAAATGTTCCCAAATATTTAAATTCATTTACCTGTTTTAATATTGTTCCACATGTCTTTATTGTGCAATGAGGTGATTTCTTTTTCTTTATTGTTACCATTACTTCTGTCATTTTGCTATTAAAGCTGAGTCCTTTAATTTTACTTAAGGGTGATAGCAACTCCAAATAATAAGGGTGATAAAATGCATCCTTGTTTAACCTCAGTTTCTATTGGGAAACATTCGCTCAGTCGAATATAGCTTCATATAGCTTCTCCTAAATATAATAAAGGATCCAATAGATACAGTGGTGCGTGAGGAACAGGTTGGGTTTAGAAAAGGGAGAAGCTGCCTTGATCACATTTTTACTCTACGACTTATATTGGAGGAACATATTGAAAAGGGAAAAAAAAATTGTGCTTGACTTCATCGACTGCAAAAAAGCATTTGACAGTATTCATAGAGATTCTTTGTGGAAAATTCTGAAGCAAATGGCTTACCATAAAAAATCATAAATATTATTAAAGACATTTATGATGGTTACACATGTGCAGTTCGAACAGAAGAAGGACTGAGCGAATGTTTCCCAATAGAAACTGGGGTTAAACAAGGATGTATTGTATCGCCCTTGTTATTTGGAGTTGTTGTGACTTCATAATGAGGAAATGCTGCACTGGTAATAGGGACATCGATTGGATAGGGGGAGGCCGTCTGGAGGACCTCGACATCTGCTGATGACATAGTTCTCATCAGCAGTCAGATAAAAGCGATGCAGGAAAACACAAATGGACTATCATCGGTGGCAAGCAGAATTGGGCTTGAGATCAATCATGAAGAGACTACAGTCATGGGAAGCTTAATTCCAACAGATGACAAAATGTGCATGGCAAACAAACCAGTGGAAGAGATCTATCACTTTGTCTATCTTGGAAGTCACATTGATCGGGATGGGAATACAAGCAAAGAGATTAGAATCAGAATGGCTAAAGCAGCAATGTCTTTCAGAAGCCTTGAAAAGTTGTGGAAATCAAGACTAGTCAGCACAAACACGAGACTTGGACTGTTCAAATCAAATGTACTATCAGCCCATATGTATGCTTGTGAATCTGGAAAACAACAAGAGATATAGAAACAAAGTTTTGCAATCGAAAATAATTGTCTAAGGAAAATGCTTGGTATAGCGTGGAACGAATTCAAGACAAGCGAGGAAGTTGTAGAAATCGCCAATCAACCACTGGTATCTTCAGTGGTCGAGAAAAGACGATGGTCATGTGTTGGACGTGTGATGAAAAGAGATAATAACCGAATGGCAGGGCAGGCCCTCATGTGGGAGGCAACAGGTAGGTGGAAGAGAGGAAGATCCAGAGAGACACTGAGAAGAACATTGATGAGAGAGGCAGTAACAGCAGGAGTCGGCTCCCTCAATGAGATAGAGCTGCTTGCACAGAACAGAGACAAGTGGTGAGATTTGATAAACTATCTTTAAAAGAATTGAAAAGAAACTGCTAGAACAAAAATTCAGATAAGAGAGGGATTATCTTGATCTACACCCTTTGGGCCGATTACGGCTCGAAAGGTCAATAGATAGATATATAGATAGATAGATATAGCTTCTGAATTTTCCACAAAAAACCTCTATGAATGTTGTTGAATGCTTTCTTGAGGTCAAAGGAGTTAGGCACAAATGGTTTTTGCTTTTCATTGTGTTCTTCCAATATAGGCCTTAAAGTAAAAATGAGGTCACATCAGCAGCTTTTTCCTTTTCTAACCCCAGCTTGTTCTGCACACATTTCTGTATCTATTGAATCCTTTATTCTGTTCATGATGATTTTGCAGAATAACTTAGAGGCAACTGACGAAGTAATCACACCCCTTCAGTTGTTACAGTCTCTGAGTTTGCCCTTTTTAGGAATCTTAACAATGATTCCCTTTTTCCACTTTTGAGGCACCTTCTCTTCTTTCCAAATGATAGTGAACTTTTTCTGGAGGTGTATTAAATTATGGCTTTCAATTGGCATTTCAGCTGTTAACTTATCTTCACCTTTAGCCATGTTGTTGGCCATACTTTTTTAAAGATGCCTCTATTTCGCTCCAGTGAAGTCATCTAATTATTTTGCTGGTGTTACAGCTTCAAAATTCATTAAATCATGGGGTAGTGGATGGTTAAGAATTTCTTTGAAGTGCTTTTATGTCAGTTTTGAAATACACAACAGAAAAATAATCATATCCAAGACAGCAACTCACAAACATAAAAATAGGAAGAAAATGAATTGTAAAATTCTATTCCTTTCATCTCTTTGTTATCAGTATCAAATACTGTTCCCATTTAAAATGTTAACCAGGAAGATTTCAACAGAGAGGCAATATTTTTTTAAAGAAAAAAACCATTAACATCACCAGAGGAGTGATGATAGAGAGTGGAGAAAGAGAATATAGCATCAGAAACATTTTTTTAGAAGCACTCTGCATCAACACAAACACACCAGAAAGAAAACAAAAAATTAACTCTAATATCTCAACCAACGTGTATATCATCGGAACGTGGATCACAAACCCTGATGTAACACAAGATGCCAGCAGAACAGTAGAAAATGCAACATATTTATATTTGCACTCTCATTAATAAAGGTTTCAAAGAACCAACACACCAACATGTAATAGCTAAGAGACCTAATAAACTCACTAGAAAGATTGAACTTATGCTGCAAAAAGATGTAATATTTTAGGTAATAAAGAAGTAAGACTCACAATAGAAGAATGAGCTCTGTAACAATAGATTTACCATCATCATCATCATCAAGTACTGGGCCTACTGGCATAGGTGATCATGTCTCTCCACAAATTTCGATCTCGACAGCTGTTTATCATTTCTGTTGTTGACTTTCTGCCAAGCCATTCTCTTGGGCTATCTGTTATCTTTTCTCTTTGCGTCCATCAATTTTTCCAGTTGTTGCAACGTGTTCCAGTTGTTCTCTTCTCATTGCATGCCCAGGAAATGATGATTGTTTCTTCCTGATGTTTGAAATTGGCTCTCTTTTTGCTTTGACCTCTCTCATAACGTTTTCATTGCTCTTCTTGGCTGTCCATGGTGCTCTCAACATTCTTCTGTAGAACCACATTTCTGCAGACTCCAGAGATTGTCTTGTCTGTTGTCTTATTGTTCATGATTCGCATCCATGTGTTGGGACTGGATCTACGTGACATTTAGGAACTCTTTTTCTTGTTTCTGTTGTCAAAGATGGATTGCATAGTATCTTCCTCATTTTTTGGAAAGCTGCTTTTGCCTGAGCCATTCTGCATCTCACCTCATGTGTGCATCTTCCATCTGAGGTTGGCAGGTTTCACAAATATTTAAATTCGTTTGTCTGTTTTAATATTGTGCCACTTGTCTTTATTGTGCACTGAGGTGATGTCTTTTACTTTGTTGTTACCTCTGTCTTTTTGCTATTAAGGCTGAATCCTTTATTTTTGCTTTCTTTCACTATAATGTCCGCAATTTCTTGTAATTCATTTTCACTCGTGGCGATTGGGACCGTATCATCAGCATACCTTGTATTATTTATGTTATGACCTCCAATTGATATAGAATTATAATAAATGTAATAGAATTATCTATCTATCTATTGTCCTTTCGAGCCGAAGACGGCACATAGGGCAGAACCACAATCTTAAATGCAAAAACCTTGCGTGCCAAAATGTCACATATTGCAGAGATCACTGCTTCCGAAATCTATGGCTCTGTTTCCATAACAATACTTTATACAATGGCAGCTTGTCAAGCCATCGATCAAACTCCTTAGTCGCCTCTTACGACATGCCTGATTATTATTATGCACAGAAAACAATAGACTGGGGAATCACTCTGCACCACAACATTTTTTTATGTAAAAATTGCATGCAATGACTTCCATGGCATATGTATGTCTATTATAAAGGTGTTGGAAGCTTTGCCTTTTTCAAATGTATCAGTAGTTATAGCTCAAAAACTAGAAATTAGTAATGAACAGTGTGGTTTTATTAGAGGTAAAGAAGCAAGCAATGCCATATACATCATAAGATTTTTAGTAGAAGAAGAAATAGTGGTGAAAACAGATCTATACCTATGTTTCATAGATTATAACTAAGCATTTGACAAAGTAAAGCACTAAGAAATAATCACAATTTCAGAAAACATAAATGTAGACAGCAAAGATCTAAGAATAATACAGAACATGTACTGGCAACAAACAGCGGCCATAAGAACTGGAAACCAATAGGGAATGTTTCAACAAATAAAACAGGGTGTTAGGCAAGGTTGTGTGCTCTCACCAGATTTGTTTAATATGTATAGTGAGACCATAAGGTGCATGCCTGGAATAACAATTGGAGGTCATAATATAAATAGTCTGGGGTATGCTGATGATACAGTCTTAGTCTCTAAGAGTGAAAATGAGTTACAGGAAGTGTTGGACATTATGGTGAGGGAGAGCAACAATAGGGGAATCAGCCTTAATAGCAAAATGACAGAAGTGATGGTAACAACAAAGAAAGAGACATCGCCTTAGTGCAAAGTAAGGACAGGTGGGAGCAATGTTAAAACAGGTATGTGAGTTTAAATGTTTGGGAACTGTGTTGGTCTCGGACGGAAGATGTACGGGGGAGGTGAGATGCAGAATGGCTCAGGCAGAAGCGGCTTTCCAAGGGATGAGGAAGATACTATGTATTCCATTTTTGACAGTAGAAGCTGGAAGGGGAGTTCTTGAATGTTGCGTAGTGTCGGTCTTAACATATGGATGTGAATCATGGACAGTATGACAGCAGACAGGAGAGTTACTGGAGTCTGTAGAAGTGTGGTTTTGCAGAGGAATGTTGAGAGTACCATGAACAGCTGGAAAGAATAGTGGAAGCGTTCTGAGGGAGGCCAACACAAAGAGAGGACTTGTTTCCAATATTAAGAAGAGACAATCATCATTTGTTGGCCATGTAGTGAGAGTAGGACAACTGGAATATATTGTGGCAACTGGGAAAGTTGAGGGATGAAGAGATAGAGGTAAGCAAAGAGAGAAAATACCAGACGGCTTGGGAGAGTGGCTTGACAGAGGGTCAACAACAGAAATGATGAACAACTGTCGAGATCTCTCACCTACGCCAGCAGGCCCGGTACTTGATAATGATGAGTAGACAAGAAAAGAATTTAAGTCAATCGTCACAACATTAATTATTTTGCAATATGCAGATGGCACAGTCTTAAAAGCAGAGACAGGAAATGAACTATAAGAAATGATAGACATAATAGTAAAAGAAAGCAACAAGAAAGGTTTCAATCTGAATAGTAAGAAAACAGAAGTAATGGTCATATAAAATAAGCAATCATCAACATGATTCAGCATAAAAATAAACAGGACAAATCTGAAACAAGTGCTTCATCATCATCATCATCATCATTGAGCGCCTTTTCCGCAACGAAGGTTGGCTACCATGGATCGCCATTCTACTCTGTTTCTTGCTTTCATGGTGCAGGCTGTCATAGATTGACTTGTTCATCTTTTGATGTTACTCGTCCATGTTAGTCTTGGTCTGCCTCTGCCTCTTTTACCTTGCATTTTCCCTTCCAATATTACTTTTCGTAGACTGTTGTGTCTTTTAACATGCCCCACAATTTTCATTTTTATCTTAATTGTATTTAGTAGTTCTTTTTTTTTCAGTTGTTTTAAAACTTCATCGTTTGTTATTTTTTTCTTTCCTTCCACTTGTACCTATTCTTCTATAAATCCACATTTCAAAGGCTTCGATTTTATGTTCTGTTTTCTTGTCTAATGTCCATGTTTCTGCACCATACAGGAATATTGAGAAGATGTAACATTTTGCCATTCTTAGTTTCACCCTGCTGATATTTGTTTTGTTGTTAGTATATTTTTCATGGCATTAAAATTACTTTTTGCCATACCAATTCTTTTGTTTATTTCAATTTTACATTTTCCATCATTGGTTATAGTATGTCCCAGATAGCTGTAGCTCTGGACTGTCTCCAGATGTATTCCCTCAACTGTGATATTTAATTGTAGGTCTTGATAATTTTTTTGGTAATGATCATAGTTTTAGTCTTTTTGATATTCATTTGTAGTCCATATTTTTTGCATATTAAGTGCAACGCGTCAAATACTTGGGTACAATAATAACATCAGATGGAAGATGCACCACAGAAATAAAAAGCAGAATAGCTCAGGCCAAAATAGCATTTCATATAAATAAAAAATATATGTTATGCAACAAATCTATGTCAATATAAGTGAGGAAATGAGTTCATCGGTGCTATTAGAACCGATTCTGACCTATGGAAGCGAATCATAGACAGTTGACAATGAAAAGATTATTAGAGGTCACAGAGATGGGATTTCTTAGAAAAATGCTGAAAGTTCCCTGGACAGCTAAAAAGACCAATGAACATATTTTCAACGAGGACAACACAAAAAGGGAACTCCTAAAAAAACATCAGAAAGAAACAATCAAAATATTTTTGGCACATCATGAGAAGGGGAAAGTTGGAATACTCGGTTACACTGGCAAAATAAAAGGAAAGAGAGATCGCGGACGACAAAGAGAAAAATACTGATAGCTTGGTGTCATGGCATGGAAAACAGTCAACAACAGAACTAATATGATGCACTGTAGATGGAAGATTGTGGAAGGACATGATCGCCTACGCCAACCACTATGGCACATGTTGATGATAGTATTTTTAATATCGTCTGTAGAATGGTGTTTATATGCTAGTTGTTTTTAATGTTCAAAACTTTGTAATATGTCTTCATTGCTCTTTTTTATTATTCAAGGTATCCTAAGCATTTTTCTATAGCTTTTTGTTTTGAATAAATTTTCTTCCTTGCTGTTTGCAAGATTGCCTATGATTCATTTTACGAGATTGTCTATGATTCATGACCGTATGTTACTATTGGGAAGACACATGTCAGTATTTTAATTTTACTGCCTTGCTGGTATCGTGTCACATGTTCTTCATGGCATTTAATTTTTGTGTTGCTTTCGCTAATCTTCTTTTGATATTTTTCTGGCAATCTCCTTTATTAGTTACTGCAGATCCCATATATTCATAAGGACGTTGACGTCATGGGATGCACCAAGATGGAGGCTTGTTCACGTCCAAGCCATAGTGTAAACAATATTGAATTTGAACATCACGCTATCTGTTATCACAGCGAGTTGGCAAATTTTTAGAAATGTAACCACGGGTTTGATAATAAATGTTTGCACACAGTTCGGTAACCACCGCTGTAGATCAAGTCTTCATTCTGCTGGCTTCGTTCGCGACCTTGGAAGTTAATGACCTAATTTGTGCAGACGGTTGGTTTGGGGCGAATTGTACGTTACAATGTCACTGCTATAATGACTAAGTTTATGACAAAAATACAGGGACATGCCAAAACAATGACAGTTGTCAGCACAAATATTTCGGACCCCAGTGTCAGTACTTGGATCTCGTTTACAAATACGCCCAAAAATATGAACCTACTTTCCTGTGTGATATCAACGACACCACATGTTATACGGACACAGATTCTACATCAGTTGAGGCAACTCTCAATAAATCTTTGCGGTTCTCCTGGTTTAGGATTTATATGAATGACTTAACATATCCGGACAATTTCACGGTGAAACTAAATGTTTCTGCCTCATGTAACAATGAATCACGGTTTGCAATTAGTTCGCAAGAGATTGATGTCTTTTGCTCTGGGGCTGGTCTGATCAACAAGTTACGGATTGAAGGGGTGATAATTGCAAATAGCTGCTCCATCTACATTGGCGGGGGTCGGAATGTGGCTCTCAAATAGAACACAAACCAGACCGACACATTTAATGCTTGTTATACAGGAAACGGATGTAGACCGGAGGTCGCAGTTAATGGCAAAACAAAGATCAATCTCTATAAATGTTGATGAGGAAGATCTTAGAATCGTCAAGAAAATATATTGGAAACAATCATTGAAAGGAACTAACCAACTGGGAGAATACCAAAATATACAAATGTGGCATACTATAGGGATGCGTCCTATTTCCTAGTTCATTCTCATTGTACAGAAACAAATCATTAGACATACGGAATACATGTTTGTAATAACAGTAAAAAGCGGGGTGGGGGTGGGGGAGTTAATTTTAACAACATGAGATATGCAGGTAAAACATTAATTTATGAATTGATGATGTCCTTGAAGAAATTTGAAAAAAATAAAGAAGACGAAAGTAAAGGAGAACATAAAGAAGATGCGGGTGTCTAAAAAAATCATTTAGCTCAAGTAAAATGTATAGGTTAATGAATAAAAAACCAGAGACAAGTACATTTTTTTTTAAATATCTGGTAAAAAACAATTAAACAACAGATGACATGTGTCCTGCTGAGAAGATATGTAGAATCGCAAAGACCAAGAATACTGATATTAAAATGAGACACATGTTAAGGGAGTCAGTTTCATTGAAAGTTAAATTTATGTTTTGATATATTGAACATGTGATGTTGCATGAAAGATAATCGTGGACAGTAACAAAGAGATACTTCATTGGGTAAATCAGTTAAAATGTGGTTTTTAGATACATAATAATGGTATCGAGTGCAGGGTAAAAATACAATGAAAATGTACTAAAAGAAGTACGTTAAGATCAAAAGATCTTAAACAAATTAGGAAAGTGAAGTGGATAGTTATGAGGATGACGCGGGTTGGAATACTTAATAATAACAGGTAAAATAGAAGCCAGAACAGAGGTCGGCAAAGGGATAAAGATGCTAGATATTCTAACAGCGTGACACGGACAATGATCAATCGTGGAAATGTTACAGCTTACAAAATCAAAGGTTATGGATGAACATGACATTCACAGCCTCTAGACATGGATAATGAATGATTGCTTAATGACAAGAAAGCTCACAAACATATTTCTTGAATTAATATAACAAAACAATGCAAATCTGTACAATCATAACTGATTAATATTTCTCACTCTGTGTTTTACTTGTTCATATTCCCTCTCTAATATTGGCGATGTCAAAAATAAATCCAGCATTACTTTTATCCAGAACAATTCCTATGTGCAAGGAACAACAACGGTAGCAAAGATAACCCATGCGTCCAAAAAATAGCGCAGAGAAGTCGTGTGCTCGATCTGAACTATAGCTTGTTTCATAACTCGTGCCCAACTTTAAAAATCGATAGCTTTTTAACCGCTTGTTGTAAGATATAAAAAAATGTGCATGTAAAGTTATAATGATTAGAACCCAACAGGGAATTAATTTCATTAAAAAAAACATTTGGTTATTATTATTGCTTACTTGATTTATATAAATTTATAACGACCCATTGATGTAGTCAAAACGTAACGTTTACATTATTTTAAACTAAAAATAGCGAGTACAAATCCATACACGGTAGAATTGAAGTATTTGCACGCTTTCCCCGTGGTTTTTTTTTTTGACACAATTAGACACTTGAGAAATTGTGTGTTCCATTTCCGTTCATTCATAGGTGTAGACGTGGAACAATAACATTTATCATGAGTCTTAAAATGAAATTCTGCAGTTTACAAAACATCGCAATAAAAATGTATGACTATTTTTGCAAAGAGGCTAAACGAGGAAGATTATTTCATTCTTTAGAAAAACCTGAGAATAGAGCAAGACACATTTTGGATTTATCTAAACGGTCATTTAATCCCTGGATTCAAGCACGTGACCGTCAATGTTCAAAATATACAAAAATCAAAAGGAAGAGCAAAAATGTTGGATAATTTCGACAGTGAACTTATTAGAAGTGAAATTCGCAAAATGTTGGGCATGAATGAAACTGTTACAATAAGAAAATTAAAAATTTCGCTGAAAAAGAACAACAGTATTGAAATATCAAAGTATACATTATGGAGGAATGTGAGAGCTGCAGGCTTTACATTCAGAAAGTATTCCAATTGACGAAACATCATCTGTGAGAAGCCACATATAGTATTCATGAGTAGCAAGTACTTACGTGAAGTAAAAGAGGTGCGCAAGCAAGGTTATGATATTGTGTACTTGGATGAAACATGGATCAATGATCACCACACTAACCAAAGGGAATGGCAGTCATCAGATGGAAAGATTAAGAGATTAATACCTAGCAGCAAAGGACAGCGCTTGATAATTGCTCGTGCAGGTAGTCGACAACATGGACTAATACAGAATGCAGAGCTCATTTCTCTTTCAAAATCCATAGACAATCGGGATTATCACTCTGAGATGAATGGTCACATATTTAGACATTGGATTGAAAATTATGTTCTCCCATCACTAGATCGACCATCTTGCCTAATAATGGACAATGCAGCGTACCACAACATTGTTGCACTTGAAGATAAAGTCCAGACTTCATTCAGTACAAAAGATGCTATTAAGATATGGCTCACAAAGGAGCACATACAATTTAATAACATGTACTTAAAACCTGAATTACTATCTCTAGTAAAGCAAAAACAAAGGACAAAGATTTTTCAAATAGATAAATAGATAAGATTATCCAAGAGCACGGTCATATAAGTTTGAGGCTGCCACCTTACCATGCTCATTTAAATCCAATAGAACTAATCTGGGCAAAATTAAAAGGACAAGTGGCAGATAAAAATACAACATTCAAAATATGCGATGTAAAGACTCTTGCTAATCTCGCTTTATTAAAAATAGACAAAGATTATTGAGCTAAATGTGAAGATTACGTCTTAAAACAGGAAGAGGAATATTGGAAAAATGTTGGTTTGTGGTATATTCAACCCCAAACAGTTATTAATCTTTTAGACTCGTCTGATTCAGAATGAAAGAATATAGCCCCCACAATGTTGGCCCCTATATTACCTTACATTAGTTCAACAAACGGTCCTTTTCAGGACCACACAACTACGAAAATTGGACATACAGGTATACCTTGATATTATCGTCCGTCCTCGAACTGAGAAGACAATAATTCTCCTGGTGTTTTGTCTTATCCAGTTATTTCCCCATTACGGCCACGCCTTTACCTAGTGAAAATTAATCATAGACCAGCAACTATGGTAATTTCTATTATTTAGGGGTTCACAATTTACAATTTTGACAAACATCAACGAAATTCGCCGCTTTAAGAAAACTGCAGCTGCAAGATATTTGTTAAATATACATTTAAAGGGTCTTTTGCATTCTAATAACATTTTTAACATTTCAACAGTATTTAACAAACGGTTTCTGAGCAACAGCGTTTTGAAGTTGGGCAAGTGATTTGAAACGAGCTATAAGAGAGTAATTATGTCAGCGCTGTAGACAACAACATAAATTTGATCTTTTTCACATTGTAGAACATAAACACAATTCTTGCACTTGTATCTGTTTGTCCCGCATTCGCCCTTTTATTTTAACATCCAGCGGTAATGATTGTTTCATTCCTTTTTTTTTCTTCTTCTAATTCTGTCCTGCCTTATTTGCGTTAACTGTTGAGGGGAGAAATAATTTGCCGTTTTTTCTCTTGTACGCCTCTGCTGCTGTTATGTTTTCTAATATTTCTAATATTCTGTTAATCCGTCCTTTTCGTTTTCGTCTCCTGTATCTGGTGTTCTCTCAACGTATATTGAGGGCTCGTTGTGTAGTGTTTAGATTTGTCTGTCTTGTCACGTGGCTAAATCATTTTATTTGCGATTTCTTTATATATTCTAAGACGAGGGTTATTCCCATATGTCTTTTCTCAGTTCTTCATTTCTGATCTTGTCTCTCAGGCAGTGTCCTATCATTCGTCTAACACATATATTCTCAGTTGAGGTTATTTTCTAATTGAGCGTGTACCTTGTGATTGACATTGGTAGCTCAACGCTGGAATGAAGATTGTAATGTAGGTGCCCGTTTTGCCTCTAGTTATTTCCTTGTTGGACAATAGCGGTCGCATCTTGTGTCTATTTCTGCCTGATTGTGAAGTATCCTTTGTTACTAGAGTTCCTAGATATTTAAATTCCTCTACTTATTTTAGTTGTCTGCCGTCTGCCTTCATATTGATGTAATGTTTATCTTTTACGACATTCATGACTTCTGTTTTGTTTAAGTTAATTTTCATGTTGTAGTTCGTGCCTGTGCTGTTGGGCTCATTATGGGTTCTTGTAGGTCTTCTATTTATCCATGCATTAGTGCAATGAATGATTACACTGCTCAATTGAATATTATTGTTATTCAATATATATGATCAGAATTGGTTCTATATAGACCAAATGAAATTTCTTTCTCACTTCTATTGAAATAGTTTTGTTGCATAAGATATATTACATTTTCTGAAATGCTATTTTGACCTGAGCTATTCTGCTTTTTATTTCTGTGGTGCATCTTTCATCTGATATTATCATTGTGCGGAAATATTTTAAACGTTGCACTTTTTCAGATTTGGCTTGTTTATTTGATGAAGCCAAATACATCCGCAAAGGTCAGTGTCATGAAAAATGGAAACGAGAAAACCCAAAGCATAACGAGAGGGACGGTTACCACCAAAATATCAAGGAGGGATCAAGTCATCATACTTCGCCTATGCACTTGCCACAATTGAATGAGATATCACATGTTCAACAAATTCAAAATAGGTACAACCAGCCTATGCTAGTGTACACTGGACAATATGACTACAAAACATGTTATACATTATTGCCCCTCCGCACAGACCAGAGAAGAGCAATGTGGTCCATACCCACCTCCCTGGAAGGGAAACTTTATGGGCAATCGAATCACTTAAACAGACAGCTGACTTCATGAGAGAGCCTGGAATCCGACTCTGATTGAGTCTTTATCGCAAAGAGTGAGGGAGAGAGAAAGAGAAAGAGAGAGAGAGAGAGAGATAGAAAGAGAGAGAGAGAGAGAGAAAGAGAGAGATATAATTTCTTGTAGTTCATTCTCTGTCTCATTCAGGGTGTCTTTTAACATGTCCCAAAAATTTCATTTGTTTTGTTCTAATTGTGTTTACTAGTTCTCTTCATTTTTAGTGGTTTTAAAACTTCATTTTTAGTTTTCTTTATTTCCATCCAATTCTACCTACTTTTCTATAAATACACATTTCAAAGGTTTAAATTGTATGTTCTGTTTTCTTGTCTAATGTCCATGTTCTTGCACCATACAGGAATAGTGAGAACATGTAACAGTTTGTTGTTCTTAGTTTTAACCTTTGCGTTATATGTTTTGATGTTAGTATACTTTTCATGGCACTGAAATCACTTTTTGTCATTCCTATTCTTTTGTTTATTTCAGTTGTACATTTTCCTTCACCTGTTATAGTATGTCCAAAGTAGTTGTAGGTTCTGAACTGCCTCCAGGTCTATTCCTTGAACTTTGATATTTATTTGTAGGTTTTGAGAGTTTTCATTCATTATGATCATAGTTTTAGTCTTTTTGATAGTCCCTATTTTTTTGCTTATCATGTGTACTTCATTATGTAATTGTTGTAGATCTTAAAGATTTTCTGCTAGTGGTACAATATCATCAGCATATCTTAGGTTATTTATTATCTTTTCATTATTGTTTAAGCCTGGCATCTCTGTGATGTTTTTAAACATTTGCTCAGTGTATAGATATAACAAGCTTGGTAATAGGATTCATCCTTGTCTTACTCCTGTTTTTATATCAATGGGTTTAGAATTCTCTTTTTTATATTTTATTTTTGCTGTTTGCTCCCAGTATAAACTGCATATTAGTCGTATGTCTGTATCATCTATATTTATATATTTAGACAGTCTTTAAGTTGATTATCGTGTAATATATCAAAAGCTTTGATGTAGTCTATGAAACAGGATATATTGGTTTATTTGACTTCTATGTACTTTTCAATCAATATCTTCATGCTAAATATGGCTTCTTTTGTTCACTGCTTTTCCTGAATCCAAATTGCTGCTCCTCTAATTCAGTATTAATTTTATTCTCAATCCTTCCCTGTATAACTTTTAGAAACACACATTGTTACCTGGCTCATTATGCTTATTGTTCTAAAATCACTGCATTCTCAACTGCAACTTTTTTTTTAGGCAATGCAATGAAAGTTGATGTTTTAGTTTGTTTTTTTTTTTTTTTTTTTTTTTAATGATATATGTCGTTGTATATGTCTGTGATCACTTCAATGTCAAAATCTTCTAATGCCTGTATCATCTCTTTCTGTATATTGTCAGGTCCTGCTGCTTTTCCCTTTTTACAATGGTTTTATAGCTTTTTCCACTTCAAATTTTAAGATTTTATTGCTTCACGTACATTTCATAAATGAGTTTTTTTTGTCCTTTCGATCATTAAATAATTATGTTATACATGTATATTCCTGCCTTCTATTAATTATATCTTTGCTGTCTGTTAACATTGTTCCTTTGTTGTATGCAATACATCCGCTTCATGTAGCTTTTTTTAAAATTTCATTGGCCGTTCTCTTATTTCTGTGTGCATCCATCCAAATTTTAAAAATGCATTTATTTGTCATAATCATGTGCCATACCGGTTGGCGTAGGTGATCATGTCCCTCCACAATCTTCTATCTACAGTGTATCGTATCAGTTCTGTTGTTGACTGTTTTCCATGCCATGGCACCAAGCTATCCAGTATTTTCTCTCTTTGTCGCACGCGATTTTTCTTTCCTTGTATTTTGCCAGTTGTAACCAAGTATTCCAACTTTCCTCTTCTCATGATGTGCCCGAGAAATGTTGATTGCTTCTTTCTGATGTTTTTTAAGAGCTCTCTTTTTGTGTTGGCCTCTTTGAGAACTTCCTCATTGGTCTTTTTAGCTGTCCAGGGAACTTTCAACATTCTTCCGAGAAATCCCATCTATGTGGCCTCTTATCGTCTTTTCATTTGTTTGTCTACAGTCCATGATTCGCTTCCATATGTCAGAATTGGTTCTATATAGCACCGATGAGCTCTCTTTCTCATTTTTATTGACATATATTTGTTGCATAAGATATTTTTCATTTTCTGAAATGCCATTTTGGCCTGAGCTATTCTGCTTTTTATTTCTGTGGTGCATCTCCCATTTGATGTTATTATTTTGCCCAAGTATTTGAAACGTTGCACTTGTTTCAGATTTGTAGCGTTTATTTGTATGCTACATGATGGTGGTGATTGTTCTTCGATATAACCATTACTTCTGTTTTCTTACTATTTCGACTGAGACCTTTCTTGTTGCTTTCTTTTATTATTATGTCTATCATATCCTGTAGTTCATTCTCTGTCTCTTCTATTAAGACTGTGTCATCCGCATATCGCAAATTATTTATGTTGTGACCGTTGACTTCAATTCCTTTTTTGCCTACTATTGATCTTATAATATATTCTAAAGTGAAAACAAATCCGGCGACAGAACACAGCCTTGTCTGACTCCTACATTTATTAGAAACGAAAAAAAAAATACACGGTTGATACTTTAAGATTTTAAATCTTCAGTTAAGTCTTGAATGTCCTTAGGTACCAACGACATGTAACGAAGATCCGTATTAAAGTATATTCCAAGAACTACTGGTCCAGTGTAAGGTTTTATCTGATGCATTTTTATCAATAGTTCTGGTCTCGTATGAGAAAATGACAAAATAAACGTTTGCCATCTGTAGTGACACTTACCGGCTTTTACAATCGAGATTATTCACTAAATGTACATAAAATATCAAGACACGCTGGGCTACCTATGAACGATTGATGATAACGATATACGAGGATATTATAAAACGTCTTTCTAAGCAGAAACATGAATCTACTTCAGGCGGGTTCGTTTGCAAAAATAGTACGTAAACAAATCTAGATTTGGCGTTGGAGTTAAACGGAATTAATATTGTTAAATCATTATTTCATAATTATTTTTTTTTATATTTGTGCTATTGCATGACGTAAGTCTCAAAACTATTGTAAATACTACAGTACGGAAATTAGTAAGTGTGATATCTTCTCTCTCTCTCTCTGCGGTCAGGACTCAATCAGAGTAGGATTCCAGGCTCCCACATGAAGTCAGCTGTCAGGTTAAGTGTGTTGATCGCCCCCACGGACAGAACATCACATTTAGAGTCTTCCGGATCCACTCTGACTGAACATCCGATAATACGTTGCCCTGTGTTCTGCGCCAGTGGCCCAGTGTATCCGATTTCAGCCAGAATTTTATTCAGGTTCGCTTTCCTTAGCCGTTGATTGTCCCCAATCTTCCGGCAAGGCAGCAGATTGTCTTTTCTGTAGGGGGATTCTGCCCTTAGATGGTCTGCCCTCCCAGGTTTACGAGCACCATCTGCCCGAGTCACAAGACGTGACTAACACAGACATGCACACAAAAGTTATGAGATGTGAATAACACAGACATGTACACAGCGATACGAGACATGACTAACGCCGACACACATCATGATATATGACACATGAATAACATAGACATGCACATAAAGATATGATATATGACTGTTATAGACATGCACACACATAAATATGACACATACTAAACATAGACATGCACACAAAGATATAAGATATGACTAACATAGGCGTGCACACACAAAGATATGAGATGTGACTTATATAGTCATGCACACACAAGGATATGGCATATCCCTAACCCAGACATGCACACACAAAGATATGACTTACACAGATACACACTAAGTGATGAGATATTACTAAACTCAAACGCACATAAAGATATGAGACATGATTAACACGGACACACCAAGAAATGAGATGTGACTAACATGACACACACCTAGATATCAGCTATGGCTAGCAAGAATACACACACACAAGCTAAGATTTGAGCCATAGCTAGCACAGAAACACATCAAGAGATGAGCCATGACTAGCACAGAAACACATTAAGATATGAGTCATGGCTTCACGGAAAAACACCAAGAAATTAACCAAGTCTAGCACATAAACACATTGAAGTATCCATATGCTTGGGTTAGTCTGCAGACTCTTCTTAACGTGTGAATCATCGACATACGAGATGCAGGCCCCGATTAACTGTTCACAGGTTTCGTTCAAACAGTTGTCCGGAGATTTGAGAGCAGCCTGACCCATAGAACGTTCCCTTGCATGCACAGTTCCCGGTTGACTGATCACAGTACGTTTCCTTGCACGTACATTCAGCACTTTCCGGGTCACATATGATGTCACAGCCATCAGAACACATCTGTTCGGACTGTAGCCCAAAATTACCACCGGGACAAGTGTTATTACAGGTTTAGCCAGGATGTTTACATTGTGGACATTTTCCGGATTTTTCTCACATAAAGGACAGACACTGAGACAAGACCTGGAGCAGTCGTGTCCATAGATTCCATGTGAACAATTGCCGTGACACGTACCGATGATGACGTAGCAACTTTTGCAACACCCACTACGCACTTCACAAAACGACCAAGAATACCCGTTCAGACAATAGGTTTCTGTAAATGTTTGCACCTCACACACCGTCAGTGCACTGCCGGCCTGCGAAATGGTCGGTGAATGTGTGCCATTGGCGTTTGTGTGGTGACTACAATAGTGTTCGTAGAAACATTAAGGTATGTTATATCATTGCACTGGAACACTACGCCGCCACTGTCAGAGAAAGCTTTTAGAGCCTTTAGAGAGGCATTCTTTACCCGAATCATAGCGCTAGCTCGATGATAGATTCGAATGATGTGAATCTTCTGGGGCGTGGCAAAGTTCAGATACCAGTAAACAGAACTGGTTCCACTTCTCAGTTGTGTGTGTGTGCAGTCATTGTCATAGAGATTGGTCTTTGTTTTGCCATTTACTGCGGCCTCTGGTCCACTTCCGTCTCCTATATAACAGGCGTTATATGTGTCGGCCTGGTTTGTGTTCTGTTTGAGAGCCACATTCCTACCCCCGCCTATGTAGATGGAGCAGATATTTGCAACTATCGCCCCTGCAATCAATAACATGTTGATCAGACCAGCCCCAGAGCAAAATACATCATTCTCGTGCTGACTAACTACAAACCTTGAATCATTGCTACATGAGACAGAACCATTTAGTCTTACAGACAAACGGTCCGGAACTGTTAAGTCATTCACATAAATCCTAAACCAGGAGAACAGCAAAGATTGGTTGAGAGTTGCCTCAACTGATGCAGAATTTGTGTCTGAATTACATGTGGTGTCGTTGTTATCAAACAGGAAAGTAGGTTCAGATTTTTGGGCGTATTTGTACACGAGAACCATGTACTGACACTGGGGTCCAAAATATTCGTGCTGACAACTGTCATTATTTGGGCGTATCCCTGTAGTTTTGTCACACACTCTATGGCAGTGACATTGTAACGTACAATTTGCTCCAAACCAACCGTTTGCTCACGTTAAGTCCGTAGCTTCCAAGGTCACAATCGAAGCTATCAAAATATAGACTTTATCTACAGCGAAGGATAACGAACTGTGTACAAACATTTAATTTCAAACCCTTGATTACATTTCTAAAAATCTGCCAACTCGCTGTGATAACAGATATGATGTTCAAAGTTAACATTGTTTAGACCATGGTTCGAATGTAAATAAGGTGCCATCCTTGTAAGTGTGATATAAAAAATTAGATGTTTCTGTCGTGACGCTATGAATCATGGATATGGTACTTTCAGCGTTTACCGCCATCGTTTACAACCGTGAATATAAAGACAAGTACATACGTACTGAAATTGTCTTAGAGTTTAGAATTTCATCTTAGGTTTTTTTTTTTATTTCTGAACGAATCATTTCAGGAGAAGAGGTATGTTTACAGCACTCGGGTACTCACGACACTAGTAGAACTGAAAAAATATGAACCGTCATTTATTTATCATTATATTGTTGGAAATAATAAAAAAAAAGTAATGAGTTGAGTATGTCACTTATTTCAAAAAAAAATTAAAATCCGTATGTTTCGTAGGCTAACGATCAGCTGACCGTAACATTGAATGTAAGTAATATCATTTATAATAAATCAGACAAATTGACATGAATATCACATCTCATTGTTATACGTTACAAGATACATTCCACTTCCCAATGAGAATGGACTTATATGAATACAACTGTGTTTTGTGAGGCTAAAGCGAGCGCTTGTAACAACGACGCTTCTAGAATTGGAGTGATTTACATCATTAAGTTAACGGTCCTTTGATACGGATTTTTTCTACAAGAATGTGAATCAACCATAAAGAACATGGAAACAATACATGAAAGGCCATACAATTAAAATCACTGAAAGCAGCAGTGACTTCTTGATGGCAACACATGTTTGTAAACCATAGACAATCTCGCAAAACTGTAGGGAAGAACATCAATTCATTCAAAACGAAATACTACAGAAAAATCCGTAAAATAACTGGCATAATAAAAAAAAAAGAACAATGAAGACATTAAACGATTTTTTTTTAATTAAAAGGATCTGGGTAATTAATGCCATTCTACAGGGGACATTAACATAATATAAAGGACACAGTCGACTGGAAAGAACAATCATGGAAGGCACGGTTCATGGGCGTGATTAAGATGTATCAATTGTAGAGCAAGAATACGGTGGTTTAAAGACTTCAAGAAGATGTTGAACATCACAACATAAGAAGTAGGGAATCTGACTAGAGACATAATTTGTTTCAGACGTGCTGTAGTGAATGCACCTTTCTCCAAAGGACATGCGACCTGATGATGGTGAGCCAGTGCCATAGTAGTCTGTAAGAATATGCCACCAATGAAACAAGACAGCATTGTTGATAACGAGACAAAACTTCGTAGAAGAAAACAACGAAACCAAATGAAACAGAAATGTAAGCCAATCTTACAATCATAATCAGATCGATATTAGCTTAGATTGTACCATGAGGACAATAGAATGTGATCTCTTCTTTAAAAAATAAAGATTTACTATTGTTTGTTAAACATTTTATAAGCAAAATTGATCTAGCGCTTATTTATTATCAGTTGACTTTACGTAATGCTCATTACTCTACATAGAACAATTAGTAAACTCAATGAATACATATTTATGGCAACAGTTTTATAATTATTTTATAATGCGTATCTCTCTAGGGAAGGATTAATTAATTATAATGAACCATTTGTAGATGTATTCGAGTAAATTGTAGTAGGAAGCTACTGTATGTACTTCATTTATGGTGATGTCCTCAGATACTGACGTACACTCCGCCGATTTTGATCTCACTGCAGATTGACTTTGCTAATATCATAACCGATTACTTGAATGATTACTTCCTTTTACTAGTGGCATATTCCATGACAAGCATATTGACTGCTACCGTGTACGTGTGGCATATTCCATGACCAGCATATTGACTGCTACCGTGTACGTGTGGCATATTCCATGACCAGGATATTGACTGCTACCGTGTACGTGTGGCATATTCCATGACCAGCATATTGACTGCTACCGTGTACGTGTGGCATTTTCGATAACCAGCATATTGACTGCTTCCGTGTACGTGTGGCATTTTCGATAACCAGCATATTGACTGCTACCGTGTACGTGTGGCATTTTCGATAACCAGCATATTGACTGCTTCCGTGTACGTGTGGCATTTTCGATAACCAGTATATTGACTGCTTCCGTGTTGGCTTTTCATATTTCATTTTCAGTCTCACTTATCCGTTCACCATTGGCATATTCTTTAACCGACCTGAATACTTCCGCGTGCACTTGTTTTAGACGAAGTGGGGTGAGATGTGTCGACAACCGCAGCTATCCTGACCTTTGTTGTAAAATAGCTACACAACGAATTCACGCCCACTTAATAGGTGACCACGGCAGAATAAAAGATATTTGTTTTCAAACCAGAACGTAGAAGGTAGGTTACCTTTTACAAATCTTAACCGTCATTGGCACTAGTTTGAAGAAACACACTTTGATGCATGTTCTATGCTTGGCTTCCATTGGATTTGATGGTGACTCCATAAAAGAAACGATTTTGTTTGTTGTTGTTGTTGTTCATCATTATATAAATATATTGTCCATGCACGTTATATCATCAGGCCTGTTGTCCATGTACATTATCATTATCACGCCACTTATCTATGCACATCATCACAATCAGTTCACATGTCCTTCCCATAATGATGCATTCACTACAACCTTTCTGAAAGAATCTGTCTCGCTGCTCAGATCTCCCACTTCTTCTGTTGCCATTATCAAGTTCTGTCTGATCTTCCGCTTGATCTGCTTCTGATATGTCGCCTAGCAAGCCTGCCTTCCATTATTATTCTTTCCAGCCTGTGTCTTTCCATGCACATGAGAAAATCTGTCGTTCTTTTAAGTCACGTGTTAGCCAGTTTATCTGGCAGTGATTTGTATGTCTTTACAATAGGGCCGCATCTGGTCTGTTTCGTATTTTGAGTTAATTTATTGAGATATTTGAAAGTGTCTATGTGTTGTTTATGTGTGTCCACATTTTTTATTGAACAAAAATATTTTGAAGTCGCATTATACAATATATAAATCGGTTTAGATTTGTTTAACCGTGTCTCATCTTCAAACCTGTATCATTCTAATGAATTTTGTTCTGCTTGAGATTATATGTGGACCATGCACACCAACACGTTGTCGTATTTATGCATATGCCAAACTGTTTTGAAATATTGTTACATTTATTCTAACAATTGTTAGGTGTTATCTTCTTCATTGTCTTCTACCTTTTAAGCACACATTGCGAAGCATATATCTTCAACACTTTAAACCGTTCTGTTTCTTGTCATTTTTTTTAAAGATCATTGCATGTCTTCTCCATCATCTTCATCTCTCCTTCCATCTGTCTTCTCCAAGAATACTTTGGTCTTCCTCTTTGTCTTTTTCCTTGGGTGTTTGTATTGTTTGTAGGTGTTATAGTTAGGGACTAATATGAACGAAACACAAGGTATTAGTGATGTTGTTAGAGAGATTAACAATGTTGACATGAATGAGAAATGCGTAGGGAGAAGATTAAATATGTTAATCAATAGATAAATAAGCAGTTGGAATGTACAGCAACAGCTGTGGAGGCTTGTGATAACATGCGTAGTAAACGTTTAGTTGCTATGACTAATCTGAACGATTTGTAGGATGATGGAAACGGGTGATGTGGACACATGTTGGTGATTGTATTGGCATCGGTGGCTGGCTGCTAGAATAATGTACATCTTCATCAATGTTTGCTAACGTAGCCGATTATGAATTCTCTCAACTTTCTCTTTCTACACAAATTTACAGTTTTGCTGTCCTCTTAACAAACCATAATGTTAAACTAAATAGCGTAGTATTTCTCTATGTAGCTTTCATTATCCCTACGCGTGTTTCTCTTCATCTATTTATTTCAACTTTAAAAATTACAACCTGTAGGAACAAATGAACTACATATATTTAATTTGTAATCAATTGGAATAACACCCACAATAAATGATGCGATATTTGAAGAAAACTTTACTTTACGAGTAAAGAAAAGTTAAAACAAAAAGTTAATATCTAAAAAATGTCCATTGCCAGACAAGATTCATAATGAGATGATAAAGTATCTTGGCAAGTCAGGAAAGGAAACACTACTTAGACTAACAACAAGACATAGATAAACTTCACCATCTCCAAAGTATGGAGGGATACCTATGTGATACCACTGCTTTAGAAGAACAAACCACCAGATGACCCGATAAATGACATCCCCTAACCCTAACATCCTGTATAGAAACAATAGCTTAGTGTTTAGAATATGATCGACAGCAGACTATACTGATATTTGGAAGTCTCTAAGAACATATGCCATGAACAAGCTGGATTTGGGACAGGTAATAATGCAGAAGATCACGTTTTCAGGTTAATGCAACAAGTCTAGGAGGAATTCCTGAATAAATAAAAAAACATTTTAATTAAACTGCTAAAGCCTACGATCGAGTCTGGCGTAAATGACTCATGTTGAAGATGAGCAACATGGTTATACATGGACAACTTTATAAAAAGTGGCCAAACACTTCCTAATTAAGAGGACAATCTAAACCAAGTTAATTGGTTCTATATCAGACTAAGAGGTTCTAGAAGGACTATCACATGGATCACCACTTAGCTGCTCCCTCATTCTATTATACATTAACGACCTGACCAAGAACACATCCTGGTTTGCCTCTGCAGTTAATCTCAAAGGGCTGGCAAGATCTACCGTCGAACTGGATGATGGTAGACATATTGTTTTGGAACAACTTGTTCAGCTTAACTAATGTGGGAGAGCTGCCAACGTTTTTTCCAGCTCCTTTAGACCTGCTCGGCACACTGTGTCAAACGCCGTTTAAGATAAACAAAGGCTATAAACAGAGGTCTTCTCTGTTCCTAGCATTTTTCTTGCAACTGACGGAAAATAAAAATCATTTCCGTGGTTGTCCGTCCAGCTAACATCCCACACTGGGACTCCTGAAAGATACGTTCCGCCAATTGATGTAGGAGTTTTAAAACAATTCTTGATAATGCCTTTCTAGTTATACACAGGATGAGTATACCCCTATAATTGTTGCAATCGCCCTTGACCCCATTATTATTATATAATGTTACAATATTGGCATCTTTCATGTCTTGGGGTATATCCACTTCTCCAGCATTGGACAAGAGGTTTCTAGAGGTGGAGCAGGAGTGTTTCAAGGTTTTCCTTGAGTATTTCGGCTGGGATGTTGTCGTTACCAGATGCTTTTCCACTTGAGAGGTCGCGGATGACATCATTAAGTTCCTTCTCAGTAGGTTCATTGTCCAGTTCAGACAGCACTGAGTATTTTGGTCTAGGTGTGAGCTTGCTGGTCTGTATCCAGATTACACACTTGAGTAAGTCTTTCCAGCTGTTTAGTTTTGTCACTGATAGACTCGCCGTTAGCATTAAGGGAGCAATTATTGAGATGTTTGGGCCTAGAGCAATCCTAATGTTATTGTACATAGTTCGTGAATCACCCAGCTCAGCAGCTTTCTGGATCGTAGAGCACATATTTGACCAGTACTCATTCGCACAATTCCTTGATTCCCTTTGTACTTTTGACCTTGCTTGTTTGAATGTGTCTTTTGTATTCTGTCATGGGAAGTACTTCAAGACTAGGAAAGCCTTCTTCTTCTCTACAAGTGACATGCGTTTCATTGAGTTTTCGTAAACCCAATCCTTAGTGGAGTGTTGCTCTTTTACAAACGAAGCGATATCACAGTCAGTGATGCGATATTTTAGCCGGGTCCATGAATCATCTACATTGGCTAGGTCTTCTGCTTTCTCCATGCATTTCTGGAAGGCATTCGTGAACGGGTCTTGACTAACAGATAATTTTGTAGCAGATATATTAAT
Organism: Megaustenia siamemsis; assembly: GCA_032433765.1. Taxonomy (NCBI): domain Eukaryota; kingdom Metazoa; phylum Mollusca; class Gastropoda; order Stylommatophora; family Ariophantidae; genus Megaustenia; species Megaustenia siamemsis. The sequence continues at coordinate 38,157,941 of JAVIAB010000101.1, read as the reverse complement.
CCTAGGCCTGGATGGTTATCTAGAGTTGTAAAACCTGTTGGTGTTTGCTTTCACGTTGCTAATGACAAGCGCATGGTCTATGTCACAGTCTGCGCTATGGTATGCTCCGGTTACTTTAACATTATTTAAGTGTTGCCTTCGAACTAGGACAAAGTCCAGCTGGTGCCAATGTCCGGATCTTGGGTGCCACCATGTTGCTCTTTGTCGATTATTGACGTTGAAATAGGTGTTGATGGCACACACGTTGTTATGGGAACAAAATTCTACAAGTCCCTGACCATGTTCGTTCATTTCCCAATACCATGATGACCTAGGTATGATAGCCATGAATTATGGTCAGATCCAATGCCTGCAATGATCGCCCAGTACGTAGAGTTGTTCTGCTTTAGAGACAGAATCCAATATCTCGTACACTTTCTCTATATCTGTTGTGGTTGCTGACATTGTTGGTGCATAGGCGCTAATGATGTTAATTTTTCCTGCTTTTATGTGGATTGTTATTGTTATTATGCGTTCTGATGTACCATTTGGGGTGTTTATAGAATGTATGAGCTTATTATACACATCAAACTCTCTTCATGTAAGCGAGGATGCTCCGATTTTAGCCATGTCAGAAAAACGTGTATTTTTTTTCCCCTGATTGAACCACAATGTGCAAGCCTTTTTTTTTCCTGAAGGGCTGCAATATCAATATGTAGTCTCTCTCTACAGCTCCATGTTGTTGAGGGTTTTTTGTTCCTTATGATTTCTACATCTCTACAGGCTGTACGGTCACAATAGACAAGCTCGCTTAGGTCAGAAATAATGCGGCATGACTCTATCGTCAAAGGAGATGATCGTGTTCTCTGATGAGTCACGATTATGTTTGCACAGAAATAGTTCACGTTGTTTGGTGTACAGACGTCAACCGTTTTCCTGACAAATGTGTACTGTAGAGAAACCGTATGAGATGTTTGGGGCGGTATTTCTTACACAGTCAAATCGGAAGTTCGTCATCATTAATGTAACTTGACGGACATAAGAATACCAAGACTAAATCATCACATCGCTCATAGAGCCTTTCCTCAATGGCAGCGGATTAACCATGATATTAGGTAAAGACAAAGTTCGTTCGTATATGGTATGGGTATTAGGTCTCAGGACACTTTCAGCAACAACTGATTAATACCTTACCATAGCTAGTTGTTTCATCGGACCTTTTTTCTATTGATACCTGGGGGACATACTGAAGCATAGGCTTGGAAGAAGACTAAATCTGCTGAAAACCACCGGCAGTTAGCACCAACCATATAAATGTATGTATACACACATTTTTGTTTTCGTTCGGAAATACTGGGGCACGTTAAGGTAATATTTTTAGTGTTTAGTAATCATACATACTTTACAAGAGCTTAGTAAAAGAAGACAATACCGATTATTGTGGCCGACATGATGCCTTCCTAAAATAATAATGACAACAAAAACATACAAAGCAATGGAAAAATACTGTACTGTACGTTAGGAGTAATTAGCATGTAAACCGAAAACAAACTACTGACAAGAAACGTTAGTGAAGAAAATATGCTCTCGGCTTTACCATCTTTCCCACAACACTGCAATTATTTTCTAGTTTCAAATTTTACAAGAGATTGAAAGATCGAACAAGATTCCGTAAGTCGTTTCTCTCTTTTCCACCCTCTATAAGCTGGTCTATAACTAAAGTAGCACTATTTTTTTTTCTAAAAGAGAACACAAATGATCATTTACATGCCTACACACGGGCAGTAGACAAACAAATGAAAAGACAATTAGAGGCAACAGAGAAGGGATTTCTCAAAAGAATATTGAATATAGTTCCCTGGAAAGATGAAATGATAAATTAGGACATTCTCAAATTAACCCAACACAAAAAGGGAGATCTTAACTAAAAGACAGAAAAAAACAATCAACTTTGTTCCGTTAGTTCATAAGAAGAGAACGGTTTGAATACTTGGTTACAACCGGCAGAATATTGGCAAAGAGAGATCGCAAACAACAAAGAGAGACGATTTTAGACAGCTTGGTGACATGACATGGAAAAAAGTCAACAACAACAAAATTGATACGATGCAATGTGGTTATATCCACATTGATTGTGGAAATATAATTTGCGGTCTTTTGCTTTTCTATTGGCCTCTGCTGCTATGTTTCCTAGTGTTTTTAATATTCCATTAATCCATCCTATTCGTCGTCGGCATTTGAGTCTTGTGTTCTTGCAGCGTTTATTTGAGGATCGTTGTGTTTTGTTTTGGTATTTATGTCTGATCACGTGGCCAAACCATATTATCTGTTGTTTCCATTATGTGTTGGATGGCGGGAATTATCCCTAGTTTTTCATTCTTCATACGATGTTATCTCTCAGGCCGTTTCCTGTCATGTGTGTAACATATTGTACAACTTTGGAATGACGTTTGTGTTGTACGGTGCCAGTTTTGCTCTAGTGTTGCTCTCCGTGTTGGAAAGTATCACAAAAGTGATAGTAGCTGTCAACTAATCTGAAAATAGTGGTGATAGATGCCCATTGATTTGACAATAGCGGTGGTAGCTGTCCATTGATTTGACAATAGCGGTGGTAGCTGTCCATTGATTTGACAATAGCGGTGATAGATGTCCATTGATTTGACAATAGCGGTGATAGCTGTCCATTGATTTGACAATAGCGGTGGTAGCTGTCCATTGATTTGACAATAGCGGTGGTAGCTGTCCATTGATTTGACAATAGCGGTGATAGCTGTCCATTGATTTGACAATAGCGGTGGTAGCTGTCCATTTATTTGACAATAGCGGTGATAGCTGTCCATTGATTTGAAAATAGCGGTGATAGCTGTCCATTGATTTGACAATAGCGGTGGTAGCTGTCCATTGATTTGACAATAGCGGTGGTAGCTGTCCATTGATTTGACAATAGTGGTGGTAGCTATCAAATAAACTGACAATAGTGGTGGTAGCTGTCAAATAATCTGACAATGGTGGTGGTAGCTCTCCAATGATTTGACAATAGTAGTGGTTGCTGTCCAATGATTTGATAATAGTGGTAAATCTGTCCAATGATTTGACAATAGTGGTGGTATCTGTCCAATGATTATACAATATTGCAGGTAGCTGTCCAATGATTTGACAATGGTGGTGGTAGCTGTACGACGATTTGACAATAGTGGTGGTAGCTGTCCAATTATTGGACAATCTTTGATGCATCTTGACCCAAATGCTGCTGCCTCTGAAATGTCATTTGTCACTGGACTTCTAGATATTTTAGTTTCTCCACTTGTTTTAATTGTCTGCCGTCGTTCGTTCTCTTTATGTTGTGTTTCACTTTTGCGATGTTCATGACTTCTGTTTTGTTTATATTGATGTTCATATTGTGTATACGTTCTACGGGTCAGACTGCACTCTCAAATCTCCGGACAACTGTTTGAACGAAACCTGTGAACAGTTAATCGGGGCCTGCGTCTCGTATGTCGATGATTCTCAAGTTAAGAAGAGTCAACCGACTACAACAAACCCAAGCACATGGATACCTTAATGTGTTTCTGTGCTGGACATGGTTCATTTCTTGGTGTTTTTCCGTGAAGCCATGTCTCATATCTTGATGTGTCTCTGTGCTAGCCATGGCTCATATCTTGATGTGTTTCTGTGCTAGCCATGGCTAGTGTGTGTGTGCTGGCCATAGCTCACGACTTGGTGTGTGTCATGTTAGTCATATCTCATATCTTGGTGTGTCCGTGTTAATCATGCCTCATATCTTTATGTGTGTATGTGTTTAGTCATATCTCATATCTTAGTGTGTATATGTGTTAGTCATGTGTCACATCTTTGTGTGTGCATGTTTTGGATTAATGATATCTCATATCTTTGTGTGCATGATTATGTTAGTCATATCTCATATCTTTGTGTGTGCATGTCTGTGTATGTCACATCTCATATCCTCGTGTGTGCATGGCTATAATAGTAACATCTAATATATTTGTGTGTGCATGGCTATGTTAGTCACATCTCATATTTTTGTGTGTTCATGTCTATGTTGGTCATTTTTCAAATTTGTGTGTGCATGTCTATTTTAGGCATGTGCCATATCTTTGTGTGTGCATGTCCAAGTCAGACATAACTCATATCTTTATGTGCATGTTTATGTTAGTCATGTGTCAGTGTTAGTCATGCTCGCTGTGTGCATGTCTGTGTTTGTCACATCTCAGATCTCTGCGTGTGCATGTCTGTGTTAGTCACCTCTAGTGACTCGGGCAGATGGTGCTCGTAAACCTGGGAGGGCCGACAATCTAAGGGCAGAATCCCCCTACAGAAAAGATCATCTGCTGCCTTGCAGGAAGATTTGGGATAATCAATGGCTAAGGAATGCAAACCTGAATAAAATGCTGGCTGAAATCGGATGCACTGGGCCACTATCGCAGAGCACAATGCAACGTTTTAATTTCAATCAGATTGGATCTGGCGGGCTCTAATTGAGATGTTCTGTCTGTGGGGGCGATCATCACACTTATCCTGGCAGCTGACTTCATGTGAGAATCTGGGATCCTGCTCTGATTGAGTCCTGATTGGAGAGAGAGAGATTGTTGAAGGACTTGTTCGCCAACGTCAACCGGTATGGAACTTGATGGTGATGACACACAGGTTCGGGCAATCTTCATTTTTTAAGCTCTCCCTACATCCGTCATCTTCCAATTTATTCATTTTTCTATCCCATATTAAATCTGTCTGCCTACATCCGTCATCTTCCAATTTATTCATTTTTCTATCCCATATTAAATCTGTCTGCCTACATCCGTCATCTTCCAATTTATTCATTTTTCTATCACATATTAAATCTGTCTGCCTACATCCGTCATCTTCCAATTTATTCATTTTTCTATCACATATTAAATCTGTCTGCCTACATCCGTTATCTTCCAATTTATTCATTTTTCTATCCCATATTAAATCTGTCTGCCTACATCCGTCATCTTCCAATTTATTCATTTTTCTATCCCGTATTAAATCTGTCTGCCTACATCCGTCATCTTCCAATTTATTCATTTTTCTATCCCATATTAAATCTGTCTGCCTACATCCGTCATCTTCCAATTTATTCATTTTTCTATCCCACATTGAATCTGTCTTCACTAAAAGCTTAGAAACTTTCTTCAATAAAACCTAGAGGTTACAAGTGCTGACTTCGAACTAAAAAAAAAAAATGAAGCTGACTACCTGAATACCGGAAATTAAACGTTTCTGATTGGCGGACTCTTGTCTATATTCATGAAAGGAGTGGTTACTTCATTTAACTTATACATAGAATTGTTGTTTTATTTTCCCCACTGTGTGATGTGGCAGACTGTGACACTTGCAACATATGTCAGAGGCGTGCTTGTATAGGTTACGTATATAATGTTGGATGTGAGCATCTAATTTCATTTAGTTGAACACGTAGATGCCAAGTATTGTCTTTACAAGATAGGTATGTTCGTTATCAGTAAATATATTGTGGTTCAGATCTAAACATACGTGTCAATATTACAATTGTTCTTTCACAATAGTTGCGTTAGGAAAATAATAATGATTCTAAATACATTCAATCGACAGTAAGAGTATTTTTAGTTATCTAATTCAGATGTATATGTTCAAATCAGTAAGGTAATCACACAATTGCAGATTGTACGTTTTAGTAGTCAGTGTATTTTGTGATCTTCCGAAATCCCGGGATCGGATATAATGGTATAGTTTCTGGTATGGATAATGTGCATTATAAAAGAATAAGTAATGGGTTTTATAACTTTTCTTCGATATGTGTATTACACGTTAGTGTTGTATCAGATGCTTCCTATATTAATTTACATGTTTACTTAACGCCATAACCAAATATTCTAGCGATCCCATATATAGCCATTAGTGGGGAACAGGCAAATAATTGTAGTGCTGCGGTAAAGCTTATAGCTGGAGCAAATATTGGTGTGTATCGTTCATTTCTAAAAGGTATGGTTACAGCTTTACAAAAAAAGGTACACAACAAAATAGTGACGTTTCTGCCTACATGCGGCTTTTCTCAAAGTACGAGATACAACACACACGAACAACGAAATACAGATAAACGCTACTACATCTAGGATAGTTAGTAGTGGTCATGGATGAAATCAACCTCTGACAATGTTGTGCCACCAATTATTATGTCTCCTGACTTTTTACTTTCATTCCCATGCTAGAGATCGAAGCATACCATCTCTTCTTTTCGTTCGCATTTATTATATTTTCTAAGTATGTTGATTGATTTGTTATGATGCTTATAATAAAAAAAGACATAGCTATTAACCACTATCATTCAAAATATCATCATCATGTACCATACCGGGGGGCGAATGCAATCATGTCTTTCCACAATCTTCTATCTACAGTGCATAGCATCAGTTCTGTTGTTGACTGTTTTCAATGCCATGACACCAAGCTATTCATAACTTTCTCTCTTCCGCGTTGTTCTTGATCTCTCTTTCATTTTATTTTGGCAGTTGTAACCAGGTATTCCAACTTATTGGTTATTGGTTACTGGTTTTGAAAGGCCTCGGTATCATTGCAAACGAATCAAAATCCATAATTGCTCGACCACCCATGCCAGCTTAATCATCCGAATTAGTAACTCATCTCCCAAACAAAGAAAGGCAACTGTAGTCCCCATCGTACCTGCCTCAGCACACGCCAAAAGACATAATGCGAAACAGCGCAGAAAGTGAACACAGCCATCTGTTCCCTGTCATACGATAGCATCATTCGTCGAGAAACAATTGGAATATCGAAACATGATCAAACTGGATGAAACACACAGCTTACGTTGTGCATAGGGCACTTAACTCAGTAGCTCCTGCAACAAGCCGTACTTGGAATATGAGGAAACTGCAACACGGAACACTTTTCAGACATTGCATTCAAACGTTCCTGCGGCGTATCCACCATATACCGGAAGTTCACGTCCTCCCGAAAATGATGATCGTCATATTTGTAAAATGTATAGCGCTTGATGATGTTGGGACATCGTTTTTGACTCCAACCGAACATATAAACACACAGTTAGTCGTCGTAATATTCCCGGCGCACATCAAGCAAGAGACCGTATGGTTAGCGTACAACGGACGAAACACGGTGCAAATTCCCCAAAGAGGAAAATATTCGGTCGACTTGACGTAGCAGTTCACATTAATGCGTTTCAACATGTAAATAACTTGCGTCAAACAATTCCAACGTCGGCCATTGAACAGCACTCAATGTGGCGTAAAACGCATCTCAACACTAGACGGGGAAGGTCGCTTCCACAATACTTGACTTGTTAAAAAGAAACATTGCTATGTGTACTCGGCGGCGCAGATTTGACCGCTTCGTCGACGCAGATTTGCTAAGTGGAACATCATTTTGATTTCAACACAGAAAATTGCATCGGAAAGCCGAAATTAATCAGACTCCAGATGCAGTTTTCTGCAGCGATCGAGAGAACGTGAAACGTTCCACCATTTTGAAACGGAAGTCCAACTTTCCTCTTCTCATGGTGTGTCCGGAAATGTTGATTTTTTTCTTTCTGATGTTTTTCACGAGTGCCCTTTTTGTGTTGACCTCCTTGAGAATTTCCTCATTGGTCTTTTTAGCTGCCCAGCGGACTTTCTACATTCTTCCGAGAAATCCCATCTCTGTAGCCTCTAATCGTCTTTTCATTTGTTTGTCTACTAAATGATTAGCTTCCATAGGTCAGAATTGGTTCTATATAGCACCAATTAACACTCTTTCTCACCTCTATTAACATAGAATTGTTGTATAATATAGTTTCCATTTTCTGAAATGCTATTTTGGCCTGAGCTATTCAGCTTTATATTTATGTGGTGCATCTTCCATCTGATATTATTGTGCCCAGGTATTTGACGCGTTGCACCTTTTCATATTTTTATTTTTAGGCTGCATGATAGTGATGATTATTTATTTGATGTGGCCATAACTTCTGTTTTCTTCCTATTCAGACTAAAACTGTTTTGTTGCATTCTTGTACTATTATGTCTATCATTTCTTGTAGTTCATTCTCTGTCTCTGCTATTAATGAAGAAGAGTGATAGGTGGGAGATGTGGTCAAGGGGACGTAATGATGAAAATTAAGGAGATGTTGAGAGGGGAGATAAGGGGAACAGTAGATGTAATTAGGAACGACAGACCACAGGGAAATCATGCAAGGGGAAACAGGTAGGGGGTGCAGGAGATTTTTAGTAGGAAAGCGTGCAAGGCGAGGTACATGAGTGAACGAAATTGAAGAGAAAGAACTAGGGAGAATATAATTCATTCGAGCTGAAGTCGAGGCGAGATGCAGACGTGGTGTCCGACAGGACACAACGAGACTGTGGGCAAGGAACAGTATGAAACAGATTCTGGGTTACAGGTTAGTGTGTGGCCAGTAGTCGAACTAGATAGTTGAGTCACTAAGTTACGGTAGAGATAGAATACAACAACTAGTGATCTGATGATCGTAGTAACAGGCTAGTCATCAAGTGAGAGATAGCTAAGTTAGTTAACTGCAACTAGGTCTAAAGTAGACAATGCATATCAAGTTGAACTGTCGGCTGTGTGCCATTAGGACAGAATTTAGAAATCTGCATCAGTAGACAATGCATATCAAGTTGAACTGTCGGCTGTGTGCCATTAGGACAGAATTTAGAATTCTTCATCAGTAGACAATGCATATCAAGTTGAACTGTCGGCTGTGTGCCATTAGGACAGAAACTAGAGGCCTTCATCAGTATTAAGGTTTCAAGATGAACTATCGGCTGTGTGCCGTGATTATCAATATAGGACTCTTCATTATTAGCAAGAGTTCAATGTGACTGTCGGCTGAGTGCCGTTATCAAATAACTAGAGGCCTTCATCAGTATTAAGGTTTCAAGATGAACTATCGGCTGTGTGCCGTGATTATCAATATAGGACTCTTCATTATTAGCAAGAGTTCAATGTGACTGTCGGCTGAGTGCCGTTATCAAATAACTAGATGCCTTCATCAGTATTAAGGTTTCAAGATGAACTATCGGCTGTGTGCCGTGATTATCAATATAGGACTCTTCATTATTAGCAAGAGTTCAATGTGACTGTCGGCTGAGTGCCGTTATCAAATAACTAGAGGCCTTCATCAGTATTAAGGTTTCAAGATGAACTATCGGCTGTGTGCCGTGATTATCAATATAGGACTCTTCATTAGTAGCAAGAGTTCAATGTGACTGTCGGCTGAGTGCCGCTATCAAATAACTAGAGGCCTTCATCAGTATTAAGGTTTCAAGATGAACTATCGGCTGTGTGCCGTGATTATCGATTCGAATCTTTCAGTAGGAGTAAAGTGTTCATATGCACTGTGGGCTGTGTGCCAGGTGCCCTTGTAGAAATCGTCAACAGCAGTTAGCTGTGAGGTGTGAACATGGGGTGTGAATCATATCATGGTGAAGCATTTATTGATGCAACAGTATGTCTGTCCAGAGAAGTTCTTGTTTACAATTGGTTATCATACATGATTTAGTGGCGGACGCCATGGCAGTATGTGCAAGCTGTTAATGTATTAAACTGTTGTTTATTATTCCTGGTGTTGTTACTTGCTGTATTGGAAGGGTGACTGATCCTGCGATGAACGAGTCTGGAGTTGTCAAGTAGAGAAATACAACGCGAAGTCAGTCCACGAGAAGGCGTGAAGCCTGATCCTGAGTGTACCATGCCCCAGATGTTGCTGTAAATGTCCAGATTAGTGTTAGAGAAATGGAAATAGCCAGAGGGGCTATTTCGCGTTTACATAATTGGACCTGTGACCTGCGCAGAACGGTCACCAACGTCCACAACAGCAGCGACAGAAGCGGCCAACATCAACACAGGAGTAGTAAGAATTAATTAAGTACATAATTAATAAAAAGACACATTTTTGTGTTCTGGACTGTTCAGTGTGTATTAACAAAGGGAAAAGTGTGTGGATTAAATAGAAAAATTCTCTTATGAAACCTATTGGTGTATGGAATTGAAAATTGCTTGTGTAGTGAATTGAATATTTGATATTGAATTGGAAAATTGCTGCTGTAATGAATTGAATATATTTTTTTCTGGTATATTGAAGTGGAATTTTGGGGCTTCTGTATTGAAGTGAATTTTTTTTCTTAGATAATGAATGGGAAATTCTTCTCCTGAGCTATTGGATAAAATTTTGTACCCTTGTGTAGTGAATTGGGAAATTGTTTCCCTGATGTATTGAATGGGAAAATTTTTTTGGTATATGGAATTGAAAATTGGTTTCTTATGTATTAAATTGACATTCTCCTTGGTGTAATGTATTGGGAAGTTCCTGAGTATTGAATTAACAAATTTTTGTGTGCAGGTATTAAACTTGGAAAAGTTATGGTGTAGTGAACTGAATTTGTCTTGCTATTAAATTCGAAATTGTTATATGTACGGGTGCATTTTTGTTCGATCACCTCAATATAAATAAGAGGGTAAATCAATAAGGATATAATATAAAGTGTACTAATTAGTTGAACATTTTTGTAGGGGAACATTTTATACAAAGGTAAGTTAAAACAGCAGATGTCGCTAGAAAAATAGAACAAAGTTATCCTGTTGGTGCTGAGGAGTATTGAAGTAAATGATAAAGCTGATGGGATATCAAGTATAATAATAGGGTGAAAAAAAAAATAGGGCACAACACAAAGGACAAACAGACCGGAGATAGTGGAATAAAAAAAAAAAAAAATTGTTTTTGTAGATCAATTAATTGAGAATGTTTTTTTTTTATATTGAATTGTAAAATAGTAAATTCTATAGGGAATAGAAAATTATTGCGAGTGATTGATTGAATTTTGTTTGGTTGGTTATATTGAAAAGTAGAAGTTGTGACTTTTGTATTAATTAGAACAATTATTGCTGGTCCAGTGATTGAAATTTTTATGGAATTGTAAATCTGTTGAGTTTGTACTGAAAAAAAAAATTTATTACAGGTTAATTAATTGGAAAGTGGTTATACCAAATTGTGAAATTGGTTGTTTTTGTAGTGAGCAGAAAAATCATTGATTGGCAAAATTTTTTTGGAGCCACTGAATTGTAAAATTGTTGATGGTGGATTGACTATACAAAATATTGGTCTTTTGATGACACATTTTGAGCTACTGAATTGTAAAATTGTGGATGTTGAATTGACTATACAAAATATTGGTCTGTTGATGACACATTTTTGAGCTACTGAATTGTAAAATTGTTGATGTTGAATTGATTATACAAAATATTGGTCTGTTGATGAAACATTTTTGAGCTACTGAATGGTAAAATGGTTGATTGAAAATTTTTTTGTTGAGGTACTGAATTGTAAAATGGTGATTGGGTATTGAAAAGAGAAATTATTGATTGAAAATTTTGGGGATATTGAAGTGGAAAGAAAAAAAATGTTAGAATATTGAACTCATTTTGGGGCTGATGTATTGAATTCATTTAGCTGATAGATTGAAATAGGAAATGGAGGGAATGAAGCAGGAAGGGTTAATGTGGCAGGCTATGCAAAAGATGGGGAAGTGGTAGAGAGATTAGGTGGTAATCTACAAATGCAGGAAATAACAAGAAGAGTACCATTGTTTCTGGGAGACCCAGGAAAATTTGAAGAATGGATACAAGCTATAGAATTCTGGGGGAAATGCAAGCACTTAGCGCAAATGGAATGGAAGGAATTGGCAGTGGCCACGAGTCAAGGTGGAGTAGCTAATTGCATGAGAAGGAGAATAGAAGAAGTGCAAGAGGAGTCATGGCAAGACTTCAAACTCTATTTAGCAAAGCGTTATGGGAAATATAGAGATGAGCAACATGCAATAATGCAATTATCAGGGGCGCAACAAGGAAGAAACGAAACGATACAGGAGTATGGAGAGAGGGTGAGAGAAATGGCACAAACTAGGTTTGGAGCAGGAGTAGAATCAGAACAGGTGAATAAACTGTTGATAGCAAAATGCATAGAAGGAATTCGGGATAAAGGGTTAAAATTGATGCTCGCAAGGAAAAGATTGGCAACAATTTCCCAGTTGATAAATGCGGCAGTTGAAGAAGAAGGGTTAACAAAAAGATTTGAGGAGGAACAAAGACAACATAAACAAACGAGGATGGTATACAGTCAAGAAAGTCCAATGGAGGTGGATCATGTGAGACTAGGAAGAGAACGACAGAGGGAAATCAGAAATGTGAATACAGTACAAGAAGTGAGAAGGTGTTACGGCTGTGGAAGGAGAGGACATATTATTAGACAATGTAGAGAAAGAGGAGGTAGACAAGAGAGACAAGGAAAATATCAGTTCGCGGGAAACGGAACAGGTACTCAAAGAACCAGGCGATTTTGAGTACACAAACAAAGCCTGAACAAATTGGACAGTATAGCAGAAGAGGGGATCCATGCTCGTGTATAGTACAGATAAAGAAGCACAAATTTAGAGCAATGATAGACACGGGAGCGACCATCAGTGTCATTAAAGAAAGTGCATATAGGATGCTAAAAGAAAAAGGGAGAATATATAAAACAACAAAGCAACTGGAATCCATAAGTGGACAACAGTTACAGGTGGTAGGAGAAGCATGGATAGAAATACAGATAGGGAAGTGTAGAATGCAACAGAAGTTTGTAATAATAAGGAAAATGAATAGAATGATGGTGCTAGGTAGGGACTGGCTCAATAAGAATAGAATAATAGTGAATTATAGAACACAGATATAATAGTTAAGAGTACAGAATAGGAGGAGATGGAGGTGGAGTATATTAGGTGAGAGAGACTGGAGACGACGACGGAAGAGTAGAAACAGTTGAAGTGGTAGCGGAGTACTAGTCTGAGAGTGATTAGGCTACAAAGAGAAAGAAAAAGGAGATGTAGCGAAGTACCAATCGGAAGAATTGGGCTACATAGAGTAAGTAGGCAACAAGTAGGAGCCTATGAGAACGAGGAAAGTAGAGAGGTGTAGTCCCGGCAGTGTGTTCCGGTGGAAATTAGGCTACACAAAAGAAATATTGTGTAAACAACAAGAGAATATTGCAATGAGCAATGTAGGAAGAGGAATAGTGAGAGATTAGAAAGGGTGACGAAGAGAGATAGACAAGAGACAGATACCTAGTCTACAGATTTCATAGGGCCCATATATGAGGTCTGTGAACTAGAAGAAAATACAGACAAACGGAGACAAAATGTTAAAAAGGGGAGTAATAGAGATAGAGGTCCTGACGGAAATTGTGAAGGCGGCTCCGACTAGAAGTTAGAGTGAAAATTAAGAAGATGATAGGACACATTAGTTATTATGATGGATAAATAACTAAAAAGGGTTAGGAAGGTGGTGAAGAAGAGTGATAGGTGGGAGATGTGGTCAAGGGGACGTAATGATGAAAATTAAGGAGATGTTGAGAGGGGAGATAAGGAGAACAGTAGATGTAATTAGAAACGACAGACCACGGGGAAATCATGCAAGGGGAGACAGGTAGGGGGCGCAGGAGATTTTTAGTAGGAAAGCGTGCAAGGCGAGGTACATGAGTGAACGAAATTGAAGAGAAAGAACTAGGGAGAATATAATTCATTCGAGCTGAAGTCGAGGCGAGATGCAGACGTGGTGTCCGACAGGACACAACGAGACTGTGGGCAAGGAACAGTATGAAACAGATTCTGGGTTACAGGTTAGTGTGTGGCCAGTAGTCGAACTAGATAGTTGAGTCACTAAGTTACGGTAGAGATAGATTACAACAACTAGTGATCTGAGGATCGTAGTAACAGGCTAGTCATCAAGTGAGAGATAGCTAAGTTAGTTAACTGCAACTAGGTCTAAAGTAGACAATGCATATCAAGTTGAACTGTCGGCTGTGTGCCATTAGGACAGAATTTAGAAATCTGCATCAGTAGACAATGCATATCAAGTTGAACTGTCGGCTGTGTGCCATTAGGACAGAATTTAGAATTCTTCATCAGTAGACAATGCATATCAAGTTGAACTGTCGGCTGTGTGCCATTAGGACAGAATTTAGAATTCTTCATCAGTAGACAATGCATATCAAGTTGAACTGTCGGCTGTGTGCCATTAGGACAGAAACTAGAGGCCTTCATCAGTGTTAAGGTTTCAAGATGAACTATCGGCTGTGTGCCGTGATTATCAATATAGGACTCTTCATTATTAGCAAGAGTTCAATGTGACTGTCGGCTGAGTGCCGTTATCAAATAACTAGAGGCCTTCATCAGTATTAAGGTTTCAAGATGAACTATCGGCTGTGTGCCGTGATTATCAATATAGGTCTCTTCATTATTAGCAAGAGTTCAATGTGACTGTCGGCTGAGTGCCGTTATCAAATAACTAGAGGCCTTCATCAGTATTAAGGTTTCAAGATGAACTATCGGCTGTGTGCCGTGATTATCAATATAGGACTCTTCATTAGTAGCAAGAGTTCAATGTGACTGTCGGCTGAGTGCCGCTATCAAATAACTAGAGGCCTTCATCAGTATTAAGGTTTCAAGATGAGCTATCGGCTGTGTGCCGTGATTATCGATTCGAATCTTTCAGTAGGAGTAAAGTGTTCATATGCACTGTGGGCTGTGTGCCAGGTGCCCTTGTAGAAATCGTCAACAGCAGTTAGATGTGAGGTGTGAACATGGGGTGTGAATCATATCATGGTGAAGCATTTATTGATGCAACAGTATGTCTGTCCAGAGAAGTTCTTGTTTACAATTGGTTATCATACATGACTTAGTGGCGGACGCCATGGCAGTATGTGCAAGCTGTTAATGTATTAAACTGTTGTTTATTATTCCTGGTGTTGTTACTTGCTGTGTTGGAAGGGTGACTGATCCTGCGATGAACGAGTCTGGAGTTGTCAAGTACAGAAATACAACGCGAAGTCAGTCCACGAGAAGACGTGAAGCCTGATTCTGAGTGTACCATGCCCCAGATGTTGCTGTAAATGTCCAGATTAGTGTTAGAGAAATGGAAATAGCCAGAGGGGCTATTTCGCGTTTACATTAAGACTTTGTCATCAGCATAACGCAAATAATTTATGTTGTGTTCGTTGACTTCAATTTCCAGTTTGTCTACTATTGATCTCATAATATGTTCGGTGTAAAGTGAAAACAAATTCCGCGACAGAACACAGCCTTGTCTGACTCCTTGTTTTATGAGTTGAAAGTGTCCTGTTTGGTTGTTAATTCGTATGGCTGCTGTTTGTTGCCAGTACATGTTTTTTTTTTTTTAATGATTCGCAGATCCTTGCCATCACTGTTTAATTTCTCCAGCATATTGATTATTTTCACATGCTTTACTTTATCAAATTATTTTGTGTAGTCTATGAAGCACATATATAGGTCTTTCGCTTTCTGTACCTCTTTAGATCTTTCTATCATAGTTCTTAAGATGTATATTGCATTATTGGTGCCCTTTCCTTCCAGAAATCCACAGTGTTCCTCACTTAATTCGGTTTTATTTTGTTCCTTACACGTCCCATCTTGATTCTTAGTAATGTTTCGTCATATGGGGCATGAGACTGATAGTGCGATGGTCTTCACAATCAGTGGCGCCTTACTTCTTCGGTATGGCTACAAATATATATTTAGTCGATCAATCGGGTATATGCCCAGTATCATATATGTCATATGTAGTTTTATTATGACTTGTAGTCCCAGCTCTCCTAATGCATTTATCTCATCGAATGTTATATTGTCGAGACCTGAAGCTCTGCATTTTTTGATGTGTTGAAATGCCTCCTCCACTTCACTCTGCATTATTGGTGGTCGTGTGTTTTTGTTTGAATTGTTTAGCTCTGGTCTTTCATCATCATAGAGTTGACTGTTAAATTCTGTCCGTCTAGCGATTGTCTACTCGATCCCATTATTATATTTCCTTCTTTTGATTTCACGCATCCAGAACCGTTGACGTCTTTTCTTTCTGTTAATTCATTTAATTGATTGTGCATACATTTTGAGTTTTTCTTTTGTTGTCCTTCAATTTCTTCACATAATGCATTTACCATCCACCGCAAGGCAATGTCCCCAAGACACATTTTGCACTGTAGCTGTTCCTACCATTGCATTCAAAATATATGTGTATTTAACTCTAATTGATGAATAATTTAATAATGATGCATTTATTATTATCTTGTCGGTCCATGATTTTACCGAATTTGCAACTTCATAATAGGTTCTGTTATTGTTCGTTTGTTTTTAAATTTAAAATATATGTTATCTTGCAGTGTTTCATTTTAAATAAAACACTGAATACAACTATGTGTTCTCCATTAAAGCACTGGAGACAACTATTATAATCTCTGCATACAAATGTTCATTCTAATTGTATTTTATATTTTAAATATTCACATTTGCTAGCGCTATCACATAAACTAACGAACTATTTCTGAACCTCCCTACAACGACATCATCAAACCATTGTCTGCTCTCAAGGGTCATCATAGTTTTGTGAGCAACACAAATTTGAAATGATACGACCCATGCTTCTATCTGCGTCTTTTACTGGGTTCTGTGTCCTCACTTTGGTATTAGCCATCTCCATACCAGAACCAGCCAAGTCTGTTGAGATCGATGTAATAAATGTCGATGAAGTAACAAGTAGAATATTGCATCGTGAAGTACGAGGTGAGTATATTAAATGTTGTCTGTGAATTTTAATAATCGATTTTCCAATAACAACAGCTGGAAAGTTTACCTTCAAAATATTTGAATTATCCATTTTTTAAAATTGTTTGTTCAACATACTTGAGTTTAAGTTTTAAACACATTTTTACCCACCGGTTAAGTGGTTAAGCCTGCGTTGTGATCAGAATGGTTCGAGTTAAAATACCAGATACATTCTGGACCGAAGTAGATTCTAGGTTCATCCGTCTCGAAAAATGGGTACCTGATAATTTTCTAGGAAGTAACTGTATTTTAGTGTTATATCGAATAGATCACTTGAAATGTACAGTTGGACATGGAAGAATATGGTCGGTATTACGCCCGTGCAGCTTTACCTTCCCAGAAAAAAAATATGGTACCCACTTAAGGCTGGGTGAACCTGTAAGTCTTTACCTCAAACAAAACCATACTGTTCATCACTAATTTCTTGACTGATTTTGTTCCGAACTCTTAACATGATGATTCTTAGTATTATAAACTCTATTGAAGTTTGTTGTATTGATTCTTTTAGCATTTCAAACTGTTCATCAATGTTTTGTATCTTCTCTTTTGCATTGTACCGGTTCTGAATTGTGACGTTATATTTGTCTTGTAATCTCTTGTTCGATTTGAGTAAATGCAATTTAACTTGATATTAACTGAGGCTCGTTTTGCTGCTTTTAATTTTAGTCTAAGCTTTCCCTATTCTGGTACATTATCATCAATGATATCAAATGGGATCATTATTGCAATCTGCCACTGGTCTAGTTTTCACACATACCAGACTGTTTCTAAATATGTTGTTTATCATTAGGTATCAACTACTGAACACTATTAAAACAAGACAAATGAAAATTGTGAGGCATGCTAAAAGACACAACAGCCAAATTAAAATAACATTGTAGGCGAAAATACTTTGGTAAAATAGGCAAAGGCAGAACAAGATTAACATGGATGAGTAACATCAAAAGATGGACAAGTCAGCCTATGACAATCTGCACCATCAAACCAAGACACAGAAGTGGACTGGCGCTCCATGGCAGCCAGCCTTCGATGCGGAGACGGCACTCAATGATGATGATCAGTATGTAATCAATTTGATTACGTACATTGTATCCTGTGCATTTCAATGTCCACATAAACTTTTTGGATGTTGCGTAAACAATGTGTTTCATATCATCATGTTGTGTATTCTTACCAGTCAATAAGTGTGTCATCTTTTTCATTTCTCTCGCCTAAGTCATTAAATCAACTACTTCCTCAACTCTTTCCTTTCCTACTTTTGCGTAGGTATCCCCTAGAACTATAGTGTTTTCATGTGATTTACATTGCCTTAGTGCCACATTTAGCTCATAATAAAATGTATCAACTTTCAATTTCTGCCAGTATAAATTACATAATAGTCGTACGTGTGTGCCTCTAGATGTATATCTTTTAGACAACGTAAACGTTATGTATGGTGTTTGATATCTTAAGCTTTGGAGTTGTATTTAAAGTAGGTATATATTGGTTTGTTTACTGATGTGTCTTTTTCTATTAACGTTCGTATGGAGAATATGGCTTCTTTTGTCCTCTGTTTTTTTTTTCCGAAATTCAAATTGTTACTCTAATTCTATGCAAATATAATACTATTAATTGTTTTTAGTCTATAAATGTGGGGGTCACTGGGGCAACACTCCAAGACAGTCTATCATATCGTTCTCTATCTTCTGTCATTCTGTGAGACTCTTTAAAGCCGTGGGATATATTTTATTTGATGCTACCTTCCAAACTCTTCCTATGCGCCTTCCTCTCCATGCTCCTTTTACTGTTCCTTACCAATGGTCTCTGCAAGTCCAGCCGATCAAGGCACGTGATCAAATAATTCATTTCAGCGTTTTTTTTTCACAAAAGCCAATAAAACATCATGCACGAACCTCACACACAAATGCACGTAAACACACACACACTTACATATTCCCCCAACATATATATCAGCATCTACCGTACCAGCTGCAGTTGACGAAGATGTCCCCCCACAACACTACACACATACTTCAATGTATAATATTTAATTCTTAAGGTCCCTTACATTGCTACGTTATATCTCAAACTTAGATCCAGCTCCAGATCCGTCCATATCGTAAGTATTCCAATGTGAGCATGTTTCGCTAAATCCCACTTCTTGTCAATATGTAAACCCATTCAACATTTTCCGACAAATGCGGGGTGTAATTTATTTTTATTTTGTTTGATGTATTTCTAAGGGGGCACATATATCATCATCATCATCATCTTCATCATTATCATCAACATCATCATCAATTGCCGTATCCGCAACGAAGGTTGGCTACCATGGAGCGCCATTCTGCTGTGTCTCTTGCTTTGATGGTGTAGGTCGTCATAGGCCGATGTGTCCATCTTTTGATGTTACTCGTTCATGTTAGTCTTGGTCTGCCTCTGCCTCCTTTACCTTGTATTTTCCCCTCCAGGATTACTTTTAGTAGGCTGTTGTGTCTTTTAACATGGCCCAAAAATCGTGTTTGTCTTGTTTGAATTGTGATTAGTAGTTCTCTTTTCATTTTTAGTTGTTTTAAGACTTCATAGTTTGTATTCTTTTTTTTCTTCCATCCAATTCTACCTATTCTTCTATATATCCACATTTCAAAGGCTTCAATTCTCTGTTCTGTTTTTCTGTCTAAAGTCAATGATTCTGCATCATATATGAATATTGAGAAGTTGTAACATTTTGCTATTCTTAGCTTTAGCCCAGGTGTTATTTGTTTTGATGTTAGTATGTTCTTTATGACATTAAAATTACTTTTTGCCATTCCTATTCTTTTGTTTATTTCAATTGTACATTTCCCATCACTGATTATAGTATGTCGAAGGTAGTTGTAGTTCTGAACTGTCTCCATGTCTATTCCTTCTATTTTGATATCCAATTGTGGGTTTGGAGTATTTTCTTTGTTTATGATCATAGTTTTTGTCTTTTTGATATTCATATCTAGTCCATATGTTTTTCTTGTGATGTTTATTTCATTAAGTAATTGTTGTAGAACTTTCTGTTGTAGGATTTTCTGCTAGTAGTACAGTATCATCAGCATATCTTAGGTTATTGATTATCTTTCCATTAATTTGTAGGCCTGGCATTTTTATAATGTTTTAAAAAAAAACTTGCTCAGTGTATAGATTGAACAAGCTTGGTGATAGGATGCATCCCTGTCTTGCTCCTCTTTTTTTAAATCAATGAGTGTAGAGTTCTCTTTGTTATATTTTATTATTGCTGTTTGCTCCCAGTATAGATTACATACTAGTCGTTTGTCCATGTCGTCTAATGGTATCTCTTTTAGGCATTCTATAAGTTATTTGTGGTGTACTCTATCAAAAGCTTTGGTGTAGTCTAAGAATCAGACTTATATTGGTTTGCTTACTTCTGTGTACTTTCCGATTAATGTTCTCATGCAGATTATGACTTTTTTTGTCCCGCTATTTTTCCTAAATCCAAATTGCTGCTCATCTAATTCAGTATTTATTTTATTCTTAATCATTCCTTGTATAACTTTTAGCAAGATTTTTACACATGGCTCATTAGGCTTATTGTTCTAAAGTCACTGCATTCAACTGCACCATTCCTTTTAGGCAATGCAATGAAAGTTGATGTTTTTTGTTCATTTGGCATGTATCATATGTGGTATATATCGTTGCATATGTTTGCAATCACTTCAATGGCAAAATCTTCTAGTGCCTGTATCATCTCTATTTGTATGCTGTCAGGTCCTGCTACTTTTCCCTTTTTCATTGTCTTATAGCTTTTTCCGCCCCAGATTTTAAGATTTTATAGCCTGATGTACAATTTATAACCGGTTTCTTGTCCCTTGGATTATAAAAGTTAATAATACTGTATAATAAGTTAATAGTTCTGTTACATATTCCTGCCATCTATCCAAATCTTTATTGTCTGTTAGTATTTTTCTTTTTGTGTCTGCAATGCATCCACCGTGTGTGGCTTTTTTTTATTTTTATTACCCATTCTCTTTATTTATGTGTGCACTCCTCTTCAGTCTTGTTTGCTTTCCCTAGTTTCTATTTCTATACATTTTTGGCTGAGCCAGTTTTCTTTTGCCTTTTTGCACATTTTGCGTATTTCATTATCTATTTTATTGTATTGGACATTGTTCTTCGCTTGTCTCCTTTCTTCCATTTTTTCTAAGATGGTGTAATTTATCCATTTTTGTTTTTTGTTCTTTTCTGTTTTGGAGTAAGGTGTCGCAGGTTTCTTGAATGCTTTTCTTTATGCATTGCCATTTGGTTGTTACTTTTTAATCATGATTTTCTCTTCTGTATTGAACATTTCCTTCTTCTAGCAGCTTCTGGTATGTGTTCTTTACTTGTATTGTATAGGTATCATTAATATCTTTTTGATTTAAAGCTTTTTATGCCTATTGGGTTTGTTGATGAATTAGACTTTTGCTTGTTTCTCTTTAGTTTGATTTTCATTTTAATCATTACAATAGTGTGATCTGCTCCTCGGTAGGTTTTGGCTTTCTTTACGCTGTTACGGAACCTTTCTTTTATAAATGTGTAATATATTTGATTTCTCATCTTATCTCCAGGGTTTTTCCCAGTGTGTATAGTTTCCTTTTTCCTTGCTCAAAGTGTGTGTTACATATTATCAGCCTGTTTTCTTCACATAATTGTATTAATTTTTCTCCTCTGTCATTTCTTTTTCCTAAACCATGATTTCCTTATACGGGTCTTATTTCTAACTTTTCCTACTTTAGCGCTCATGTCACCCATTACAATCAAGATGTCTGAATAGTTCACATGCTTCGTATCTTTATTTAGGTCTTCGTAGTATGACTCTATTTGTTCATCTGTGTAGTCTTTATATATATATATATATATATATATATATATATATATATATATATATGGTAGGAAACACCTGGTTTAAGCAACATCCAAGACAATAGATTTAGAAACAGTCTTGTGTGTGTGAAAACTAAACCAGAGGTAGATTGCAATTGTAATCATATACCATTTGTGGGAAAGCTTAGAGTAAAATTAAAATTAAAAAGAACAAAACGAGCCTCATTTAAAATCAAGCTAAATTTAGATTTACTAAAATCAGACAAGAAGCTGCAAGACAAATACAAAATGACAATTTAGAACCGGTTCAATGCAATAGAGAAGATACAAAGCATTGATCAACAGTGGTAAATGCTAACAAAATCAAAGCAACAAACATCGAAAGAGTTCATACCACCAGTGATGACAAATTCAAGAAGGAAATGAATGACAGATGACATTTTTCAGCTAATTGATACAAGAAAAAGAAATAAAGAAAATATAGATGAGTATAAGAGATTAAATAAAGAAATTGTAGTAAAATGCAATGAAGCAAAAGAAGCGTGGCTAAAAGAGAGATGCAAAGAGATTGAAATGCAACAAAGAGGAGATGCTAAAGTTATATACACACACATTGAGGAATTATTCTTCTACTTCTGCTTCTATCCTTCCTCTGTTGCCGTTGGCGTCGAGGGGAGAAACAATCTGCGATTCTTTGCTCTTCTGTTGGCCTCTTCTGATGTTATTCCTCCTAGTGATTCTAGTATTCCCTTTATCCATCTCTTTCTCGGTCTTAATTGAGGAATTAACAGAAAGAAAAATGCTATCAAAAACTGGATGTCAAAGATCAAGGGAAGGAGAACTGTAGATTGATCAAGAAAAAATTAGGGAACGATGGACATAATACATTAACGATCTTTATAATGATGAACGAACGGAAGTAAATATTAAGGATAATGGATAAGGATAAAAAATACTCAGAGAAGAAGTGGAAGACGCCTTGTGCAATATGAAAGCAGGCAAAGCTCCTGGACCATATAATATAACTAAAGAAGAGATTGAAGCCATTGGTGATTTTGGAATAGAAATAATAATAACAAAAATGTTGAATGGCATCTACAACAGCGGATATATACCAGACGACATGCTCAAATCAATATCTATAGCCTTACCAAAGAAATCGGGTGCGATTGAATGCGATGATCATCGCACAATAAGCCTTATGAGTCATATGACTAAGATATTACTAAAAATCATCATGCGAAAAGTGCGAAATAAAATCAGTCCAGAAATTAGCAATGAACAGTGTGGGGTTTTTTTAGAGATAAAGGAACATGCAATGCCATTTATATCATAAGATCTTTAGTAGAAAGAGCCATGGAGGTGAAAACAGATCTATATCTATGTTTCATAGATTACACCTAGGCATTTGACAAAGTAAAGAACCAAGAAATAATCAACATTTTAGAAAGCATAAACGTAGATAGCAAATATCTAAGAATAATAAAGAACATGTACTGGCAAAAAACAGCGGCCATAAGAACTGGAAACCAATTGGGAATGCTTCAACAAATAAAACATGGTGTTAGACAAGGTTGTGTGCTGTCACCAGATGTTTTTAATATTTATAGTGAGATTATTTTAAGATCCATAAGGGGCATGCCTGGAATAACAAATGGAGGTCATAATATAAATAAATTAAGGTATGATGATTATACGGTCTTAATTGCTAAGAGGGAAAATGAGTTACAAGATATTTTGGACATTATAGTGAAAAATAACAAAAATAAGGACTCAGCCTTAATAGCAAAAATACAGTGGTAATGGTAACAAGAAAGAAAAAGACATCACCTCCGTGCAAAATAAAGACAAGGGGGACAATATTAAAACAGGTAAAATTTAAATATTTGGGAACTTTGTAAACCTCAGATATAAGATGTACAAATGAGGTGAGATGCAGAATGACTCAGGCAAAAGCAGCTTTCCAAAATTGAGGAAGATACTATGCAATCCACTTTTGACAATAGAAAAAAGAAATGAGTTTCTTAAGTTTTACGTAGAGCCAGTCTTAACATATAGATGTGAATCATGGACAATAGGACAACAGACAAGAAAATCACTGTAGTCTGTAGAAATGTTGTTTTACAGAAGATTGTTGAGAGTACCATGGACAACTAAGAAGAGTACATAAAATGTTCTGAGAGAGGTCAAAGCAAAAAAGATAGCTAATTTCCAATATTAGGAAGAAACAATTATCATTTTTTGGCCATGTAATGAGAAGAGAACAAATGGAATATATTGTAACAACTGGACAAATTGAGGGACGAAGAGATAGAGGAAAGCAAAGAGACAAAATAACAGACAGCTTAAGAGAATGGCTTGGCAGAAGGTCAACAACAGAAATTATAAATAGCTGCCGAGTTAGAAAGTTGTGAAGAGACATGATCACCTACGCCAGCAGGCCCTATACTTGATGATGATGATGATATTATATACGTTTACTCTAAGCTTTCCAACAACTGGTACATGATCACAATTGCAATCTACCCCTGGTTTAGTTTTCACACACACGCGACTGTTTCTAAATTTATTGCTTATCATTATATAATCAATTTGATTATGTGCGTTGTCCCCTGGGCTATTCCATGTCCACAGACGTCTTGGGTGTTGCTTAAACCAGGTGTTTCATATCATATGCATATATATGTATATATATAGTTTTCCATGCCATAACACTAAGCAATCCAGTGTTTTTTTTTCTATTTGTCTTCCGCGATCTCTCGTTTCTTCTATTTTACTGTTGTAACCAAGTATTCCAACTTTCCTCTTCTCATTAGGAGTTCACTTTTTGTGTTGCCCCCTTTGAGAATTTCCTTATTGATCTTTTTAGCTGTCCAAGGAACTTTCGACATTCTTCTGAGAAATCACATCTTTGTGGCCTCTAATCGTCTTGTCAGATGTTTGTCCACTGTCCATGATTAGCTTCCATAGGTCAGAATTGGTTCTATATAGCACCGATGAACTATCTTTCACACTTCCAAAGGCATAAATACTTGTTGCATAAGATATTTTTCATTTTCTGACAAGTTTTTTCTGGCCTGTGCTATTCTCCTTTTTATTTATGTGGTGCATCTTCCATCTGATGTTATTATTGTGCCCAGCTATTTTACGCGTTGCACTTCAAGTTTCGCGTTTCATATCTGTCCCTTTTATTGTTATGCTGCATGATGGTGATGATTGTTTTTTATATAACCTTTACTTCTGTTTTCTTACTATTTAGTCTGATACCTTTTCAACACTGTGCATGCGCTTAAATCCCTCACAATCTAACTAATCAAAATCACTTCCTTAATCTCCTCTACAATGGATTCTTTCAACGCTATCGCTAACTATTTCACCTTCTATTTGCTCCTATTTGTTTTCTATTCTTCTGATGATTCAGTGTAGCTTTCGCTGTGTCGGGAAAGTGAAATGCTATTATCTCCCTCTGTGGACTTTCCTTTGTATCTTCTAACCTACTGAAATCCACTCCTTAGCTTTTACTATTACTGTTACATTTCCAACATTGAATATATATTATATCTGCAATGCAACTTAATTTATATGATGCAACGTTATATTATTTATAAGCCACGAACTTTTTGCGTGACCAACATACATTGGCACTGACAATCTATAATAGAGATGACTTAACATTCTTTGTTATATAATACTGTATTTGTCTATCACCATGTGTGTGAACTTCCAAACCGTCTTTCTTATAAAAAATATGGTGGGTAATCTTTGCACCTTTACAACGAAGTCCAAACTGTTAGAAATTCCCTCCTGTTGTTTAATAAAGTACTTCTCATTGGACAAAGATAAAACACCTACCTCTGACCATTTTTTCCATATATTCCTTTTTTTTTAAAACTTTTGCTGCCGTCTATCGATTTCCATAACTGTCTATAAAAAAAAATATTGTTCCGTCAGCACATTTAAACCGAGAACATCCTAAACCGATAAAATAACCCGATCACTTTTCATGTTTTTTCTATGTATCCTATATATTCAAAGCTCATTTTTCTCATTGAAGACGTCGATTCAATTACAATTTACGCCACTATCATTTGTTCCATTGATTAGCTTTGGATGATTTTCTATCTATATCACCCCACCCCCTCCACTCTACAAAAAACAAATTTTGCAATACAATTATCCAAATTCCATTTAAAATCCAGTCGAAATAAACAAATTCAGCTAATTGCGTCCATGGTACCTCCACAATTCATTAACATACAACACAATCAGTTAACTTTGATTCTTATATATATCGACGACATTTGATTCACTATTATTATATTTTTGTATACATCACTGTCCGCCACTTAAATCACTAATATTCCATTAACAATAATTAAATACAACTTGGAGCACATGGCCATGCTGCTAAAACCACTGGCCCGCTGGCTGAAAAGTCGGCGTCCGGTGTTTGAAACCTACGGTGATGACACTAATTGTTTCTATCGGGGGTGAAATACAAATCATGAATCTCACACGTGGTATCGACTATTTACCAATCGGCCCTTAATCACTCAGATTCTATCGTTGTCCCCGACACACACCACCAATTGTTACTACGTGTCATAAGGAAACGTTTTTTTTTAAATACAACTTACAAAATTGGTCGGTCAGCTATGAGTCGCCACTATTATTCTTCTTATCACAGTATAACTCACTCTTACAACCCGCCTCTGTCTACACCACACATACCTTTTCGCCACTATTAAAAACCAATCAAAACCATTAAAAACCAATAAAATGCATGCACTCGGTCTGTTATGAACGGGTCATTTTTTTTTAAAGGTTATGTCTTTAACTTCCCACTTACCACTGAGTATCTCCCGTTTATAAAATACCCCATGTTTAATTTGTCACAATTATCATACCTTATCAACACGTTTTATTTTCCCATGCTTGTCTACCCTTACAGTGTCCATTATATGCCGCTCCTTGTCTTTGCGGGGTTTCGAGGTGTGAAACTGATTATTTGGGAGGGGTTCCGACGTGTCCCTGGGTCGTGGCCGGTCATATCACCCGACCGCGTCCATCCGTCTATTCCACCGTTGTAAAGCCGTATCCATTGGTGTCCACTATTGTGGTTCAGAATCATACCCTAAGTACCACAATACCAATTACTCACGATTACAGTCTGCTGGTCTGGGAAAGTTAAGCGGCACGGGCGTAAAACCGACCACATTACCCCACAAATCATGTCTGTAAAATGTATGGTCACTTACACCATATTCCCTAAACGCCACTTTGCGTGACGGTACTTTACTTTTACTTTTTTACTACAGACTGCTGGATATATGTATCGACATCGAGCACTAAAATCTATCGGATCCGCACAGTACAACTATTTTAATTATTTCTACACACAGGTAGACTTGGAACTAAGCTATCGGATTTTTCGTTGCAACAAACCTCAAGTCACCAAGGCATTATGTGCATCCGACCTTTTCCTTATCTAAGACTTAAAACTATATGCCATCATGTCATGCAGGAGATACCCATTATCATCGTCTCAAAGCAATTGATGGGAATGAAAAAAACATAACATAAGACATTAAATCGTAAAATATAAGAACAAATAATATACAATTAAAGTTATATAACAAACCACACACCATACAAATAAACGGTAAAAAATCTGAAGAGAGAGCCTCAAATATTTCCACACTATAATAACATTAGACGGAAGATGCACCACATAAAAAACACATACTGTCTCAAGGAAAAAATAGCATTAAGAAAATGAAATACATTGCAGCGCGTCAATGTCAATAGAAGTTATAAAATAAACTGGGCTCATTTGTGATATATAGAGACATTTCTGACAAATAAAAGTGAATATTGGACAGAAGACAAACAAGAAAAGATTATTAGAGGGCACATATATGGGATTTCTCTGAAGATTGTTTAAAGTTCCCTGAACAGCTAAAATAGACCGACGAGGACAATCTCGAAAAGGTCAACACAAAAGATGTAGCTCATAAAAACAGAAAGAAAGAATCAATATTTTCCGACCACATCATGAGAAGAGGAAAGTTGGAATTCTTGGTTACTACTGACAAGACACTTGGAAAGAAAACTCGTGGGCGACCTAGATAGAAAATGCTAGATATCGCGATGCCATAGCGAGGAAAACAGTCAACAATAGATTTAATACAATGCACTGTGGATATAAAATTGTCGGAGAACATGATCCTCTACGCCAATCGGTAAAAAAAAAATGATGATGATGACGATGGTATGAAGAAACGTGATGTAATTTTAGGGTAGAGACATATTGTAGGAATATGAAACTCGCAAAAGAATGTGAAGTTTAACATCGCAAGATACGATACAAATAAAACATAATGTGCTTCCCAAAATATTCTCACGGTTTCCAGGGGTATCGTCAAGCTGTAGCAAATGTGTGGCGCCGAGGACATTGTCACGTGCCTACTCAGTTTTACAAATCATAAAATGGCAACATCTATATGGACTCAGCTTGTTTAATAGACACACCGTGTTTTCTGAGTAGGTGACATGATTAATTGAGTAAAGAATGATAAAACTGTCATTTATAAACATTTTAAAACATTTTTTTGCTACTTTAAATCAGTTCCGTATATGCATTGTTACTATACTTTTCTGTACCTACAGTAACATCCTACAACACAAAACATATGAGAATTATCCGACGAACAAGATAGTTAAAAACATGACGAAATCTCCAGTATTTAATCAGCAGAAATCCGTGAGCCTGGTGTCAGAATTTTGGAAATCACTGCAATAAAATGATTACTTTCTTAATAAATACATCATTAAAGCAACATACTGATATACATTTTACTTCTTTCCTAAAACGCTCCCTTTACAACACTCTACCTACAGTATATTAGGAGTACCCGTGAGTAAATTATATCTGTAACAGAATGCTGACCATTGCAAGTCTTGGTTTGTGAACGAATACTATGTTTCAGAGTACCTTTTCAGCAGAAGGCAAACCTTTACATATATGTCAGTTCTGATGTATTTACCTCTTCTTAACATGTTATCATTAAAAAAACCTAGAGGCTACCCATTATATTAATATAATATACTATAATATAATACAATATAAAATACTATAATATAATATAATATAATATAATACAATACAATACAATACAATACAATACAATACAATACAATACAATACAATATAACATAATATAATATAATATAATATAATATAATATAATATAATATAATATAATATAATATGATATGATATGATATGATATGATATGATATGATATGATATGATATGATATGACATGACATGACATGACATGACATGACATGACATGACATGACATGACATGACATGACATGATATGATATGATATGATATGATATGATATGATATGATATGATATGATATGATATGATATGATATGATATGATATGATATGATATGATATGATATAATATAATATAATATAATATAATATAATATAATATAATATAATATAATATAATATAATATAATATAATATAATATAATATAATATATAATATAATATAATATAATATAATATATAATAATCCAGTTATAAAATGTACATCAGGCTATAACATTTTTTAATCTGAGGTGGAAAACTATAAAAACAATGAAAACGGGAAAAGCAACAGGACCTGACAGCATACAGATAGAGATGATACAGACACTACAAGATTTTGGCATTGAAGCGATTGCAGACAAATGCAACGACATATACCACACAGGATGCATGCCAAATGAACTAAAAACATCAACTTGCATTGCATTGCCTAAAAAGAATGGTGCAGTTGAATGCATTGACATTAGAACAATAAGCCTAATGAGCCATGTTACAAAAATCTTACTAAAAGTTATACAAGGAATGATTCAGAATAAAATCAATACTAAGTAGATGAGCAGTAATTTGGATTTAGGAAAAATAGCGGGACAAAGGAAGCCATATTCTGCATGAGAACATTAATCGAAAAGTACACAGAAGTAAACAAACAAATATATGCCTGCTTCATAGACTACACCAAAACGTTTGATAGAGTACATCATAAACTACTTATAGAATGTCTAAAAGAGATACCACTAGATGACATGGACATACGACTAATATGTAATGTATCATCATCATCATGCGCCATACTGGCTGGCTTAGGCGATCATGTCCTTCCACAATCTTCTATCTGCAGTGCATCGTATCAGTTCTGCTGTTGACTATTTTCCATGCCATGACACCAAGCTATCCAGTATTTTCTCTCTTTGTCGTCTGCTATCTCTCGTTACTTTTATTGTGCCAGCTGTAACTAAGTATTCCAACTTTCTTCTCCTTATGATGTGCCTGGAAAATGTTGATTGCTTCTTTCTTGTGTTTTTTAAGAGCGCCCTTTTTGTGTTGGCCTCTTTGAGAACTTCCTCATTGGTCTTTTTAGCTGTCCAGGGAACTTTCAACATTCTTCTGAGAAATCCCATCTCTGTGGCATCTAATCGTCTTTTCATTTGTTTGTGTAACAAACATCATGATTCGCTTCAATAGGTCAGAATTTTTTCTATATAGCACCGATGAACTCTCTCATTTTTACTGACATAGATTTGTTGTATAAGATATTTTTCATTTTCTAAAATGTTTGTTTTGGCCTGAGCGATTCTGCTTTTTATTTCTGTGGTGCATCTCCCATCTGATGTTAGTATTGTGCCCAAGTATTTGAAACGTTGTACTTGTTTCAGATTTGTCTCGTTTGTTTTTATGCTGCATGATGGTGATGATTGTTTCTTCGATATAACCATTACTTCTGTTTTCTTACTATTTAGACTGAGATATTTCTTGTTGCTTTCTTCCACAATTATGTCTATGTCCTGTAGTTCGTTCTCTGTCTCTGATATTAAGACTGTGTCATCCGCATATCGCAAATTATTTATGTTGTGACCATTGACTTCAATTTCTTTTTTATCTACTATTGATCTCGTAATATATTCGCTGTAAAGTGAAAACAAATCCGGTGACAGAACAAAGCCTTGTCTGACTCCTTGTCTTATGAATTATAATTGTCCTGTTAGGTTGTTAATTCTATAGCTACTGTTTGTTGCCGGTGCATGTCTTTTTATGATTCGCAGATCCTTGCCATAAATGTTTAATTTATCCAGCATATTGATTATTCCCACATTCTTTACTTTGTCAAATGCTTTCGTGTAGTCTATAAAGCCCATATATATATATATCTTTCTTTACCTAATAGATCTTTCTATCAATGTTCTTAAGATGTATATTGCATTATTGGTGCCCTTTCCTTCCACAAATCCACATTGTTCCTCACTTATTTCTGGTTTTATTTTGTTCTTTATACGTCTCATTATTATTCTTAGTAATATTTTATTCATATGACTCATAAGATTAATAGTGCGATGGTCTTCAATATCAGTAGCGCCTGACTTCTTCGGTATGGCTACAAAGATAGATTTTAGTAGATCTTCGGGTATGTGTCCAGTGTTATATATGTCATTGAGTAATTTTGTTATAACTCATACTCCCACTTCTCCTAATGCATTTATTTCTTCGATTGCTATATTGTCAGGATCATGTAATCTATACTAGAAACAAACAGCAATAATAAAATATAACAAAGAAAACTGTACACCCATTCATATAAAAATGGGAGTAAGACATGGATGCATCCTATCACCAAGCTTGTTCAATCTATACACTGAGCTAATCTTTAAAAACATCAGAGATTCCAGGCCTACACATTAATGGAAAGTTAATCGATAACCTAAGATATGCTGACGATACTGTACTACTAGCAGAAAATCCTAAAGATCAACAACAATTACTTAATAAAATAAACATGATAAGTAAAAAATATGGACTAGATATGAATATCAAAAAGACAAGCACAGAATGCCGCTCCTTGGTTGCCAACCTTAGTTGCGTAGACGGCACTCGATGATGATGATGATTGAAGCTACAAAATGTTCTATAAATAAAATAATAAATCGTATAATTTAAACTCAGAAACTATATATGCATATACCATAAGATCTTTAGTAGAAAGAGCCATAGAGGTTAAAACATATATATGCCTATGTTTCATAGGATATACCACATTATTTGACAAAGTAAAGCAGCAAGAAAAATCAAAATTCTAGAAAACATAAACGTAGACAGCAAAGATCTAAGAATAATAAAAAAAACATGTACTGGCCAGAAACAGCTGCGATAAGAACTGGAAACCAATTGGGAATGTTTCAATAAACAAAACAGGGTGTTCGACAAGGTTGTGTACTGTCACCAGAATTGTTTTACATTTATAGTGAGATTATTTTAAGATCCATAAGGGGCATGCCTAGAATACCAATTGGAGTTCATAATATAAATAATCTTATCTTATCTTACAGTCTTATCGCTAAGAGTGAAAATGAGTTACAAGAAATGTTGGACATTATAGTGAAAGAAAGCAAAAATAATGGATTCAAAAGACAGAAGTAATGGTAACAACAAAGAAAAAGACATCACCACAGTGCAAAATAAAGACAAGTGGAACAATATTAAAACATATAAAAGGACTTAAATATTTGGGAACGTTATTAACCTCAGACGGAAGATGTACAAAAGAGGAGAGATGCAGAATGGCTCAGGCAAAATCAGCTTTCCAGAAAGGGATGAAGATACTATGCAATCCATTTTTGACAATAGGAACAAAAAAAAGTGTTATTAAATGTTATGTAGTGTCAATCTTAACATATGGATGTGAGTCATGGACAATAGGACAACAGACAAGAAAATCAGTGGACTTTGTGGAAATTTGGTTTTACAGAAGAATGTTGAGAATACCATGGGCAGCTAGGAAGAGTAATGAAAATGTTCTGAAAAAGGTCAAGGCAAAAGTAGAGATAATTTCCAATATTAGGAAGAAACAATCATCATTTTTTGGCCATGTAATGAGAAGAGAATAACTGGAATATATTGTAACAACTGGAACAATTGAGGGACGAAGAGATAGAGGAAAGCAAAGAGAAAAAATAACAGACAGCTTAAGAGAATGGCTTGGCAGAAGGTCAACAACAGAAATGATAAATAGCCGCCGAGATGGAAAGTTGTGGAGAGTCATAATCACCTACGCCAGCAGGCCCGGTACTTGATGATGATCGTGATATATACCCCTACTAAGTTTGTCGTTTCTGGCGGTGTCCATCGTATCTCGCTTCTCTTTCAACCGGAGTGACGTGGACTCATGGTTGTCCTGTGCCCTTCCCACATCTCGAAGGGCATTCATGCCGTCCGCTTAATACATTGGTTGACAATCTACGACAGTACAGTTAGCCAACCTGTCCGATCTTTCAAAACCCATTACTCCCGCATTACCATAGGCGTAGACCCTAAGTATTTTTCACTTATGCAATGACACTGCCCATTGCCTGCGTACAGAGCCCCCTTCCAATTTTTTATCATGCTCATCGAATCAGTTCGTGTGCCGTCGTAGGTGTAGTTTTGCTAATCTAACCAGATGAAAAATGGGTCACTGCCTTCACCACCATCGTCATACTACTCGTGGGTATAACGTTTGCACCACTGTCCTTTTTTTTTACTTATTTGTCAATTCCATGATAATTTTTCTACATTTGGACTTCCATAATGTATTTTATAGTATTATTTTCATTTTAAATTTCTCTCTGGTCACTCCAAAGGCTTATCTCAATAGCTGGTGGCTGTGGTGAGAAAGTTCGTTGTATGTTTAGTCGTAATTGGCCATGTTTGACACTCGTACTACATGTACTATGTTTAATGAGTATACTTTGTAGACGATGTTTCTTTCCAATGTTATGTTGTGTTGAAATATAGGGTATCACTTTGACAATACCTATTTGCATCAGATTTATTTATGATGTTTGAAGTTTGTTACTTGTTTTATAACTTTCTGTTATATAGTTGTGTTATAACTTCGTGTTATGTAGTTGTTTTATAACTTCGTGTTCTATAGTTATAAAAGTTATAATCATAAATAGTTATATGTTTTATTACTTCCTATTATATGGCTGATTCCTTAAATCGTTGGGTCACTCTCTCCACTTCGAAGGTATCATGAAGCGTTATTACATTGCGTCTCTTTCATTCATAGGCATTATATTGTCATATGCTTAGGTGTCCATCTTTTGAGGCGTTTAGTATACTTTAGTCTTGGTCTGCTTCTGCCTAGTCTGCCATGTACCTTCCCATCCAAGATGACCTTCAGCAGGGTATTGTACAACTATATTTAACGTTTGATTTTATTTAACTATTTATACAATTTTTGTTTTATCTGTTTCAATGCTTATTTTCATGTTATTGATTGTGAATATCCTATTTCATAACAATATAAGTTGAAGTGTTTTTTCTTTGAAAGCTATTAGGGCATTATCGTCAGCAACAAGTAGTTCATTTAGATCTTCAATTTGTTGATTGGCATTATTACATATTGTGTCAATATAATTGAGCAACAAGAATTGTGACAATATTTACCATTGTTTTACTCCTCTTAAAGCAATTCCTCGAGGTAAGTTCAATTTTCTACTGTCACTAATTCATAGAATGTGCGTCGTTTGTTTGACCACAGGCTAACTTACTTTGAATATTGATTTTGATTATTTCAGTTATGTTTTATTTTTTCGAAAAAAAAAACTATTTTTATAGAATTAAATCATTAATTAAATAATGTCTTCTTCGTTTTCCATTTTAACAAAAACTATCAAAATAAGATAAAAAAGACATCATTGTCTTTGTTTTCCCCAAAAAATGCAATGCTCCCTTCGTGGTCGTATATCGAATGTGAATGAATAAATTTGTAGTTTTACATAAATGCCAGCTTAACTAACTTTGTTTTCTACTTTTATTTGTATTGAAATTATATAAAATATTGGCTGTATTTGAAAACATTAAGCGACAAACGATCAAGTGGTTAGCGTATATGATAAGACATAAAGAACTAGATATAATAAAACGAATAACCAAAACGATACTAGAACACCTGATCAAGAGGCCGAAATATGAAAAAAAAGTCTTCTCTATGAAATCCAAATTTGACAAAAGCTTTCATTGACCATGAAAAAGACCATTCCACATAGTAAACAGATAACTACTATGGCGGATACCGTTGACTTAAGGATCACCTGAAAACATAATATTAAATGCGTTCAAGCAAAGTCCAGTCATAAACTGTCAATGATGAAAAAACGTGTTGGAACATCGTGGGGAGCAAACAAAAAGATCCTAAATCAAGTCTACACTAGTGATCTGTCAGACCCTTCATGGAATAGGTCTCAAGCTCTTGAGTAACAGCAATCAAAAAGACAATTAAACAAACACGCCTCTCTGAACAAATCTGGGAGCAATGAAAATCACACATCACAATAACGACAATTAAACAAACACGCCTCTCAGAACAAATCTGGGAGCAATGGAAATCACCCATCACCATAACAACAATTAAACACACACGCCTCTCTGATCAAATCTGGGAGCAATGGATATAACCCATCACCATAACACAATCACCAGATCTTGAGCCTATGGTACGCCGCAGAAATACACATATTTTTATTAGTTTGAAAAAAAAAACACATTAAAAGAACACCCAATGCACCAAATATTCCAAGACAGGACAAAAATCAGACTCCGAAGGAAGGGCCCAAACCATCTTGCTAGGGAAACCTTCAGACAACACCCAAATTCTGGTAAAACCAAACATAGATGTATGCGAAGCCCTCACATGTAAACCATGGTCAAACTGTAAAGAAAAAAACAAAAATAATCCCAGATATTCCATGAATCATATATTCATCATCATCATCGAGTGCTGTATCCGTATCGAAGATTGTCAGCTGTCAACAGGTTCCGCTTATGGAAGATCCAAACACCGCATTGAAAGTAAAAGGATCAAATGAGACGTAACATTGTCATACCCGTCTGATGTTGCCGCAGCTAAACATGTCCATTGAAACAAGACCTAGAGAGATAACAAACAACGTAAAGAGAGAACGAATACAAAATGTGAAAATAACATCGGCTTTAACCATGTCTGGGATAGATAAACAAACAATAAATGAGATCGTTCGGAAACTTGGTAATGATGAAACAGACTAAACAATATATCAATATTCCACATGAATCAGGGGACAGAGCAAAAGTGACTGAGTAAAAGACATATGCAAGAACCAAAACAGCGTTTTTCTTTAACATCGTCCAAATACAACTAAGAATGATAAGACATCGAACAGAGAAGTGACTACAAGAATAAACATTTATCATCTGCAGGAACCCCCCAAATTCCTCGTGCTACACTTCAATGCAGTAGCAGATGGATACATGAGTGTGCAGGTAAAGAACAATTAACGTTGGTCCTCACACATTTTATTGTTAGCATTCTATCATCGTGGTCGTACATGTTGAGTGAACACAATGTTCGTTACCCCCACCACTTCACCCCATCAAACCTCACCAACAAATGTCTGGATAGAAATATATATTTCTGAGTTCCCCGCTGTATCTTTTTTTGTCGCGAGCGCTGCCAATTTCTCCTGGATTTGTTGATTCGTCAGTGATTGGGATAGCACACACTTCTTGACATTTAGTCATAATTTCTTGTGCGTGTTTCGTGTAAATATATTTAGGTTAACTCTTAGAATAAACCAATACTTATACTATATTGTTTATGTTTTACTTCTTTTCAAACAGTATGAAGTAAAACTGAAAGTGAGTTAACGTTTCTGACGTATCTGAACTATTTTCCGCAACTTCTTTTTTTCCCTGACAATTGGAATATAATTAAATTGGATATATATTTCTAATCTCATTGGGTACACTTTTTTCTGTTCCTATAATATAATACTACCATCAGTGGAAGAGATGCAAGTTAATTGTGGAAATTTAAGTATGGAAGAAAAGCTGAAAGTCACAAGCTATCAATTCCGGTGATGGAGGTCGTATTCTCTTTCTACCTTACGTGGACCGTTGGTCGTAGGGCTGGCATAATTATACCGAGACTCACGTTGGGGAAGCATGGGTGGGTTAATCATTCCTGTGGTAGAAGCTCGTATTAACATCTTGAGTCATGTTAAAAATTCTGCTATGGGAGATACTTACCCGTCAAATATTGTCAGTCCAAAGTAGATCACAAAAATTATGTTCTAGAATGCTCGCACAATGGCCGCGACGACCAAATTGGCTCAAGTGATCCGATATGTGGAAACATATCTAACAGATATACTGGATATCATTTAAACCACATTGGGAACATGATTGGGAAGAAGATCGATTGATGACAACTAATCAATAATTTATTCAGGTACGAATGACGAAAAATCTTCATGAAGTTGTAGGAATTATATTGACCACCACAGCCGCTACTACATTGTTGAATGGGATCAAATAAACAATATAATCAGTACTATTCTCTAAGGTTGTCAACGGAACACTGATAATAATCCAGTTTTGCGAGTCCACTAATGAGGCCGATGGCGAATTTAAGGACAAGTTCTATTAACAGTTGCAAGATCTTTTAACTAATGTGAATTAGCATGATTTACTAGTAGTAATGGACGACTTGAACGTCAAAATAGGTTGGACAACACAGGAGTTACAATGGATATGGAAAAAGATGTAGTGTAAATTAACAATAATAATGGAGAAAGACTATTAGAATTAAGTCCGACAGAAGGCTCAGGTATTTGTGGATCATTTTTTTTTTCACACAAGGAGATACACACAATTACATGGATTTCTTCACATGATGGAACTAGAAACCTGGTTGATTATTGATTTATTAGAAAGCAGTTTAGAACGTCTTATTTAGAAATACAGGAGTACAGGGGTGGGATGGGACGGGTGTCAACAGTGACCATATACTGTGTATAGATGAAGATAACAATTCATCTGAGGGGTAAAGACACAAAAAGCCAATCATAAGAAAAACAGAAAGCTTCAATATCAGCAGAGGATAGAATAATTGCATTGAGTGTTATAGACAAAAATAATCACAATGTTATCAGCACATTTATTTTTATTTCAAATGTTTACTATGATATTGTGTCCCATTTTATTTTTTTCTACAAAATAGAGTAGTTTACTAGGCTATTTTAATGAGGTCTAGCAGTTAGGTGTAGTGTTTTATAAGTGAATACCACTGAAATCGAGTATTAAAAAGGAGAATGAGAGGGATTACATGTTACTTAATTCTTAAACAGGGAGCCGCGGTAGCTCAGTGGTTAGTGAACTGGGCTACAAAGGACAAGTGTAGGGTTCGAATCTGGGTTCACCCAACCTTAAATGGATAACGGATCTTTTTCTGGGAAAGTAAAGTGATGACTTTACATGGGAGTAATACCGACCACATTACCCCAAAAATCATGTGATGAAGGTCTGTAACATTTATGGTTCCTAACATATTTCCTATACGCCACTTGGCGTGACGGGGTCTCGTTACTTCTTTTTTTTAATCCTTAAACAAAGAATTCGGTTGTTACTTACTTATTACAAAGCAGTGAATGTATATTTAACATTTACATTTGGTGAATGAGAGCCACGGTTTACTTCAATAGTTGATATATTTGCAGCTCATGGCTTTTATGGGAAGATGTTTTGTACAAGTGGATGGAGACATTACATCTTGAAAATTGTCTTCTTTTATTTTGATTATTTTTCATTTACTGACACTTTTACCACAACTAACTTATTTATTTAGATCAACATTTTCAATTTGTTTTGTAAATGTCACAAACACTAATAATTTTACAATAGTTAACCCAACTGATATTTATTTCATATTTCTATCAATTATTAATTGCATATACATTATTTTTCCTCGACAAATGAATGTATTTATATGAAATTAAAATAAATAGGCTTGCCTTCTGTTTTCACGTGTTTGTTATTGCATATCATCTGTTGCATTCCGTACGCAAAGGTCTATAACAATGTCTTCTTTCATCAGAATATTGAGTGTAGTTTGATATTGAGACCATATTGTTTTGTTCACTGACCTACACGGAAAACCTACGCTGACTCGAGCAAACAGCCCGACTACACCAATCTTGTCGTGTTGTAAAAATGTATGTAAACACGTTTACCTTAAAAAATAGACACAAACAAATTAATGACAATAAATAAAACTCACACTGCATATACATTAAAGTAAATGTTTATTGTATCTTTATAAGACCAAGTGGAATATTGTACCGTGACTATATATTAACGATGCAAATGTTTGCAAAGAACACAATATGAAAGTTAACACAAACAAAAGAGAAAGTAAAAAAATGAATAAAATACGACTACATCGAATAGAGAAGCAAATATAAGAAAAATGTATCTACGGACACCGGTTTATATTAAACATTCCCCATTTCTTCAATGCGAAGCATCAAGGTCAAGGCAAATGGGTCAATGAGTGAGCAAGAAAGAGAGCAATTGCAATTATTCCTCACAAACGTCATTATTTGTATTCTATCTATGTTTTCTGACTTGTGTGTGGAGAGAAGAAACAATTATCGACATCTCCCACTCTCCCCCTTTTTACAAAAAGAGATATCTTGACAGGAAGATAGTTGTCTTTCTCTTTCTTTGCATCCTTTTTTTCGCGAGTGCAGAAACTCTTTCTTGATTTTGTTGATTCTTTTGTTCATGTGATAACCAATACTTTACATTTTGTAACACTTTATCTGTTTGTTGAATGTAAATACAATTAGTTTAATGCATTCAATAACCCAATACCTGTATTCTATTTGTTAAACATTTTGAACATTTTCTTTAAATAGGAACAAAGACGTATTGCAGTGAGTTAACGTTTCTGATGTCACTGAACTATTTTCCGCACCATCTAATTTTTCTGGCAATTAGATTTTCATTACATTGGATAAATATTCATATTTCTTTGGGACCTTTGTTCTCTTATCCTTATATACCATCATTCTAGATCATGAATGCAATAATTAAAACCATTATCTCTAATTTATATTTTATAAGTTCTACCAGAATTACAATAACAAATTCATTCAAAAAATGTTATCTTTTTTAAAACATGAATGTCTCAATATTGGTGAAGTAAAAATTATTAAAATATATATATTTATATCATTGTCACTGTATGTAAAAATATGTTCCCATCCCGTGAGATTATTAGGAAAGATTTTATTTTTCTTCTTCTAAATGTAGAAACATATTGTACTCTTAGTTTGTTTACTAGTTACCAGTTTTACAGAAAATATTATAGTAGCAACCACTCGGCTGTTCAAAATATCCATTTCATATATCATATATCGAATTTCCTTAACAAACGTGCACATATTCAACGCGACTTTTGAGCGAGATTAAATATTTATATTAAATAGGCGCAATTAAGTTCTCAATTTTCTTTACTGAAAAATGAAATGAATAGTTTGAAAGTCAGGATGGTACTACCACAATATGGTGTTTAAAAGTCGTAAATAGTAATCATTCATACGATATATCTCTTTATCTCAAAACTTAAACATATATTTTCTACTTATCTGGCAGAAAGAAACATGGTGATTTAGTAATAACGATGAAGAATGATGCCATAATTATGATCAGAGAGTTCAGATTATAGTAAACACAACAAACGTTATCGTCTGTCAAATGGCGTACCTCAGAAAAATAAACAAAAAATCCAATATAAAACTTAAAAAAGTGAAAAAAGAAAGAAATGATAAATACCATATTCATACTAACACTAGGTAACCAACATCAGATATGTCTAATGAACAAAGCCCACACAGAAGATCGCAACCTGGGAAGTGACGTTCTAAAGAGATATACTAAACACCAGAGATATAGATCAAATACCAAGTTTTACAATTAAATCGGCAATGAATCAACACTGCAATACATATTAAGGCATCAAATGAGATGGTTCGAACACATAGCATTGATAACAGACAACACAACATCTCAATCTGCCACAACATATCATGACAGAGAGGGGGACAAACAGAATTATGAATGCATGAAATAAAATACATTTTCAGGAATCAAAATATTTCTTTCTTGAGAGCGTTATGAATGATTGAGTTATTGAGTTATTTGCGGGTCATCATCATTGCACTCCGAACATGTCCACAGGTGATCAGATCCCCTCCTCAGCAATTCCCGCAGTGTCCTTCGACTGACGACTCCAGTTCTACATTGGTTGATAAGTCTTCTTACAGGGCCAAAGTTTCTCATTTCTTGGCTGTGCCCATCTCAACTCCCATTTCTATCAACCGAAGAAGTGACGTGAATCTTTGTTTGTCGAAGTCCTGTGCTCTTCCCACATCTCGGAGGGCATTGATGATGTCCGCCCGATCCATTGGTTGCCCGTCCTCAACGACAGCGCAGCTAGCCAACCTGTCCACTCTTTCATTTCCCCGTGCTCCCGCATGTCAAGGGATTAAGACAAATGTGACCGTACGTATTTTGGATTTCTGCAACGACTCTACCCATTGCATGCGTACAAAGCCCGCCTCCACTTTTTTTATCATGCTCATCGAATCACTCAGTATACATGCGTGGATGTAGTCTTGTGACTCTAACCATTTGAATGCCTTGGTCACTGCCATCACCTCCATTGTCATGCTACTCGTGTTCATGACGTGTGCACCACTGTCTTCGTAGACTATTCTGCCTGCCGAGCGTGCTGTAAATGCCCATGCACTTCTTTGGTGTCGTATTACAGATCCGTCTGTATAGATGACTGCATCTTTCTCATCGGTGTTATCGCAGATGAGACCGTTGACCTCAGCATTAACCACGACCGGGTTCTATTCCCTACTTTTCCTATCGAGTGTGACAAAACACGAGAAAGTCCCCTTGAATGACGTAGGCACCGGCATCCACTCCTCATCAACGCTGATATTGGTAAGCCCGCAAACCTGTTTGATGACATCTTCTGCTCGGCCCACCCATGAATTGTCTCTTTTTAGCCTGACACCTTTCCCTGTGTTGAGCACGTGGTCCAATGTATGCTCTTTATCTGTACTAATCTTCAGGTATGCTCGTGCTCTCCAGATCTTGTTTCTATCATCCATGGTTAGATAGTCAAGAAGATACCTCATTGCTACACAGGGTAGTGTCCCTCGTACGTCCCAAGATAATGTGCATGGCTTCATTTTGTATTTTCTCCAGTCTATCAATTTGAGCATTAGTGACAATATAAGGCATACTGGATTGGTGCGAGGACTAATCCCTGGAATAGAAGAGTAAGTAGCCTCTGCTCCATGTTGGCAGCTGTCCTGACCTTCTAGGCGGCTAATCCTTTGCGGGATTTTGTTATCACATTGTCGACGAGGTCCCGAAAACACAAACTGCATTCAAACATAACTCCGTGGTATGTCATCAACTTGTCCCTGTTCACCTCATAAGGTCTTATTCGTACTACCGGTGTGGTCGTATTAACGATATGATTGTTACGGGAGAACTATGAAACTGATGCTTTATTAGAATTGACCAAGGCACCTGAAAATCCATACCAGGAAGAAATGCGATCGAGTTCGTCTTGCATTGTGGAGGCGATTCCCCGTCTGTCTCTTTCCTGTCGATATACCAGAATATCCACTCTCAGACATCTCACTCTTACCGCCTTTTGAATACTTGTTAGTCTACTATTCGATTCTTTCTCCTTTGTGTTTGCACACTGACCCTTGTGTGAACTCCTCTGGTTCTGTGTACATTTAAGCACATTTCTGCACGTTTCTCGAAGGTTCGCGACAGCCGCACTTGGTTACGATTTCCTTTTGGTTTTGACAGGATAGTTTAATTTATTTTGTTTTCTTTAACACATTTCGATTGTTTTTGTTCTGGTTGTTTCCTTATTAGTTTTTTGTGTGTGTTTTTTTGTTTGTTCCTGTTGAAGTCCCATTGAGCCGAAACGTTGTTTAGTCTGTGTCGTCCACCTATCACGTCAAGCTTCTTACATACCATTTTTTTATTTTTTTTATTTTACCAGAATATCATCAGCAAAAGTCATTTTCTTCCCCCACACATCCAGCTGTTGTTCCGTGGTCGTTATTGTGTACACGTTAAATAGAACTGGTGACAATGGTAAACCTTGTGGACAAATGGATCGTTCCACATCTGAGTATCACCTTCCTCTAAAACCGTGCCGCTGCGATCCATCAAACGAGGAAGGGGTGCACCGCCAATTTGCGGAGCATATGCATGAGATACTCAAATGGTACCCTGTTGTATGCATCCTCCAGATCTATAGCAGCACATGTCTCCTCTCGTCTGTGGAAGCCTTCGAAGACGTCATAGGCAATGACTGCGGTATTGGGCCATGTCTTTTTGTTATATCTATAACCTCCGAATGTGGATGGGAATGCGCGTTTCTGTTCATGGTGATAGGTGAGGACACGGGCAAATATTTTCTCCAGCAGCTTGCCTGCAGTGTTCTGCATTGTGATGATTCTGTAGGCACTGATCTGAGAATGGTTCTTGTTTGGCTTCGGTAGAGGTAGTAAGTAGCTGTGTAGCCACTCCTCCTTAACCTGACCACTTAGAATACTGGCATTAAACTCATTGGCCAGTTTTGTCAAGTCGTCGTCAGCTAAATCGCCTATGTCATCGTACCGAAAACCATCTGGACCAGGAGCGGTGTTGTGTGACCTTTAAATTGTCGTGCAAATTGTATCGGTAGTGATTGTGAGATCTTTTTCCAGCCCTACTTAATTACACAATTTTGACAGCGATCCCCGCATCCTCATTCTTACAGCCTCACTTCTTTGGTCTGTTTGCTCAATGTAGCGGGCAAGCAGCGCCTTCCCTTTGCTCTCATCAGATTTGTGCCATATCCGGCCTGTGCTCAGAAAGTCTTGTATGCCTCTGTGTCGTGTTGTGCCATTCATGCTCTGATGAAGACGCCAGAATGTGGCGAGCGATTTTTCTGAGTGCACTTTTTTACAGACGTCATCCCATTTGGCATCCTTAGCCTGCTTAGCACATAGTTTAAAGTCCATCATTTTTTTGGTCGACCTTTACTTTCAGACGCTTCAAGAGCTCAGGTTGTGTTTTTCCATTCTTTCTGGCTGTCTGCCTTGTCTTGGCCGTTTCTCTTGCTCAGCCAAGCTTCCTCGACTTCTACGTTCCACCAGGGTGGCTGCGTCCATCTTTCCTGCCTCCTACGAGGGGCGCTCTGTTTCCTATGTCTGATTTTGCTAATGACGTCCTGGTCTGTTTTCTCGTAGTGGAATGTGTCGATCTTTCTTTTCTGGCTTCTATTTCTGCTTTTCTCAATTAGGAAAATACATGGATAGTGATCACGTCTGTGGAACCCCCGTGTAAGGTTACGCCTAAGAAACGACCGTAAAATGAATACCGTATACAACAACAAATACAGTGACAAAAAAACAAGAACAAATACAACACTTTCTTAAACAAGATTATTTGATAATTATTTTTTTTTCCTGAACGTTTTTCGATGTATGAAACATCGTAAAACAAAAACAAATACA
This sequence comes from Megaustenia siamemsis, assembly GCA_032433765.1. Taxonomy (NCBI): domain Eukaryota; kingdom Metazoa; phylum Mollusca; class Gastropoda; order Stylommatophora; family Ariophantidae; genus Megaustenia; species Megaustenia siamemsis. The sequence continues at coordinate 38,113,931 of JAVIAB010000101.1, read as the reverse complement.
TTTATATCTCACAAACTTTCTTTCAGGAATTATTTAAGGGTTTTCGCCAATTTGGAGTGAACAAATACCACTCCCTAACGCCAAAGGAATATTCTGAATAAATTGTATAACTTCATTTTTCCTGGATAGTAAGATATAAGACAAAAATTCACCCTATCACCAAGCTTATTCAATCTACACACCGAGCAAATCTTTAGAAACATCACATAGATGCCAGACCTACACATTAATGTAAAGATAACCACTATCCTAAGATATGCTGCTGATATTGTATAACTACCAGAAAAGTAATCTAAATATCTACATCAATTACCTAATGAAATAAACATGAAAAAAATATGAACTAGTTATGAATATCAAAAGGACTAAAACTATGATCATAAACAAAGATAACACCCAAAACATACGAGTGTATATACAAGTCGAAGGAATAGACCTGGGGATATTTCACATCTACAACTACTTTGGGCATACTAAAACCAGTGATGGAAAACATAACGTTGAAATTAACAAAATAATAGGGATGGCAAAAAGCAATTTCACTGCCATGAAAATTATACTAACATCAAAGCAAATAACACTAGACATAAAACTAAATGAGCAAAATGTTACATTTTCTCAACTTTGCTGAATGGTGAAAAAACATGGCCATTAGACAAGAAAACAGAACAGAAGATATGTCTTTAAAATGTGAATTTATAGAAGAATAGTTAAATTTTGATGGAAAGAAAGGAAGAATGAAAAGATGAAGTCTTACTAGAAATAAAAATAAAGATAAAACTACTAAATACAATTAGAACAAGACACATACGATTTTTTTGGCATTTTAAAAGACAAAACAGCTAACTAAAGAAAAGTTGGAAGAAAGAATACGGGGTAATAGAGGCAGAGACAGACTAAGACTAACATGGACGAGCAACATCAAAAGATGAACAAGTCAGCCTATAACAACCTGCACCATCAAAGCAAGAGATAGAACGGAACTGTGCTCCATGGTAGCCAACAATCGATGCGGAGACGGCACTTGATGATAATGATAATGATGGTGATGATGATGAGTAAGGTACATTTGTATCCTTTTGTGTCTGTTGAATGTAAATACTTGTAGGTAAGCTTGTACCGTTCGTCAATACTTGCAGTATATTGTTTATATTATCTTTCTTTACAAATAGGAAGAAAGACGCCTTGCAGTGAGTTAACGTTTCTGATTTCACTGACATATTTTTCGCACCATTTTTCTTCTTGCAATTGTATCAACATTACATTGGATGTTGATTTGTAATCTCTGTGGACCTCTTTTCTATTGCAGTTATACACCCATCATTTTAGATCATTAAAGTATTAACTAAACTAAATAACATTAGTTTCTACTGTACAAGTGCTAACGACTAACTATAAAAAAGTGGTTTCAACGAATATATGCCCTTGTTTAAGCATGTATATATCAACATCGGTGCTGTAGAAAGTGTTGAAAATACATATTGACATTTGTGTCATTGTCAACCATATGTCACTTTCTTTCCCTCCCATGAGATAATTAAGAAATATTTCGTTTCTCCCTTTTCGAAATGAAGAAACATATCGTACTCTTAGCTTGACTACTATTTACCAGTTTTACAGACCATAATATAGTAGGAACAAGAAAACGAGTTCTTAAATGATATGTAGAGTCAGTCTTATCATATGGATGTGAATCATGGACAATAGGACAACAGACAAGAAAATCACTTCAGTCTGAAGAAATGTGGTTTTACAGAAGAATGTTGAGAATACCATGGACAACTAATAAGAGTAATGAACACGTTCTGAAAGAGGCCAAAGCAAAAAGAGAGCTAATTTCCAATATTAGGAAGAAACAATAATCATTTTTGACCATGCAATGAGAAGTGAACAGCTGGAATATATTGTAACAACTGTGAAAAATGAGGGACGAAGAAATAGAGGGATGGAAAGAGAAAATATACCAGACAGCTTAAACGAATGGCTTAGCAGAGGGTCAACAACACAAATGATCGAAAGTTGTGGAGAGACATGATCATCTACGTTTCCAGGTCCGGTACTTGATGATGATGATTATAATAGCAACCACCCGGCTGTTCAAAATATCAAATTTCGTGCATTTTAAATAATATTTACTGAACACACTTGAACATATTCAAAGCGATTTTTGAACGGGATTAAATATTTGCATTACATAGGCGCAAGTGAGTTCTCAATTTTCTTTACTGAAACTCGAAATGAGTAGTTTGAAAGTCCGTGTGTTACAACCATAATATGGTATGTAAAAGTCGTAACTAGAAATAGTTCGATATTTACGATATGTCTCTATATCACGAAGCATAAACATATATTTCCTAATTATCATGTAGATTGGTAAATAATGGTGAAATTGGGTTAACGATGAAGAATGAAAACATAATTATGATCAGAGAGTTCAGACTAAACCCTAGGTTACCAACACCAAATATGTATAACGAAAAAAAACTAATGAAAATAAAATCTCACGCTGCATATAAATTAAAGTAAATGTTTCATCGTATCTTAATAAGGCCAAGTTGAATAGTCTGCCAGTGGCTATATTTTAACAGTGCAAATGTCTGCAAAGCATACAATATGGAAGTTACCATAAACAAAAGGGAAATTTTTAAAAAAATTAAAAGAGAGCAATTACAAGTAATCTTCACAAACTGCATTATTCATATTTTATTTTGTTTTCTGACGTGTGTGGGGAGAAGAAACAATTATCGACATCTCCCACGCTCCCCCACCCCTTACAAAAATATTCATACAGAAATATATTTTTCTTTGTTTTTCTTTGTAAGTTTTTTTCGCGAGTACAGGCACTCTCTCTTGATTTTGTTGATATTTTTGTGACAACCGGTGCTTGACATTTAGTTACAGTTTATCTATTTGTTGAATGTCAATACGTTTAGGTTATCACCTTCAATAAGTCAATACTTTTATTATATTTATAATATTTATTATATATTTGAAATCTTTTCTTTATATAGAAAGAACAACGTCTTGCTGTGAGTTAACGTTTCTGATTTCACAGAACTATTTTCCACACCCACACCATCTTTTTTTCTGGCAATTAGAGTTTCATTAAAGATTTGAAATTTGTTAAAACCTCTTTTCTCATGTTGATATACAATCATTTTAGATCATTAATGCAATAATTAAAATCATTATCCCTACTTTATATTGTATAATTGCTAATTGAATAACTATACAAATATCATTTTTAAAATGTTTTTTTTGAAACATTGTTTGCTCAGCATTGGGAAGTAAGGGAGCCGCGATTACTCAGTGGATAATGAACTGGACTACAAAGGACAAGTTCGATCTTAAACGGCGGCTTCCGGTTTCGCGGTTTTTGTGGTTTTACAGAAGAATGTTGAGAACACCATGTACAGCTAAGAAGAGACATGAAGATGTTGTGAGAGAGGTCAGAGCAAAAAGAGAGCTAATCTCCAATATTAGGAAGAAACGATCATCATTTTTTGGCCATGTAATTAGAAGAGAACAATTGGAATATATTGTAACAACTGGAGAAATTGAGGGACAAAGAGATAGAGGGAAACAAAGAATAAAAAATAACAGTCTGCTTAAGAGAATGGCTTGACAGCAGGTCAACAACAGAAATGATAAATAGCTGCCGAGATCTAAAGCTGTGGAGAGACATGATCACCTACGCCAGCAGGCTCGGAACTTGATGATGATGATATTAATATCCTTGTCGCCCTATGGCAGAATTGTTTTCCTTTCCACAAGATGGTTTGGAAAAAAAAATGACTTCTTCTTTGAACTATAGAAACGTATAGTACTCTTAGCTCGATTGCTATTTATATGTTGTACATACCGTATAGTTGTTGCAACCACCCGGCTGTTCATAATACACATTTCAGGTGTCTTATATAGAGTTTTCTGAACACACCTGTACATATTCACTGCGGCTTTTGATCGCGATTAAGTATTTGTATTCAATACGCACAAGTGAGATCTCAATTTTCTTTACAGAAACCTTTAAAAATGGTTGAAAAAAAAGTTGAAAGGCCGGGTGTTACTACCACAATATGGTATGTAAAAGCCATAAATAGTAACCGCTCGATGGTTACGATATATCTGTATATCTCGTAGCAAAAACATATATTTTCTAATTATCTGGCACAGGGAAAAACATGATAACATAGTGTTAACGATGAAGTATGAATCATAATCATTATCAGAGAGTTCAGACTAAAGTAGAGACAAAAAAAGTTAGCAACTATCAAATGGCTCACCTTTTAAAATAATCAAAAACCCAATGTGTATGTAAAAAGAAAGGAAAAATGTCATATTCAAACGAAACCTAATTTACTAACACCAAATATGTCTATTTAGCAAAGCACTGGCACGGAAGATCGCAAACTGGGAAGTGATGTGATAAAGAGAGACAAAAAACAAATATAACAAACATAGAACAAATACCAAGTATTAAAATAAAATCGGTAATAAGCCATGCCATAAAAAATGGTTTTCCTCTTTTTTTTTTACTCACTTTCATTTGAGCGTCGAGGGGGCATATAATGTGTGGTCTTCTGATTTACTATTCGCCTCTGCTGCTGTTATGTTTTCTAGTGCTTCTAATATTCCTCCAATACACTCTTTTCGTGTTTTTTTTTTGGCCGACCTATGGGTCTGGTGTTTTCGCAACGTTTATAGAAAGCTTGCTGTGTTATGTTTTGATCACTGTCTTATCATGTGATCATACCATTGTATCTGATGTTTCTTTATATATTCTGTGGCGTGGGTTATTCCTAACTTATTTTCTCAGCTTTTCATTTCTGATCCATCTCTCAATCTGTTTTCTGTCATTCATCTAACGCATGTCATCTAAATAGATGTTACGTTATTATTGCTCTTGCATCTAATGTCCAGGACTGGCATTGGTAGCACAACGTTGGGACACGATTGTATTGTAGAGTTTTGCCTCTAGAGTTATTTCCTTTTTGGACAATAGTGTTGATAGCTATACAATGATTTGACACGCTTTGTTGCATCTTAAGTCTAACTCTGGTGTTTGTGAATTGTCGTGTGTAACTAGACCTATATGTATTTAAATTCCTGTACTTGTTTTAGTTGCATGTCGTGTATATTTATGTTGATGTTCTCATTTTCTTTTGTGATATGCATAACTTCTGTTTTGTTTATGATGATTGTCTTAAATTCATTTGTTACTGTGATGCTCAGTCTATTTCAACGTTCTTGTAGGTCCTCTACTTGTTTTAATTGTCTGCAGTCTTTAATTATGTTGATGTTCTGTTTTCTCTTTTGTAATAGTCATGACTTATGTAGTATTGGTGTTGATTGTCATGTTGCATTTTCACCTGTGCATATTGTCTATTTATGTTTGTTGTTATAGACCTTCAATTCTCTTTCCATGTATTGGTGTTTGTTCGTCTGCAAATAAATGCTCGTTGATCACCTCTGTCTCCGAAGGGTTGACTTACTTGCATATATAGTCCATGTATTCAACAAAACCCTGTCTTACACCTGATCTAACTTGTCAAGTGGTCTGTGTAACCTGCTGCTGTTAGTACTATGCAGCTGATGTTGATGTAGAGACGTTTAATTAATTTAGTTAAATGTTGGCTTACTCCGTACACTGTTAGTGTCTCCCACAGTTTTTTCTCTACTTACTCTGTCGAATGTTTTTTTCTGGTTAATTAAAGAAATGCAAATGTTGATTGTTTTCTGTCGTCTTTTCTGCTACCTGTTTAAAGTTGAATAGAGGAGCGTCGCTACATCTTCTTGTTTTTGTTTTTTTTATATTTTTTGTTCAGAAGCCCATTTGAGAATCGTTTAAATTTAGTTTTATTATTGGTCTCACCCTTTTTTCCATAATTTTGCCAATAACTTGTCTGCATGTCTGAGAAGCGATACACTCTATATATTGATTGCAGTCTCTCTTGCTACTATTCTCTTTTCTTCCATTTCGGTACGATCCTTGGTTATTGGTAGTTGGTGCCATGTTTAATAACTCTTCATAATATGTTTAATACATAAATTTATATACAAACAGCAAATGAGATGCTTCGAAAACTTAGAAGAGATAAATAGACAACATAGCATCACAATCTGCAACAAAATATCCTGACATGGACGGAGATTAAAAAATTATCAATGCAAGAAGCAAAAAATGTGTTCAGGAATCAAAATATTTCATTCTCAAGAGCATAGGGCCACGAAAAGATCGTCACACAATGAGTAAATAATCAAACAACAAATACAACACCAACATAAACCATAATATTTGATAATTCATTTCTTTTCCTCCGACGCTTTACGATGTCTACAGAAATATACATTAATGAACACAAACATACAAAACATTACATCTCACAATCTTTATTCTTGGAATTATATAATGGTTGTCACTCATTTATTGTTAATAAATAAAACTTCCTACATCACAAAAATATTATGGATAAATTATAACTGTATATTTCGTGGACAGTAAGAACATTTTTTTTCTTTGGCCCTCTATATCTTTGATCTAATGAAACAACTTTCTCATTCGATGTTGTTGCTTCTTATGTATATGTGACAAAAGATACTTCAAATTTAGTAACATTTTCTTGTGTCTGTTCAGTGAAAATACTTTTAGGTTAGCTCTTATCGTATGTCAATACTTGCAGTATGTTTTTATATTTTAATTCGTTTACAAATAGGAAGAAAGACGCCGCCTAGAAGGGAGTTAACGTTTCTGATTTAACTGAAATATATTCCACGCCATATATTTTTGTATATTTATATATTACATTGACAATTTTGAAAGACGATTAGAGGCCACAGAGATGGGATTGCTCAGAATAATGTTGAAGATTCCTTTGACAGCTCAATAGACACATGAGCAAATTCTCAAAGAGGCCAACACAAAAGAAGCTTCTATGAAACATCAGAATGAAAAAAAAATCGAATTTTTCGGTCACATCATGAGACGAGGAATGTTTTGAAGAAATACAATGTGAACTGGAAAAATAAAAGGAAAGAGAGTTAGCGGACGACAAAGAGATGAAATACTGAATGTATTGGTGTCATGGCATCGAAAATAGTCAACAACAGAACTGATACGAAGAACTATAGACAGAAGAATGTGTAAGGATATGGTCGCCTATGCCAACCAGTATGGCACATGATGATGATGATTTGCTATTGATTTGCAATCTCTTTGGACAACGTGTTTTTCCCTTATCCGAACATAATGACTGATGTTTATTTCATATCTTGATTTATTATTTTATTTATCGCTTTGTTTTAAAGATATGTGTTAAATAATCATTTTAGATAGTGTACTGTGCGGTAATATAAAATAATGAGACGGTGATTGTTCAATCATTTTCTACACGTACCGAATGTGGTACAAATGGCGGTAATCAATGATATCAACGATCGATGATGTGCTGCCATATCTTTTAAAACCTGTTTGTATCTTTGTTTCATGTCTCAGCATTCTCTAATAATTTGTCCACGAAATGTTTGTTTTGGCCTCTTAATAAAAAGTATAAAAACCTGGCCTTCAGTTCAATAGAACTGAAGATATAAGTCTTTAAAATGTGGATTTATAGAAGAATAGGTAAATTTTGATGGAAAGAAAGGAAGAATGAAAAGATGAAGTCTTACTAGAAATAAAAAAAAAAAGATAAAACTACTAAATACAATTAGAACAAGACAAATAAGATTTGTATGGCATTTTAAAAGACCAAACAGCTAACTAAAGACACGTTGGAAGACAGAATACCGGGTAATAGAGGCAGCGGCAGACTAAGACTAACATGGACGAGCAACATCAAAAGTAAAACAAGTCAGCCTATGACAACCTGCACCATCAAAGCAAGAGATAGAACGTAACTGCGCTCCATGGTAGCCAACAATCGATGCGGAGACGGCACCACGATGATGATGATAATGATGGTGATGATGATGAGTAAGATACATTTGTATCTTTTTGTGTCTGTTGAATGCAAATACTTTTTGGTAAACTCGTATCGTTCGTCAATACTTGCAGTATATTGTTTATATTATCTTTCTTTACAAATAGGAAGAAAGACGCCTTGCAGTGAGTTAACGTTTCTGATTTCACTGAAATATTTTCCGCACCATTTTTCTTCTTGCAATTGTATTAACATTACATTGGATGTTGATTTGTAATCTCTGTGGATCTCTTTTCTATTGCACTTATACACCCATCATTTTAGATCATTAAAGTATTAACTAAACTAAATAACATTAGTTTCTACTGTACAAGTGCTAACGGCTAACTATAAAAAAGTGGTTTCAACGAATATATGCCCTTCTTTAAGCATGCATATATCAACATCGGTGCTGTAGAAAGTGTTGAAAATACATATTGACATTTGTGTCATTGTCAACCATATGTCAGTTTCTTTCCCTCCCATGAGATAATTAAGAAATATTTCGTTTCTCCCTTTTCGAAATGAAGAAACATATCGTACTCTTAGCTTGATTACTATTTACCAGTTTTACAGACCATAATATAGTAGGAACAAGAAAACGAGTTCTTAAATGATATGTAGAGTTAGTCTTATCATATGGAGGTGAATCATGGACGATAGGACAACAGACAAGAAAATCACTTCAGTCTGAAGAAATGTGGTTTTACAGAAGAATGTTGAGAATACCATGGACAACTAATAAGAGTAATGAAAACGTTCTGAAAGAGGCCAAAGCAAAAAAAGAGCTAATTTCCAATATTAGGAAGAAACAATAATCATTTTTGACCATACAATGAGAAGTGAACAGCTGGAATATATTGTAACAACTGTGAAAAATGAGGGACGAAGAAATAGAGGGATGGAAAGAGAAAAGATACCAGACAGCTTAAACGAATGGCTTAGCAGAGGGTCAACAACACAAATGATCGAAAGTTGTGGAGAGGCATGATCACCTACGTTTCCAAGTCCGGTACTTGATGATGATGATTATAGTAGCAATCACCCGGCTGTTCAAAATATCAAATTTCATGCATTTTAAATATAATTTACTGAACACAATTGCACATATTCAAAGCGATTTTTGAACGGGATTAAATATTTGTATTAAATAGACGCAAGTGAGTTCTCAATTCTCTTTACTGAAACTCGAAATGAGTAGTTTGAAAGTCCGTGTGTTACAACCATTATATGGTATGTAAAAGTCGTAAATAGAAATAGTTCGATATTTACGATATATCTCTATATCACGAAGCATAAACATATATTTCCTAATTATCATGTAGATGGGTAAATAATGGTGAAATTGGGTTAACGATGAAGAATGAAAACATAATTATGATCAGTGAGTTCAGACTAAAATAGAGACAACAAACGTTGGAAGCTTTCAACTGGCTCTCCTTTTAAAATTACCAAAAAAATCAGATTTATAGGTAAGAAATAAATAATTAATACCATATCCATACCAACCCTACGTTACCAACACCAAATATGTATAACGAAAAAAATGAATGAAAATAAAATATCACACTGCATATATATTAAAGTAAATGTTTCATCGTATCTTAATAAGGCCAAGTTGAATAGTCTGCCAGTGGCTATATTTTAACAGTGCAAATGTCTGCAAAGCACACAATATGGAAGTTACCACAAACATAAGAGACATTAAAAAAAAAAATTAAAAGAGAGCAATTACAAGTAATCTTCACAAACTGCATTATTTATATTTTATTTTGTTTTCTGACGCGTGTGGAGAGAAGAAACAATTATCGACATCTCCCACGCTCCCCCACCCCTTACAAAAATATTCATAAAGGAAGATATTTTTCTTTGTTTTTCTGTGTAAGTTTTTTTCGCGAGTACAGGCACTCTCTCTTGATTTTGTTGATATTTTTGTAATAACCGGTGCTTGACATTTAGTTACAGTTTATCTATTTGTTGAATGTCAATACGTTTAGGTTATCACCTTCAATAAGCCAATACTTTTATTATATTTATTATATATTTGAACCATCTCTCTTGATGAAGAAATAAACTGTCGAATTGGTAAGGCAGCTACGACCTTCGGCAAACTCACAAAAAGGGCATGGAACAACACTAAACTAATTCGAAAGACTAAACTCCTAATATATCAAACGTGTGCTTAGCACACTACTATATGGATCCGAAACCTGGACAACATACTCAAACCAGGAAAAAAGACTAAATGTCTTCCACATGTGATGTCTCCGAAAAAAAATAATGCACATCAAATGGCAAGACAAAATAACCAACTTAACTATCCTGCAACGTGCTAAGACCCTAACAATCATGTCGATGCTCAGAAGTCGAAGGCTAAGATGGCTGGGGCATGTTCAACGAATGGAAGAAAAGCGCATCCCTAGGCAAATACTATATGGTGAGAAAAAACACGGAAAAAGACAAATCGGCAGACCTAAACTACGATATAGAGATATCTGCAAATCATCTCTGAAAGACTTCTCCATCTGTGAAAACGACTGGCAACATCTGGCAAGTGATCGCACATCATGGAGAGCAAGTATAAGGAACGGTATAACAACATTTGAGACTGTGCTAAGACAGGACTTAGAAGAGAAGAGACTCATGAAAAAGGATGGTAAACCCTGTGGATCAGCGAGCCTGACTTGTTCATTATGTGACCGCGTGTGTTTGTCAAACATTGGTAGAATTAGCCACGAGAGAAGCTGTTCGGCAAAAACAATACCTCAAAAAATACTCAATAGCCTCCACTAGACCGTCTGACAAGACGAAAAGGGCCATATATATTTGAAATCTTTTCTTTATATAGGAAGAACAACGTCTTGCATTGAGTTAACGTTTCTGATTTCACAGAACTATTTTCCACACCCACACCATCTGTTTTTCTGGCAATTAGAGTTTCATTACATTAGATACAGATTTGTAATTTGTTGAGACCTCTTTTCTCATGTTGATATACAATCAGTTTAGATCATTAATGCAATAATTAAAATAAGTATCCCTACTTTATATTGTATAATTGCTAATAGAATAACCATACAAATATCATTTCAAATAATATTTTTTAAAACATTGTTTGCTCAGCATTGGGAAGTAAGGGAGCCGCGATTTCTCAGTGGATAATGAACTGGACTACAAAGGACAAGTTCGATCTTAAACGGCGGTTTTTGTGGTTTTACAGAAGAATGTTGAGAACACCATGTACAGCTAAGAAGAGACATGAAGATGTTCTGAGAGAGGTCAGAGCAAAAAGAGAGCTAATCTCCAATATTAGGAAGAAACGATCATCATTTTTGGCCATGTAATGAGAAGAGAACAATTGGAATATATTGTAACAACTGGAGAAATTGAGGGAAAAAGAGATAGAGGGAAACAAAGAATAAAAAATAACAGTCTGCTTAAGAGAATGGCTTGACAGCAGGTCAACAACAGAAATGATAAATAGCTGCCGGGATCTAAAGCTGTGGAGAGACATGATCACCTACGCCAGCAGGCTCGGAACTTGATGATGATGATATTAATATCCTTGTCGTCCTATGGCAGAATTGTTTTCCCTTCCACAAGATTATTGGGAAAAAAAATGTCTTCTTCTTTGAACTATAGAAACGTATAGTACTCTTAGCTCGGTTGCTATTTATATGTTGTACATACCATATAGTTGTTGCAACCACCCGGCTGTTCATAATACACATTTCAGGTGTCTTATATAGAGTTTTCTGAACACACCTGTACATATTCACTGCGGCTTTTGATCGCGATTAAGTATTTGTATTCAATACGCACAAGTGAGATCTCAATTTTCTTTACACAAATCTTTAAAAATGGTTGAAAAAAAGTTGAAAGGCCGGGTGTTGCTACCACAATATGGTATGTAAAAGCCATAAATAGTAACCGCTCGATGGTTACGATATATCTGTATATCTCGTAGCAAAACCATATATTTTCTAATTATCTGGCACAGGGAAAAAATGATAACATAGTGTTAACGATGAAGTATGAATCATAATCATGAACAGACTAAGTTCAGACTAAAGTAGAGACAAAAAAAGTTAGCAACTATTAAGTGGCTCACCTTTTAAAACAATCAAAAACCCAATGTGCATGTAAAAAGAAAGGAAAAATGTCATATTCAAACGAAACCTAATTTACTAACACCAAATATGTCTATTTAGCAAAGCACTGGCACGGAAGATCGCAAACTGGGAAGTGATGTGATAAAGAGAGACAAAAAACAAATATAACAAACATAGAACAAATACCAAGTATTAACATAAAATCGACAATAAGCCATGCCTTAAAAAATGGTTTTCCTCTTTTTTTCTTTACTCACTTTCATTTGAGCGTCGAGGGGGTATATAATGTGTGGTCTTCTGATTTACTATTCGCTTCTGCTGCTGTTATGTTTTCTAGTGCTTCTAATATTCCTCCAATACACTCGTCTCGTGTTTTTTTTTTTTTGGCCGACCTTTGGGTCTGGTGTTTTCGCAACGTTTATAGAAAGCTTGATGTGTTCTATTTTGATCACTGTCTTATCATGTGACCATACCATTGTATCTGATGTTTCTTTATATATTATGTGGCGGGGGCTATTCCTAACTTATTTTCTCAGCTTTTCATTTCTGATCCATCTTTCAATATGTTTTCTGTCATTCGTCGAACACATTTAATCTAAATAGATGTTACTTTATTATTGTTCTTGCATCTCATGCCCAGGACTGGCATTGGTAGCACAACGTTGGGACACGATTGTATTGTACAGTTTTGCCTCTAGAGTTATTTCCTTTTTTGGACAATAGTGTTGATAGCTATACAGTGATTTGACACGCTTTGTTGCATCTTAAGTCAACTCTAGTTCTTTGTGAATTGTCGTTTGTAACTAGACCTCTATGTATTTAAATTCCTGTACTTTTTTTCGTTGCATGTCGTGTATAGTTATGTTGATGTTCTCATTTTCTTTTGTGATATTCATGACTTCTATTTTGTTTATGCTGATTGTCTTAAATTCATTTGTTACTGTGATGCTCAGTCTATTTCAGCGTTCTTGTAGGTCCTCTACTTGTTTTAATTGTCTGCAGTCTTTAATTATGTTCATTTTCTGTTTTCTCTTTTGTAATATTCATCACTTATGTTTTGTTGGTGTTGATTTTCATGTTGCATTTTGAACCTGTGCATGTTGTCTATTTATCTTTGTTGTTGTAGACCTTCAATTCTCTTTCCATGTATTGGTGTTTGTTCGTCTGCAAATAAATGCACGTTGATCACCTCTGTCTCTGATGGGTTGACTAACTTGCATATATAGTCCATGTATTTAACAAACCCTGTCTTACACCTGATCTAACTTGTGAAGTGGTCTGTGTAACCTGCTGCTGTTAGTACTATGCAGCTGATGTTGATGTAGAGACATTTAATTAGTTTGGTTAGACGTTGGCTTACTCCGTACACGGTTAGTATCTCCCACATTTTTTCTCTACTTACTCTGTCGAATGCTTTTTTTTGGTCAATTAAAGAAATGCAAATGTTGATTGTTTTCTGTCGTCTTTTCTGCTACCTGTTTAAAGTTGAATAGAGGAGCGTCGCTACATCTTCTTGTTTTTGTTTTTTATATTTTTTGTTCAGAAGCCCATTTGAGAATCGTTTAAATTTAGTTTTATTATTTGTCTCACCCTTTTTTCCATAATTTTGGCCAATAACTTGTCTGCATGTCTGAGAAGCGATACACTCTATATATTGATTGCAGTCTCTCTTGCAACTATTCTCTTTTCTTCCATTTCGGTACGATCCTTGGTTATTGGTAGTTGGTTCCATGTTTAATAACTCTTCATAATATGTTTAATACATAAATTGATATACAAACAGCAAATGAGATGCTTCGAAAACTTAGAAGAGATAAATAGACAACATAGCATCACAATCTGCAACAAAATATCCGGACATAGACGGAGATTAAAAGAATTATCAATGCAAGAAGCAAAAAATGTGTGCATGAATCAAAATATTTCATTCTCAAGAGCATAGGGCCACGAAAAGATCGTCACACAATGAGTAAATAATCAAACAACAAATACAACACCAACATATACCATAATATTTAATAATTCATTTCTTATCCTCCGACGCTTTACGATGTATACAGAAATATACATTAATGAACACACACAAACAAACAAATCATTACACCTCACAATCTTTATTCTTGGAATTATATAATGGTTTTCGCTCATTTATTGTTAATAAATAAAACTTCCTACATCACAAAAATATTCTGGATAAATTATAACTGTATATTTCGTGGACAGTAAGATAATTTTATTTCTTTGGCCCTCTATATCTTTGATCTAATGAAACAACTTTCTCATTCGATGTTGTTGCTTCCTCTGTATATGTGACAAAAGATACTTCAAATTTAGTAACATTTTCTTGTGTCTGTTCAGTGAAAATACTTTTAGGTTAGCTCTTATCGTATGTCAAAACTTGCAGTATAGTTTTATATTTTAATTCGTTTACAAATAGGAAGAAAGACACCGACTAGAAGTGAGTTAACGTTTCTGATTTCACTGAAATATATTCCACGCCATCTATTTTTGTATATTTATATATTACATTGACAATTTTGAAAGACGATTAGAGGCCACAGAGATGGAATTGCTCAGAATAATGTTGAAGATTCCTTTGACAGCTCAATAGACACATGAGGAAATTCTCAAAGAGGCCAACACAAAAAAGAAGCTTCTATGAAACATCAGAATGAAAAAAATAGAATTTTTCGGTTACATTCTGAGACGAGGAAAGTTGGAATACTTTGTAAAATGGAAAAATAAACGGAAAGAGAGATCGCGGACAACAAAGAGTTGAAATACTGGATGGCTTGGCGTCATGGCATCAAAAACAGTGAACAACAGGACTGATACGATGCACTATGGATAGAAGGATGTGTAAGGATATGGTCGCCTATGCCAACCAGTATGGAACATGATGATGATTTGCTATTGATTTGCAATCTCTTTGGACAACGTATTTGTCCCTTATCCGAACATAATGACTGATATTTATTTCATATCTAGATTCATTTTTTTTTTAATCGTTTTGTTTTTAAATATATATGTTAAATAATCATTGTAGATATTGTACTGTGCGGTAATATAAAATAATGAGGCGGTGATTGTTCATTCATTTTCTTCACGTACCGAATGTGGTACAAAGGGCGGTAATCAAGGATATCCACGATCGATGATGTGCTGCCATTTCTTCTAAAACATGTTTGTTTCTTTGTCTCATGTCTCAGCATTCTCGAATAATTTGTCCACGAAATGTTTATTTTGGCCTCTCTTATTCTCTTTTACCAAAATGGCTATGGGGATGTTATTCTTCATCTGTTATGATCTGACGACCAATTTATGTCTAGTCATCTTCGTATAAAGCTTGTTTAGTTTCATCGCTTACCTGCTCACCTGGTGTGTGTTCACCAGTTACAGCATATACAAAGGATTCGGTGGTTATTCGCTTATTAAAAAGCAGGGGTATAGCAGTTTATGTGTTTCTTTGTTTATATCTTGGAAGAAACTGACGGTCTACGTCAATGCTAAATAAATGTACGAGATGTGTGGCTTTTATAGGAGCGTATCGTACTGTACAATTATTTCTCGACTCGAAATCGTTTCCTGAAACAAGCGATTAGGTCATTCCCCCACACCTCGACGATTTATTCATTGTTTTTACATTTTCAATCAAGTATTTCACACTTGACTCAATAAATTTACTAAACTGATGTTTTTGTTGTTACTATTTTTAGCTTCTGAAAAATAAATCAGTTTCGGAATCATATGCGGTAAGTTGTTTGAACCAGGAGACTAGTGTTAGAAATGAAAGGAGTTATCGAACCTGAATAGACTGTCATGTTTTATTTAAAATATCATCGATGTTTAACTGACGTCATCCACCAATCTCCCAGGCGAGATAATGCTAAACGGGATGTCATTCATATCGACTAAAAGAATGGCATAACACAATACTACGTAGTTTGACACAACCACCTCGCATAAAACTAGTGTACCCATTGATAAATCAATCATGGTATATGTCACTAGGTGGAGAAACGATTTTTTTTACTTTTACTGTAAAGTCATCTTTTCTCTCAGATTGAATCAGCTGCACACACCGTAAGTAGTGTGCTGCAGAAATGTCGTGGATGTGAACATGAATTTATTAAACTTGTGTTTGCTGAACAGTTTATGAATTATTTGACAATTCAACTTTTTCTCAAAAGGAAAATTGCTTCTCGTTTACATTAAATTATAAGTCTGTACGCAATGTGTACCTGCGATCAAATAAAGTGACATCGATCTGTGCATGGGGCTGGTGTTCACACACTAATCTACTACATCGGCCTGACAGTATTACCCACTACGTATGAAATAGGTCGACAATGCAGATAATAGTCTCAAGAAATCATAAATGCTCAGTAAGTGAGAATATTTACAGTTGATACTTAGCACTCCTCTAGAACCTAGAGCATAACTTAATTATATTCAATGGTTTGCATGACAGCTTTAAAATGAATATCCATTGTGCTAGCGACGTGTATATAGTTCATGATTTGATGTCTCAGTAATCAGTAGTACTTGTGTACACTTCAAGTAGTTGTGTGATTAGTTTCATTTAATTGAATGTTTTGTGTCAGAATGGATAAGGTGACAATGCTGTAAACATTTTGTTCAGAGGACAAAACAAATGAATGTAATGGTCGATCTAAATCAGGTGAAAGGGAAACAATATGAGAAAAATGTAGTATATTGATTACTTTACGTAGGTGATGGACAGCACCAAGTCAAACGTTTTAAAATGTCTAATTACATACTAAATGTTTGATATCTCTGCTTCATGCGCTGTCACATTTATCATTTGAATAATATCTCACGACAGTTGTGGCCACCGGGTCCATGACAACAGTTAAGGCTATAGAGAGTAGAGCTCATCTTACCTGCCCACCCATGTCCTAAAAAGGCTCTAGTGGTTGGTAAAATTACTGAGATTTGTAAACATGTTTCAGCACACACAATGAAGCCAGAATAATCCTTCTTGGTAAATGGAGGGACCAATTGAAAAAAGAGTGTAATGCTCTTAAGTCATCTGCAAGTGATTTGTCCGTTGTTATCATTCCACAAAAATAGAATGCACATACTTGTACTTCACATTGGACGTGGATAACAGAAGCTCAACTTAAAATGTTAAAACTGTTTATGTTAAACATTGAAAACTGCATCCTCTGAAACTCTCAAGCTTGCCATTTTAGTTAGAAGCATTAATTACTAAAGTAAAATCCATAATATTAATTTCAGTTATTATGTTTATTGGTTGTATCCGGTGTCGCAAATTGAAACCACTTCCATGTAATATCATGCCTCGAAAGTTACTGTACCATTATTTATATATTTTTTATTATCCATGTGCTACGATCTGCAGCCATTTTTGTCCCATTTTCTTTCACTGATAGAAACGTGTCTCAAGGAAGCCCTACAAACAGCCTTCTATCTCAGCACGGACCTGTCCTTTTGTTTCTTTCCGTCCTGAAGTTCGAAATACAATATTTGTTTGGCAATACGAGTGGTGTCATTCTTCTTACATGACCCAGCCACCTTAGTCTACGACTCATAAGTGTTGCCATGATGGATGGGAGTTTGGCTGGTTGTAAGATATTATAGTTGTTTACTTTGTTTTGCCATTTAAAGTTTATAATCGTGTTTTTTTTTTAAACACATCTCGACATTACATATATGCATAGCTATTGAATTAACAAGTCAGTGCATGGTGTACAAGCTGAGAGAGAGGACACTTTAATTGTCAGGAAGAAGTCTGACTTTTTTCCCAACCAAACACGGAGGTTACCGTCTCGTTAGAATTACCTGCGGTAATGCTGCTGTTTGTGTTCATAATGTTTATGTGGGCTTCACTTAGTCGTTGAGACATGTCATGTTTATGTGGGCTTCACTTAGACGTTGAGACATGTCATGTTTATGTGGGCTTCACTTAGACGTTGAGACATGTTATGTTTATGTGAGCTTCACTTAGACGTTGAGACATGTCATGTTTATGTGAGCTTCACTTAGACGTTGAGACATGTCATGTTTATGTGGGCTTCACTTAGACGTTGAGACATGTCATGTTTATGTGAGCTTCACTTAGACGTTGAGACATGTCATGTTTATGTGGGCTTCAGTTAGACGTTGAGACATGTCATGTTTGTGTGGGCTTCACTTAGTCGTTGAGACATGTCATGTTTATGTGAGCTTCACTTAGACGTTGAGACATGTTATGTTTATGTGAGCTTCACTTAGACGTTGAGACATGTCATGTTTAAATCGATCTCAAAGACGTGTACAGAAGCTCACCTCTTGATACGAGTCTGTTTGATCATCTCAGCAAAATATCCTTTGATGTAAAGTCAAATAGGGTACCCACCATTCTATGATATAGAGGTGTAGATGTATTTAGGTCGGTTATAGGGCACACACATGTGTATGATATAGAGGCGTATATATATTTAGCTCCGATATTGGGCACACACAGGTGTATGATATAGAGGTGTAGATGTATTGAGGTCCAATATAGGGCACACACATGTGTATGATATAGAGGTGTAGATGTATTTAGGTTGGTTATAGTGCACACA
Organism: Megaustenia siamemsis; assembly: GCA_032433765.1. Classification (NCBI taxonomy): domain Eukaryota; kingdom Metazoa; phylum Mollusca; class Gastropoda; order Stylommatophora; family Ariophantidae; genus Megaustenia; species Megaustenia siamemsis. The sequence continues at coordinate 38,095,271 of JAVIAB010000101.1, read as the reverse complement.
CAGGTGTATGACATAGAGGCGTAGATGTATTTAGGTTGGTTATAGTGCACACACAGGTGTATGATATAGAGGTGTAGATGTATTTAGGTCGGTTATAGGGCACACAGGTGTATGATATAGAGGCGTAGATGTATTTAGGTTGGTTATAGTGCACGCGCAGGTGTATGATATAGAGGCGAGGATGTATTTAGCTTGGTTATAGGGCACACACAGGTGTATGATATATAGGCGTAGATGTATTTAGGTTGGTTATAGGGCACACACAGGTGTATGATATAGAGGCGTAGATGTATTTAGGTCCGATATAGGGCAGACACATGTGTATGATATACAGGCGCAGATGTATTTAGGTCCGATAAAGGGCACACACATGTGTATGATATACAGGCGCAGATGTATTTAGGTCCGATATAGGGCACACACATGTGTATGATATACAGGCGCAGATGTATTTAGGTCCGATATAGGGGCGAGGTGTCTAGATGTACGATGTTGGACTCGGGACAGGAAGCCCCCGGCGTGAAAGTCTTTCAGAAGCGGTAGTGATTCTCTTTTAAAAATAGGAAACAAATAATCCGTGGTTTCTTAATGACGTTACCCTCCGCTTATTCTTTTGGGTAGGTAGATCCGATATCTAACATTCTCAGATAACGGCAATACACAGGAAATCCCGTGTGCACTTGCGCATGTTAAAGAACACTTGACAGTTAAAAACGAAAATAGTAGGCCATGAATATGACCGCTGGTCGGGAAGTACTGTCATCAAAGATTTACATACACCGTGGATCCCAGAACCAGACAATGTTTGTGCACACGGGCCAGGATTCTTCACGAATTTTGCAAAATCTTTTAGGGGAATATTGCAACACCTATGGATTTGTTTGGTGTGCAGAGTATGTGATCCAAACAACAAATAAGCAAACACATCCGGTGTGAGGTGAAGAGGTAAGGAGATTCTTAACAACATGGCGACGATACAAGTAAAGATAAAATAATTCAGCCACACATTTAGAAATACAAATGGTGTATGCGTGTAGTCCATTATTTATTTGATCGTAAAGACACTTCGATTGGTAATGTTGACAGCACTACACTAGATATAACGTTATACAGACAGAGCATCCGGAAACAGTGTAACCTAGGACGCACAGGATTTTGAAGATGCTAGGTCAAGGGATGAACCAATCTTCTTTTCCTCAGCTCAACAGTTTACTAACCACTGATCTACTGTAGCTAGATAGTGTCAGAGGTTGAAAAAAACAATGGCAGCCAGAACGCTGCAGCTTTCTTAAGTATTGGATATTAGATGATATTCGAAGTAAATTAGGAAATCAAGTCAAATTTGTGTTATAATTATAAATATTCACACCTAAATATACGTTTTCTCAGATTGCTGAAAACCTGAGAAGATATGTGGAAGTAAGTTATATAATCGAGAACTAATGATAATTTTTTTGCAAAAATGTACAAATTGTATTTAAATAGGAAACGGAATGTCCAGTCCTAGATACAACAGATAATGAAACACATCTCACATGTAACAGCGACTTTCAACAAACTTGCAGACTTCTGAAGAATCAAAATAACCAGTAAAGGTGCAACATTTAGTTTAACTCCTGCGCGATACCAATGAAATGAATTTCGATTTAAACATTAGAAATCTATCAACTCTTTAGAATGGGAATTGTAATTCTCTGAAAATAGATATCTCCGAAGTTTCGCAACAAAAGTTAGAGAGATCTTATCTTAAACGAGCTGATATAATAATATATAATACAATAACAAGAATACGTGTCGAGTTTTATAAGAAGAAGACGTAGATACTACATCTGTCACGCTCTCAGAGTGGATGAAGAAAGAGTCAACCCCATTAGCCATTCTGGGGGAAACCATCTGGTAAAATAAGACCAAAAGGCATATCAAGAGAAACACTCAGCAGAACAATTAGTATGTAAGGCTAAACAATGGGGCTTAGAAACAACCAAGAACTACAAGAATTAACAACAAATCATCAAATCTTGAGAGCTGTAGCTTGTCATCGTCGGAAAGTGATGAAAAACGGGGACATTAACAACAAATCATCACATCTTGAGAGCTGTAGCTTGTCATCGTCGGAAAGTGATGAAAAACGGGGATATTAACAAAGAATCTTCACCTTTACATTACCTGTTACCATTTTCTTCTTCTAATACTTTTCATCTCCCAGTGGAGGTCTTCAATAGATCTTCATTAAACACGTTGCATGCTTAATGTATTTCCCTTTGTCTTCAGCTATGGAAGCATATTTTTGCTTTATTTGGTGCACGTTTAAAATGGTATAAGTTTATTTGCTTAGTTAGTCTTAGGATTATCGTCATGACAACAACTGTATGTACGCGCTCTGATCTCCTCACCAGCAAAACCGGAAGTGTCAAACGATAAATTGGTACAAAATATAATTCCCTCCACTCCCCCCCTCCCCCTGGAACACGTTGTTTTCATATCTCTCCTAAATGTGTTGCACCATCCCTCTTGACGAACATGACGATTCGAGAGTAACAACAGTTCTGGATATTCACGAACAACACTGAAGACGTTATCAGAAGTAGGCTCCTCTTTCCGAGTGTACGGTTGGGGTGGGGTTATAAGATTGTTGACATTTTATGACGTAGCCCACACAAGATATTTAAACAAAAATCTTCCCACAACGTTAGCTTCTCTACAAAGAACGCAGCCAAGACGCATGAACATAGTAGAACCGAAGAAAAACCCATAAAGTGAAGCCTTTGGTTCATGTGGTACAATGATCCAGATGAAGATCCTGAAAAAATTCGGCGCCGAACAAAATCAACGGCGTTATTGAACAGCTCACAATGACATCACGTATACGCTAATCGCCGTCACAACGGGGATGGGTCCCATTCACACCAACTGTTGATCAAAAGAGAACGCTGTCATGCGCACGAACTCAGCAGTACAGGATGAAGAATTTCCGATATATTAAGTCTTTCTTCACTACAAGAGCTTATTAAGACAGGTTTTCTAATTCTATCCAGACAGCAAAAGTGTCAACATGGACAGCTCCAGAGATAATGCATGGACCGTTGTATATTATGTAATTGATATAAATAGTAAAAAGTATGAGAAATATGGCTTTTCTTTGGTTAACTCCCCGCTGTAGCGGAATGCAGTAGTTAAGTGTGCCTTGCAGTTATTACCGATACAGTGTGATGGTGGACGGAGTTTTGTATCCAGCGATACTTTATTTCAGCTTTGCTGTTTTTATATAGCTATGATTATGGTTATTCGAAGGCCCTGGTATCAGTGCAAACGAATGGGCATCCATAATTAGTTTTTTTTCCCCTATAATTAATAAATTATAATAATTATAATAACAATAATTATAATTATTATAAAAATACTAATTTTAATAATTAGTATAACTTTAAAAATTATACTAATTATTAAAACTTTCATAATTATATTAATTATAATAATTATTATAATTTTAATAATTTTAATAATTATAATAATTAAAAGTAGACACGCTTTCTGTACTTCTCAATGGATATGATATGAACAATCCCATATATTGCTCAACAAGTGTGTATCAAAATGCACATTTCCCTACAGGAAAGATGATTACAGTTGCTTATGTGAAATCATGTCATTAAGAGTTGATCACCAAAAGTATTTTCCAATAAATCACAAAAAATATCAAGAAAATATAGTGCAACTAGTGCACTACACTATCATTATATTTCTGCAAATCCTAATCCATCAGTGTATTTGTCGATAATACTATTTATGTATATATATATATATATATATATATATATATATATATATATATATATATATATATATATATATATTGCGTTCAGATACAAAAAAGGATTAATGCCAGTATACATTAGACCAATTTACCTTTGAATACATATGTGCATAGATACAAGGATAAATGCATAAAAAGAGACCGATGAAGTAGGTCCGGACCGACTACAGATTTGACAAAAGAAATGATGGAAAGCATGGAAACTCTTTTGCAATTAATAATTTCACACAACACGGATATAGAACGGAGCTCAAAATTGACGTAAACAAATAACATGATTTCAATATAAAACAAAGAAAACGAGGTTGTAAACTAATATGTGTTTGTAGCTACAACGGCTGATGTTACTGATGAATAGATACCGGCGGTTATCAAAAACGTTCTGTTATGTGGATATATAGACTGAAAGTATATAGTTCTCAAAGAGGCCAACACAAAAAGGGAGCTCTTAAAAAACATCAGAAAGAAGCAATCAACATTTTTCGGGCACATCATGAGAAGAGGAAAGTTGGAATACTTGGTTACAACTGGCAAAATAAAAGGAAAGAGAGATCGCGGACGACAAAGAGAGAAAATAATGGACAGCTTGGTGTCATGGCATGGAAAACAGTCAACAACAGAACTGATACGATGCACTGTAGATAGAAGATTGTGGAGGGACATGATCGCCTACGCCAACCGGCAGGGTACATGATAGACTGAGGTCATAAGTGCATGATGATGATAGACTGAGGTCATAAGTGCATGTATAATGTAGGCTTCTGGAACGAAATTATACTAAATTCTAATTTTGTTTGTTTGTTTTTTTTGTTTTTGTTTTAAAAAAGCATGCTAATTGAATGTCTATGAACCCAGTATGTTTAGCTTCATCAGAGAGAGACAACATTAGCCCAGCTTCATCAATGGTTGCTGTAGATGTGTATTGTATCCACCTGTTTTAATGACTGTTATATTCACAAATCACACGTTTATGAAAACATAATCATTATATATGTATATATGTGTATGTATGTTTATATGTGCAGTTCCCTTATATACGCAATCTTACATATTTACATACCACGGACATGTCAAATAAATTCAAACCACTAACAAAAAAGACACGGCCTCTTTGATGAAGGGTGCACATGTCCCACCCATGTAGATAACTTAATCTTGGTTATATGAATCTCCAATCTGCTTTACAATATATGATACACGACATGAGGCGTAACAAATCAGGAGTGATATCAATATTTACTCTAATGTTTAAACTCGTTATCACACTACGAGTGATTGTTTTTGTTTAGTTTGTTTTATATAAACTTATGAATATAAAGTAAAACATATGTGTATGGTTCATTTGTAAGATTATAGAATATATCGACTCTTTAATTGTTTACAAATATCATATCTTAACAATAGCATATATACTATTTAGGCGGAGTATATTTCAGAGTCTGTAAGTATAACGATCCGGTTTTGGCAAGCATGTACATAAGAAATGATAAAACACGTTTTAGTTACAGACAATGTAAAGAATTATTTGATGACTCTCTGAGTAAAGTTATTAAAATATATCGTATTTTTCTGTTTACTATAATAAATCTTTACGACACTCTTATCATTGCTGTTGTATCCCGGAAGGCTAAAGATAACACCAGAGTGATAGATGCAGCTTGGTCAAAGCAGTCGCCACGACATGTGAGGCAGAGTATTTTTTAGTTCATCTCCGATAGGGGGGCTGGATGGTCTCGACGCAAGATGCCTGCCTTGAGACAGAGAGGTTGTGGGTTCAAATCCCGACTGCGCCAGTTGGGATTTTTATTTATGATTTCTCTCAGCGGCAACCAGTCCTGGTCTCAATAGCGAGGCCCGGCTTGAAACGTCGATTACTCTTCGGCGGAAAAAAAAAATATGAGTACCTCCGAAGACGGAGTTATTTGCCTGTGCGGCGAGAAACTGCCAGGGAAAATTAAATGGATTATAAAATTATAGATTGTTAAATAGATTCGCAAAATTCAATTCCTAGTCTCTAGGGACCTCGGCAGAGATCAAAGCTGGCGAACGAAAAAAAAAAATCACCGACAATTGGTGATTTAAGCCGTACTGCCACGCGCACCACAAGCACAAATAGAATGCGTCAAGCAGTCCAAATTTGCGTCAAGCAGTCTACTCTCGCTACGTATGGCCCACTTTATTTAAGTAAGTGCGAAATGACGTTGCCATAACCACTTGGTGCTAATCGTGATGTGATACTTCCTATATCACGGAATAAATCAATCAATGGTAACTGCCATTGCTTTCTTTAGTATAAAATAAATCTAAGCCAGCCTTTGATTTCATTAATAATATTTCTGATATGATGCTAGTAAGCAATGCTAACCTTCAGCTCGACTTGCCTCTATAAAATCCTATATATTCTGTTACACTCATGGTAATCTCCTTCGTGCTATATTCCCACGCATTTAAGACGCGGAGTAAACGTTTACATCTGCTTATTTTACACACCGATTTGTTATCTCCATATGAGGAATTTAGGAGTCCACCCATCGTCGCAAGTTGCCCGTTCTTCGCAAATGTCGCTTCATCTCTGCAGAAGAATCAAAATATAATTCTAAATAAGACTTTGGTAATACATTCAATCAAGCAACAACAAATAATATGAAATTAAACATACGGAAATCCAAAGAAATTAGTTTAGATACAAATATCAAAACTTTAATGTTAAATCAGTATCATCATGTGTCATACCGGTTTGCATATGCGATCATGTCTTTCCACAATTTTCTACCCACAGTGCATCGTATCAATTCTGTTTGTTGACTGTGTTGTTTGTCCATAAACATGTCATGTCACTAAGCTATTTGGTATCTTCTCATTGCCATTTTGGACCTCTATTTCCCTGTATTCAACTTTAAATGAGTACTGCCATATGTCAGTGAAACATGGAGAACACCACAAATAGCAATTACGAAGAAATAGACCTTCATTAATGGATGGATGCTTGCGCCGATTAAAAGTAAGAAAATGGCAGGTAAAATCAATAATGTATGGCAAGGAACAGAACTGACTGGAAAGCATTTGTTGAAGACCAGTCCTGCACACATAGTTCAAAATGTAGAGGAAGACGAAGACGAGGAAGAATGTATTAATTCATTCCGTGTGCGAGTTACATTTGCCCCACAATGCACTATATTGCACGATTCGTCATTTCATTTGTAAACAACCTCATTGGCTTCCCTTTATATTTCCATCCCCATGCCCGCATTGATAAATTCATTATGACTACTCCCCCCCTCCCCTAAATCCTTAATATTTTTTTTTTTATTCGCGGGCGTTCATGGCTCGTGTTGGAGGAAAGGCTGTTAAAGACGACATTTGTATTTTCGCTTTGATAACAAGTAATTTGACTATAGATGCTAAGACTCTTAATATATTAAGATATCGGCATGGCTTGATACACATAACTTTACGCACGAGTGTTTACACGGTGATTCATTGAGCATGTTTGGGAAGCTCATATCTGACTTGTTGCCGTTAAGGTTGTGGTTAGAGTTTTAGAGGAGGTGACTTGACTAAATTAAATTTATATTAAACACCGAGAACATTTAAATGGAAAGTGCAATAGTAAATTGTTTCATAATGCGTCCAATTTTTATGTCTATTTTATCATCATCATTATCGTCGTGTGCCTTCTACGCAACGAAGGTTGGCTACCATGGACCGTCATTCTACTGTTTCTTGCTTTAATGGTGCAGGCTGTCATAAATTGACTTGTCCATCTTTTGATGTTACTCGTTCATCTTTTGATATTACTCGTCCATGTTAGTCTTGGTCTGCCTCTGCCTCTTTTACCTTGTATTTTTCCTTCCAATATTACTTTTAGTAGGCTCTTGTGTCTTTTAACATGACCCAAAAATTGCATTTGTCTTGTCTGAATTTATTTAGTAGTTTTCTTTTTATTTTCAGTTGTTTTAAAACTTTATCGTTTGTTATCACTTGTTTCCATCCAATTCTACCTATTCTTCTATAAATCCATATTTTAAAGGCTTTAATCTTCTGTTCTGTTTTCTTGTCTAATGTCCATGTTTCTGCACCATACAGGAATATTGAGAAGATGTAACATTTTGCCATTCTTAGTTTCAGCCCTGCTGATATTTGTTTTGTTGTTAGTATATTTTTCATGGCATTAAAATTACTTTTCGCCATTCTTAAACTTTTGTTCATTTCAGTTTTGCATTTTCCATCATTGGTTATAGTATGTCCCATGTAGTTGTAACTCTGGACTGTCTCCAGATGTTTTCCCTCAACTGTGTTATTTAATTGTATTTCGTTCCTAAAACAGTAGTTAGAATTTCTCTCCATGGCTTTCTTTGGATTGTTACGTGATGAGGCTCCAATCTCTTTCACGGTGGTCTGCCATATTCGCCTTTCGTGTTCTGAATATGCCTCATGTGTACCACACACTTTTGCTGTTTTCGCTTTTTGGGCCGTTTATTATTTTGAAATTATTCCGCCCCATCCACCGTCGCAGACTTTTCACATACGGGTTGAACACACCCGACTACCGACGACATTGTTCTCGATCGATATGCTTGCCTATCGAACCGCGAACACACAACACAAAGGAAGAATAACTCATATTCCACTTAAATATCGATAAAGTTCACAGTCCATCCTCCAGTCAGAAGTAAAACATTACACTAAGGGCGAATAGCAACACATAATTTCACAACTAGACTGTCACGTAAATCATTTAAATATCTCAGCAAGTGAATTATAAAAACGACAACACGTAGTCGCCATGACACAAGAAGCTCCAGAGAGTAGTCATTCAATGTCTATTTATAATCTCCGATTTGTAAAACATGCGGTACACGATCTTGATTACTCACTTTTATACATGAGTCAATTAATCTAAGCTTTATTCTCACGTAATTGCTGCTTGCAGTTAATATTAACAAGACATAGCTGCGCTGAATAGTAAATGTAAAGTTTTTAATGGTTCGCACTTATCCATTGGTAGCAAATATATTTTTTCGCATCACTAGCAGAACATCTTGACTATACACCAAGCAGAACAAATATAATATTATAGCTAATAGATGGAGCTTCACGTAATGTTTGCTTGCTGTAAAGGGAAGGTAAAGTTTGTCAAAATTAGCTTTGCCAGACTTCAGTCCAGCTTTATCGCCGGTGCCATGTATCGGGTCAAGTATTTATCTTGCTACATAAAGTTCTGAAAATAAGTGCCATAAATTCATGACTGGCTTTTATATGAAGCATTTTTTTCAGACAAAATATCGTGAATTTACTAAATTATATGCTGTGCTATCATCAAGTGAATTGTACTGCATTTCATTGCGTGTATTATTTGGTGACACTTGCACCAACGGTAGGTTCAGCTTGTGGCAACAGCGTTGCTTATGTCTCCAGAGATCAACTGTATGCATTTTCATACTTATTTTTAGATCAAATTCATGGTGTGACTTCAGGGTTAATTTGCAAACATGTTCCCACGTTTGTGTATAGCCAACATGATAGCAATTGTTGAATGTTGTTGCTTTTCATGATCACACACGGGCGACCTACGGACACAATCAATCCGTGTCGATGAAAAGGATCTTAAGTTCACAAATAATCTTCCCCGACCATTTGCAAATCTACACATTGCACAATGGCAGTGGTTGTTTCATGCATTAGTTTATGTCTCCAGATGATCTATCTGATCAATGTCAAGGTGTCATCGTAACGGTGATTGTAGCAGAGTCACATTTGTTTTCCTTCCCATGTCAGGGTATAGTGACATAGACGGTAGTTATTGAATAGTTTTCAGTTTTTCCAAGATGATCCTTCTCCTCATATCAAAGACAGCTGTTGTTAAAGTAACTAGGCGTATCTTAGATTGTTTACCATCCAAATCGATACGTCCGGTCTATGGATTAGTATAATGTTATGTCCTGACAAAGTTATTGACTCACTTTTTTTATAAAGACCATGTGTTTAAGTTTTGTTTCAAGAAGCATCTATTTCATTTCATCTTCTACATCACAACTTTCCCCGTTTCCGTTGTGTATTGGATGTCGTCAGTGGGCCCGGTATATACAACGTCAACATCATTCCTGCCTGACTGTAGGTTAAGCTAATATCCAAGTGTTGTTTTTTCTTTTATACTCTCAATGTAACATTGTATCGACTCGTCTGTGTCGTGTCAACGTTAACGATGCATCAGTGCTATAATTAGATGGGAGTCCCTTCATGTTGACTATTCTTAAGAGCATTACCTAAACTGACTGATTACATGGGCTCCCAGTGGAAGAGGAAATTAACGACAGGCTTGCTGGCTTGGCTTACTGAAGAATCATCAACGGTTGATGCTCTATGTGCTCTCAAAACAAGTAAATGCTGCTAGCAATGAATGTGAATTCTCAAACCCGAAAAACACATAGGAAGGTTAACTCGACTGGTTTCAATCGGGATAGAAACGCTATTGCGAGAGACAAAGAGGATGACAACTCAACCCAAAACGAGGTGCCTATCTCCTACAGGCTAGAGGCTTTATTCAGAAGGATATCGAATCGCTTTTGGAGGTATCTGTTGTCTAGTGAAGATGATGTCGATAAATTGAAGTAATTTCGTAACTAGTCAGTAGGTTAATCGATTGAATGATTCATTAGCAATATCTTATTACAGTTTCCATGTTTTAGCCTGTAGTTGTGTTACGCAGGATTCACTTTCATTTCAGGAACGTAAAATAATCGCTTTTTCTTTCCTCATTGTATTACATATATTACACCAGAACTATGAATATAGATGGAAGCATCCACTTCAGGGTCTAACTAAATGGAGAGACGTCAATTATGAAAAAAGTGGCTAGCATTGTTGATAATAATGGTAAATACATATGTTCACAAATGTTTTTTTTTCCTAACTGAATTATATTTTCTCAGATCAGTAATGCGTTTGACAAAATAGTGCCTGTATGTATTATAATATATAACTGTAACACGTGTAATACATAATTATAACATTTTAGTTAGCTGCATCTCATTACTTGTTTATTTTTTTCATTATCCAATGTCAGTAGTTTGTAATATTAACTGTTGGGAGAGACGAAAGGTGTATTTGAGTCAATGATGGTGTTTTATGTCGATCAAGAGGAAAGTATGTAATAACATAATCACTATCATATTACCATTGATTCAATGATTTGAAGGAAGAAATTTAAAAATCTAGTAAACTCATCAAGACATGGACAGTCAGTCAGCATACAGCTTTAAAGTAAATTCCAATTGTATGATTGCTTGAAACAATGCATTGAGCAATGCCAGCCAATAATAAAAAAATAACTCAGTCAAGTTATCAACAGCACAAGCTGATCGGATTTAGTAATTTGCGAACAGTTGAGTTGGTAACGGTGAGAATATACCTTATAGAGTGGGACGCTCAACAGTCTATACACACATTGAAGGTGTCACCACCACTAAGAGCAGACACGCTTCCTATCTGAAAAATATGGCATTTCTCATCTTTGAGTTACAGAGTTATTTGCGGGTTATCATCATTGCACTCCGAACATGTCCATAGGTGCTCAGATCCCCTCCTTAGCAACTCCCACAGTGTCCTGCGACTGATCACTCCAGTTCTGAGTTGGTTGATTATCCATTCTTCCTATCCATTGGTTGACCGACACCAACAAACGCACAGCTAGCCTACTTGTCCACTTTTTCATTTCGCCCCTACTCCCGCATGTCCTGGGACGTAGACAAATATGACCTTTCGTATTTGTGACTTCTGCAATGACTCTACCCATTGTATAGGTGCAGAGCCCGTCTTCACTTTTCTTATCATGCTCATCGAATCACTCAGTATACAGGCGTGGGTGTAGTTTTGTGACTCTAACCAGATAAATGGCTTGGTCACTGCCATCATCTCCATTGTCATGCTACTTTTGGTCATAACGTATGCGCCACGGTCCTACTTGACTCTTCTGCCTGCCGAGCGTGCTGTAAATGACAACGAACTCAATTGGTGTCGTTTTACAGATCCGTCTGTATAGATGACTGCATCTTTCTCATCTGTGTTATTCCGGATGAGACCGTTGACCTCCGCATTAACCACGACTGAGTTATGTTCCCTACATTTCCTGTCGAGTTTAACAATACACGATAATGTCCCCTGATTGATTTCGGAACCGGTATCCACACCTCCCCAGCGTTGGTATTGGTAAGCCCACATACCTTTTTGATAACATCTTCTGACTGTCCCACCCATGATTTGCTTATTTTTACCCTGTCGACCTTCGCTGTGTTGAGGTCATGATACAATCGGTGCTCTTTATCTGCACGTCTCTTCAGGTATGCTCGTGTCCTCCAGATGTTGATCATGTCATTCATGGTTGGAAAGTCAAGAAGATACCTCATTGCTACACACGGAGTGTCCATGGTACACTACAAGATAATTACATAGCTTCATTCGGCATTTCTTCAGCCTATCAATTTGAGTCGTACTGACTTTAAGAATTGTCAGGTCATAATCCATTGGTGCGAGGACTAGTTCCTGGAATAGAAGAGTAAGTAGCCTCTTCTCCATATTGGCAGCTGTCACGACCTTCAAGGAGGCCAATCTTTTTCGAGATGTTGTTATCACATGTTCGACGTGGTCCCGAACACACAGGCAGCGATCAAACTTAACTCCGAGGTTTGTCATAACACTGTCCCTATTCACCTCATTAGTTCCTATTCGTACCACCGGTGTTTCCAAGTTAACGATATTGTTAAGCGAGAATCTTGCAACTAATGCATTATTATGATTAACCAATGCACCGGATACTCCCCTCCAGGAAGAAATGCGATCGAGTTCGTTTTGTATTCTGGAGGCGATTTTACTCATGTCTTTTCCTGTTAATATACCAGATATCATATCATCAGTAAAAGCCATGTCTCGTTGATATATCTATAACCTCAGAGTGTGGGTGGGAATGCGCGCTTCTGTTCAAGGTGACAAGTGAGGACACGAGCAATTACGATATTCTCCAGCAGTTTGCCAACTGTGTTCTGCATCGTGATGATTATGTAGGCACTGATCTGAGAAAGGTTCTTGTTTGGCTTTGGTAGCTGTAATGAGTAGCTGTGTAGCCACTCCTCCATAATCTGGCCACTCTGAATGCTGACATTAAACTATGTAGGGAATAATAGACCAAAGAAGTATGTGTTAGCACTCGGAAACATTTTTCTATTGTTGTTTGTCTGTCAATTTTTCCGAGTGCTAACACATACTTATTTGTTCTATTATTCCCTATTATCGCCTCGGAAGTTCCCTGTATATAATAATATTTATTAATTATTTTTTGTACCCATTAAACTATGTAGCCCGTTTTTGCAAGTCGTCGTCGGCTAGAATCTCATATGTTGGCGAAGCGAACACCATCTGGGCCAGGAGCAGTATTGTGTGATCTGTTAATTGTTGTGCGAATGGTATCGGTTGTGATTGTGAGATATTCTCCAAGCACTTTATCAACACACAATTCTGTAAAAAGACCCCCGTATTCTCATTCATAAGAAATTCGTAAGCCTCATTTCTTTTGTCAGTGAGCTTAATGTATCGTGCATGCAGAGCTTTCCTTTTGCTCGCATTAGATTTGTGCCATATCTGGCTTGTGCTCTGGAAGTCTGGTATGCTTATATGTTCTTTTGTGCCATTCATGCTTTGATGAAGGCGCCAGAATGTGGCTAGACATTTTTCTGAGGACACTTTTTACAGTAATCTTCCCACTTGGCATCCAAAGCCTGCTTATCGCATAGTTTAAAGTGCATCATGTTTTGGTCGACCTCTTCTTTCAGACGCTTGAAGCGCTCAGGTTGTGTTCTTCCATTCCAACTGGCTTTCCGCCATGTCTTGGCCGTTTATCTCTTGTTCCGCCAAGCTTCCTTGATTTCTATGCTCCAAGAGCGCGAATACATCCATCTCTCCTGCGAGGGGTACCCTGTTTCCTATCTGTGATTTTGCTAATGACCTCGTTTCTGTGTTCTCATAGCGGAATGTGTGGGGTTTGCTTTTCTGGCATCTATTTCTGCCTTTCTCAATTAGGAGGACACGTGGATAGTGATCACTTCCGTGGAATCCAAATTTACACCATGCACTTCCGCGAAGGCGGAAGACACCAGTGTCAAGTATATGACACTATCAGAGCTCCCTGTTCGAGCGGCCATTCTGGTTGTCCTTCCATCATTCAAGCACACTAAGTCGACTGACACCAGTGCATTCTCTAGGTCTTCTCCCTGCTTGTTAGTTATGACGTTATCCCACTGGTTTTCTCTAGCATTAAAGTCTCTGCAGAAAATTACGTTCTCCTCCACGACGGGATTCTGCCATTGTTGTGTGGCCACCTTCCCATTACAGGGGTACACATTTACAACCACGAAAGGAACTAGGATCTGCACCCTAATCGCATGTACCTGCAATTCTTCACAATCCGAAGCAGACATATCAACCTCAGCTGCTACCACGTTGCTTCTCTCAAGGATGGTCTGTCCAATGTGTCTTCTATTGTAGAAACTATGAAATCCAAGGACAAAACCGTCCTATTACCAAGAAGTGTTTCTTGCAAAATCATTATATCGGCGCCGCACAAAAGCTTATCAAGAATGGGATGTCGTTGATTTATAGATGCACAATTCTAATATGTAACGAGCACATACTTCAGGGCTAGCCTCTCACACTTCCACAATTTCATTCCACCTCTTTTACCTTTTCTAGTTTTCTTCAATCTATATTATCTGTTGGGCTTCATCTGAATACTTACTGTCGTCATGATGGATATGATCGTTAAACGGCGATGCTTTGGATGGTCTAGACTCACGTGCACTCACTCATTTGCACGGCCCAGAACCCGTTTCAACGTTATTAAAAATTAGCTCTAAATCCGTCAATTAGCTCTACGGCAGGTGGATACACCGTAAGCGTTTCTTTTTCATCTTTTAGAAATGAAATTATGCTTCGCTGATAACGGACTAGTGAGAACACACCACCATCTTAGCTGCACCAAAAAGCGCGATCATCTCACATTTTGACTTCGACGAATTCTCTGAATTCAGCAGATTACAAACGTCCACGTCTACGTGCTAAGTCTTTAACTCGACTCTAGTAAAATTTCTTTATAAGTTACAGATCCATGTACCTGCTAATTCTTTATTTTAGAATGTTATATTAGTTTTAAATTGAAACATGGAGAGTTAGGATTACATGTATTTCAATAAAAATTATCACGCACGTCTTGTACAGTTCCTAAATGTAGTCATTATAATTTATCACCAATAGGCCATAATTTCATTTGAAGCTGTACCAGACAGGCGATTGAACTGAACAATTAAAATGTTTCTTCTTGGAGATAGCACAAATGTAAAATATATTAACTATCGGTCACAAGGAGAGATGCAAAAAAGAATAAAATGAATATAAAATAATATTAAGCAGCAAAACTAGAAGCGATATAAAATAAACATAACATTTTATTAAACAGCTAAACTTGTAGACAGAGAGAGAGTGAGACAATCTACGACGCTTCCGCAAGAGTCATCATCACTATAAAAAGAGCACATATCAATATACAGAAAACACGAAAGTCTAGTACTAATCTGAAATCACAAAATAGCGGAAGAGCATAGATGGCCAGGACTTATGTTGGTCACATTATAAGAAGTCTATAGTGTATATAGGATCTCAATGGTCAGAATGAATCAAAAATGGGGAAAAGGAGAAAGGCTACCAGGTGGATGAGTGAAAGGAGGTGTATCATAGGCTAGGAGGAAAAACTTAAATTAGAAGCGGTAAGAGGGGAGAAGAACAGAGGAGACGATAAGTATAACGGAGCACGGAATAACAACATGGTGTAGGATGGAGTTAAAGAAAAGGCCAGTGATTAAAGGAACGAGTTAAAAGAGTTTAAATCTTTCGAATGGAGAGGCTGAAAGGGCATAGTTTGTCTCGTCTCTCTACAAATTGAGCCGTTTAATTCCATTTTGTGTTTATTTTACAAGTTTTTTGCAGCTCTAATCGCATAGTATTTATTATATTATATAGTATATATGTGTGCGTCTCTCCAAACATATATAGAGACAAGACAAACTACAACGTTTCGGCCAAGGCCATTGTCAAACTGAACAATACTGCAAAGACAAAATTAGATGAATATTCAACTTAGCAGCATGACGCTGTTATCAATAGATTGCGAACGTCCGAACAACGAGAATATAAACCCATAGTAACTATATATATATATATATATATATATATATATATATATATATACATATATATATATATATATATATATATATACATATATATATATATATATATATATATATATATATATATATATATATATATATATATATATATATATATATATATATATATATATAAACAACGACCATAAGAACTGGAAATCAATTGGGAATGTTTTAACAAATAAAACAACGCGTTAGGCAAGATTTTGTGCTGTCACCAGAATTGTTTAAACTGTATAGTGAGATTATTTTAAGAATCATAACGGACAATCCTTGAATAATAATCGGAGGTCATAATATAAATGATCTAATGTATGCTGATGATACACTGGACTACACATGACAAGAGGTAGGGTTCGATCCCAAAATAGACGGGCCCGGGTTCACTCAGACTTTAACGGGTACCGAATTTTTTTCTGGGAAAGCAAAGCGGCACGGGCATAATTCCAACCACATTACAACAAAAATCATGTACAGAAGGTCTGTTAGTCTGTACAATGTATGGTCACTAACACCATATTCCCTATGCGCTGGCGTGACAGGGGTTCTTTACTTTTTATTACTTTATGCTGATGAAACATAATCGTTAAGAGTGAAAATCATTTACAAGAAATGTTAGACATTAAAGCAAAAGACATTTTAAAAAAAAATAAAGTACTCAGCCTTTATAGTAAAAATTCAGAAGTAATGGTAGCAACAAAGAAAAAGACATTACATCAGTGCAAAATAAACACATATGGAACAATATTTAAACAAGTAAATTAATTTAAATATTTAGGAAATATGTTAACCTCAGACGGTAGATGTACAACAAAGGTGAGATGCATAATAGCTCAGGGAAAAGCAGCTTTAAAAAAATAAGGTAGATAATATGTAACCAATTTTTGACAATGGGAACAGATAAAGAGTTCTTAAATGTTATGTAGAGCCAGTCTTAACATATGGATGTGAATCATGGACAATATGACAACAGACAAAAAAAAATGACTGTCGTCTGTAGACATGTGGTTTTACAGAAGAATGTTAAGAATATCATGGACAGCTACGAAGAGTAACAAAAACGTTCTGAAAGAGGCCAAAGCATTCAGTAACGAAAGCGTTCTGAAAAGAAAGCTAATTTCCAATATTAGTAAGAAACAATCATCATTGTTTGGCATTGTAATGAGAAGAGAGCAGAATATATTGTAACAATTGGAAAAATTGAGGGACGAAGAGATAGAGGGAAGCAAAGAGAAAAGATACCAGAAAGATTAAGGGAATGGCTTGGCAGAAGGTCAACATCAGAAATGATAAATAACTGTCGAGATCGAAAGTTGTGGAGAGACAAGATCGCCTACGCCAGCAGGCCTGGTACTTTATGATGATGAAATAAAAATAATGATATGTGGTTTCGCATCAACAAATCACAAACAAAGAAATATATAGGCTTATTAGCCGCACTAGAGATACTAATGATAAATAATTGTCCACATACAACTGTATTATAAGATACAATTTAAAATCTTCTACTTTAGGTATATGATTATATGTCAGAAGTAAGTATTAAGATATATACTTGTAGAGTATGCGAACACTTATGTACGTCCCTTACAAGTCACAGACTTTAATAATTGAAGATAAACTAATACAATAAATATCATACTTGGTGCATTTATTAATTTACAGTCATGGTGCGTCGGTGAATGTGTGGCTGTATACATGATTGAATGGTGAGCGAATGGGTAAATGAACCAGCAAATGGGTTTCCCTTATTCATTGAGTTTCGAAATTCAAATGGGTTTAGTCAGTGATTTAATTGCTGAGTGGGCGAATTCATCATCAACATTTAGCGCATTGTCTCCGCATCGAAGGTTCACTACCATGGATGCCATTTCCCTACGGCTCTTGCTTTGATAGTGCATGTTGTTATAGGCTGACTCGTTCTTCATGTGAAGTTACTGGTCCTTGTTTAGCGAATAAAAAGTGTCTAGTTTTTCGAAGGTGATTGGAGGAACCTGAGCATGACTCCTATTCAAGCTTCTTCAATTATGCAGTGAATCACAATCACGCTATCACACCAAATGTTTCAAGAACCTTGGTAGCATCCCTCTATGTGGATAATGACGAGTGAATAAATCCGAGGTTAAATAAGTCCGTGGATAATTAAGTGCGAGGCTAGTGAGTCCATTGTTAAATGAGTAAAAATTTAATAACTGAGAAGGTAAATAAGGAAAAGAGTGAGAACGAGATTAAGAAACAATGTCATTCACTGATATCTACGACGCTACATTCTGGTCACACATAAATCATTTATATCTTTTAAGATTACCAAAGTGTCAAAAAGCGAAGCATTTGTAAGTAACAAGACGATGAACTCAAGTTATTATACAATGATTTAAATATCAAGTAATGTTCATCATTTGTTTGTTTTGTTTTAACCAAGAGTAATTGTGTGTCCGTTATCTATTGACCTTTCGAGCCGTAACCGGCCCATAGGGCGTAGACCAAGATACACCTTCTCCTATATGAATTTTTGTTCTAGCAGTTTTCTTTTAAAGATATTTTATCAAATCTCGCCATCTGTCTCTGTTCTGTGCAAGCAGTTCTATCTCATTGAGGGAGCCGAATAACTGGACGTGTTTCCTGATGACATTCCACCCTACTTTCTAACTTTTCCAACCGCTGTTGAAATGCTCCTCGTGTCTTCCTGGGAACACAAAGAGATTATACCTCCTTCTTATCGATTTCTCTGAATAGCGCCCCTTTTACAAGACAGTTCTTTACTTGAAATATTTGAACAAACAATCCGTTCCTCTGTGGATTGGCGTGACTTCCTACAACTTATAATTTAAAGATATCCCCGGTGTTAGTGTTAGTCTTCGCGCTATCCTCATCGAACGGTCTGTCTGCGCTATCGTTCAGATCTCCCCAGCAAGACTCGCAGTGTGAAATGATAAGCTTCTTCACAAGTCTACCCCCGATCTCCTTGTAGCTCTCCTGAATCTAGGCAAAATCCCTCCAGACTAACATGAAGATCCAGAAGTCGCACACATGGTTGTAAATTCACATCGAAATCTCGATTATCTCGTCATTCATTTCGAGTGTATGTCCAGGTTTGATATATACGATCGACCATCATGACGTCTTAGCACACACAACGGATGCGGCCACAATTCCTAACACAAGGGTCTTTTATTGACACATTACAATAAAGAATGAGCTGATAAAAAGCAAGTGGACAGGTCAGAACAGAAAGACGCTACACAAGTACATTACCCATATTTGTTTTTAATGTTTTTTTTTCTTTTTTTTCTATTTTGTAGGCTCAAGAGAAGAACAAACAATACGCTGTGGTAAGTTTTACTAACCAACATGCTAGCACACTTAGACGACAGTTAGAAACAGAAGCTGGTAACAAATGTAGTTACAGCAGCTTTATTTGCCCTCTTTTAAAAACATAACATGCTACTCTCCTTTTCTTGAACAAGCTGTTTTGAAAACGTGTTAAAAATATATGTTATATTTTAGATTGCAGAATATGCTACGAGAGTAAGTAATGCCATATTTGAGGAAAGACAATTAGTTCTACTACAAAGAAAGTGTCAATATTATATTTAGATTAATTAATGCATGTAGCCGATCGGTAAAATCTGCTGATCTTTTCAAACAGAAAGTCGAAGAGGAAAATATTCAGTTCATCTCAACAAAAATGTGTAACAGAAATCAGCGAGAAGTTGGAGAGTATACGGATCGTTGTACTGATATAAAGTTTTACTTAATCTATTTATAATATACACTGCATATATACACGATGTATATTGTATGACGTCGTATGTTAAAATTGCAAAGAGAATACAATAGAACATTAGGAGAGAAACACAGAGAGTAGAGATTATAGAAGATCATCATCGTGTGTCATTTCTGGCTGAGTAGATGAGAATGCGTTTTTACAATTTCCTGTATCGAACATTGTTATCAATTCATCAGTTGACTTCTCATGTTGTCATTCTGTTATGTTTTCTGATTCCACTTCTACAAATGTCCACCTATTACGATTATCTTCAATGTTCTTTTAACTTCAAATGCTGCTAAATGTTCCAGTTGTACACTTCTAATTACACAACAAAATAGCAAAGATGTCGACCTCCAATGGCAATGGACGTGCCCAGATTGAATCTATCTCTTTGTAGTAGATTATAATTAAGTAATGCATGTGTAGCTAAATGTGACAGAAGGTTCAGTCAAAATGTTTCATTCAAGCTATAGTTTCAATTATTTCGTCTAAGCTACAATTTTAATTTCATCCAAGCTGTCGTTTGTGTTTGATCCGATATATCTTTTTTTTTTAGAAACCAGATAAAGTATAAAAAAAATGGTACAAGGCACATAACATGATTTTTTAACAAATGTATCACCATTATTTAACTGCATATAGAAATAAACAATACAATAGCTAGGCAAACCGGAGAAAGTTATCATTAGTATATCATATAAACATCATAAAATGTAAGGAAATGAGAAGAATAAATGGAAAGTAGTGGGGAGAGGTGACAAACATATATGGAACAATGCAATGAAATTAAATGACAGTTACAGAATCTACTAGAAAAATGAGGGCTCTAACGCTGAAGCTTTCTCAACACAAAGATCAGGAAAATAGAACGTTATAAGAAGTGCCACAGGTACATATTTATTATATAAGTAACACATGAACATATTTATAATATAAATGGTACATGCACATATTTATTATATACGTGTTACATATTCATACTTATTATATAAGGGTCACATGTACATACCTGTTGTATAAAGTGTCACGTGTACATGCGTATTATATAGGTGAAGCATGTGCATATGCATTATATAAATGTCACATGTAAATATTTATTATATAACAAATTCATGCTGTATTTTCAGATCTATAATGCAGTAAAACTGAGAACCGTTATTAACGTGAGTAATCTGATGTAGAATTTATTACAAATTGGATAATAGTAATGTGATGTAGAATTTATTACAATGTGAATAATAGTTATGTGATGTAGAATGTATTAAATGTGAATACTGAATCATTGTATTTACATAATTTATCATATATCAATTGTTTAACTCAGTATTGAGCAAAGACAACGGCCAAACTGATACTGTTGTATCAACAAAAACTCAATTTTAAAGCTTGGATTGTAAATGTAACCATCGAGAGGTACAACAGTCACATACTTCCAATAATTAAGGTTGCAGTAACAGATGAGCAATGAAGACATCAGAAGATGGATAAACAGAACATTATCAGAAATTCATCATCATCATCATCTAGTGCCATCTCCGCAACGAAGGTTGGCTACCACGGAGCGCCATTCTGTTCATTCTCTTGCTTTGATGGTGCAGGTTGATTGGCTGATTTGTCCATCTGTTGATGTTAATCATCCATGTTAGTCTTGGTCTGCCTCTGCCTCTTTTATCTGTATTTTCCACTCACGGATTACTTTTAATAGGCTGTTGTCTCTTTTAACATGGCCTAAAAATCGCATTTCACTTGTTTGAATTGTGCCTAGTAGTTCTCTTTTTATTTTTAGTTGTTTTAAAACTTCATCGTTTGTTTTCTTTTCCTTCCATCCGATTCTACCTATTTTTATGTACATATATCCACATTTCACTGGTTTCAATTCTCTGTTCTGTTTTCTTGTCTAATGTCCATGTGTCTGCACCATATAGGAATATTGATAAGATGTAACATTTTGCAATTCTTAGTTTTAGCCCTGGTGTTATTTGTTTTGATGTTAGTATGTTCTACATGACATTAAAATTACTTTTTGCCATTCCTATTCTTTTGTTTATTTCAGTTGTACGTTTTCAATCACGGGTTATAGTATGTCCAGGGTAATTGTAGTTCTGAACTGTCTCCAGGTCTATTCCTTCAATTTCAATATCCACTTGTGCGTTTGGAGTATTTTCTTTGTTTATGATCATAGTTTCAGTCTTTTTGATATTCATATCTAGTCCATATTTTTTTGCTTATTACGTTTATTTCATTAAGTAATCGTTGTAGATCTTTAGGATTTACTGCTAGTAGTACAGTATCATTAGCATATCTTAGATTATTGATTACATGTCCATTAATGTGTAATATTTTTTTACAGATGTGTTCAGTGTATAGATTAAACAAACTTGGTGATAGGATGCATCCCTGTCTTACTCCTCTTTTTATATCAATGGGTGTAGAGTTCTCTTTGTTACATTTTACTATTGCTGTTTGCTCCCAGTATAAATTACATATTAGTCGTATGTCCATGTCAACTAGATATATCTCTTTTAGGCATTCTATACTTTGTTTGTGGTGTACTCTATCAAAAGCTTTGGTGTAGTCTATGAAGCAGACATATATTGTTTTTTTTTACTTCTGTGTACTTTTCGATTAGTGTTCTCATGCAGAAAATGACTTCTTTTGCCCCGCTATTTTTACTAAATGCAAATGTATGCACATCTAATTCAGTACTGATTTTATTCTGAATCCTTCCCTGTATAACTTTTAGCAAGATTTGTGTAACATGGCTCATTAGGCTTATTGTTCTGAAGTCACTGCATTCAACTATCTCTATTTATCTATTTTTCTTTCGAGCCGAAAACGCTACATAGGGCAGAACCACAATCTCAAAAACAGAAACCTGCGTGCGAAAGTAGCACATATTGCAGAGATCACTGCTCTAAAATGTATGGCGCTGTTTCCATAACAATATTTTTTTAATGACAACTTGTCAAGCCATCGACCAATCTCCTTAGTCGCCTCTTACGACATGCCTGGAAGGTCACAGTGTCCCTATTCTTTACTTACCTCATAATGAGGCACCGGTAACACACATGAAACTTCACCACTCTTTGTAGGCAATGCAATGAAAAGTTGATGTTTTTTAGTCCATTTGGTATGTATCCTGTGTGGTATATGTCGTTGCATATGTCTGTAATCACTTCAATGCTAAAATCGTTTATTGCCTGTATCTTCTCAATCTGTATGCTGTCTGGTCCTGCTGCGTTTCCCTTTTTCATTGTTTTTTTATAGCTTTTTCCACCTCAGATTTTAAGAGTGTATAACCAGATGTACCTTTTATAACTGGTTTCTTGTCCTTTTGATGATGGAATATTTATGTTATATAATCCTGTCATATATATATATATATATATATATATATATATATATACATATATATATCATATCTTTATTGCCTGTTAGCATTTTTCCTTTTTTGTTCGCAATGCATCCACCTTCTGTGACTTTTTAAAATTTGTATTAGTCATGCTGTTTATTTCTGTGTTCATTCCTCTTAAGTCTTGTTTGTTTTCCCATAGTTTCTATATCTATACATTTTTGTCTCAGCCAGTTTTCTTTTACCTTTTTACACATTTTGCGTATTTCATTATCTATTTTATTGTATTGGGCATTGTTCTTCGCTTGTCTCCTTTCTTCCATTTTTTTTAAGATGGTGTTAGTTATTCATTTTTTTTTTGTTTTTTGTTATTTTCTCTTTTGGGTAAGGTGTCGCAGGTTTGTTGTATGCTTTTCTTTATGCATTGCCATTAGGCTGTTACTTTTTTTTTCATTTAAAGCTGTTATAACTAGTGGATTTGTTGATTAATTAGACTTTTGTTTGTTTCTCTTTAGTTTTATTTCCATTTTAATCATTACAGGATTATGATCTGAATTAATATCTGCTCCTGGGTAGGTGTTTGCTGTCTTTACTCTGTTACGGAATCTTTCTTTTATCATTATGTGATCTATTTGATTCTTCTTCTTATCTCCAGGACTTTATCATGTCTATAGTTCCCTTTTCTCTTGCTCAAAGTAGGTGTTACATAATATCAGCCTATTTTCTTCACAGAGTTGTATTAATCTTTCTCCTCTGTAATTTCTTTTTCCTAAAACATGATTTCCTATAATGATCTGATATCTACATTGTCCTACTTTAGCGTTCATGTCACCCATTACAATTAAGTTGTCTGAAGATTACACTTGCTTCATAAATTTATTTAGGTTTTCATAGTATGCCTCTATTTGTTCATGTGTGCAGTCTTGAGTAGGTGTATATACCTAAGGTATTATTGCTATGCCGAATGGTTTTGCTTTCAACTTGAGTAGTATAATCCTATTATTGTATGTCCAGTAGTTACTTATATATTGTTGTAGCTCTCTTTTTATCAGTATTCCTACCCCCCATTGATGTTATGTTGTGTTTCCTGAGTATATAAATGTATATTTTTCGTCCTCTACGTACCCACATTCTTTCCATCTTGTCTCTGATATGCCTAAAGTATCTATATTTATTCTTTCTGCTTCTTGAATCCGATTTTCGAATTTCCCTTCTTGATATAGAGTCCTAACATTCCACGTACTTATTTTAAGATATTTTCTCCGACATATCTTCGAATTCTTCTCCATGGCTTCCCCTGTACCAGTACGTGATGAGGCTCCAATCTCTTTCACGGGGGTCAGCCACATTCATCTTTCGTGTCTTGAACATGCCTCTTGTGTACCACACACTCTGTTGTTTTCGCTTTCTGGGCCGTTGGTTATTGCTAACTCTTCCACCCCATCCACTGTTGCAGACTTTGCACAATTCGGAATGGACATTTCCGTCTGCCTGGCACGATAGTGAAAAACTATGACCTATCACTGATATGTCAATCTCGAATGAAAAGAAGATAGATACCCACTTAACAACGAACATTTCCACCATCCTCCAGACTGTCAGAAGTTAAACAACCACAACAGGCATGAGTAGACCATTAAATCCAAGAAACACACTGCGTGTAACCGGCGTATTTCGAAACAACACACGCTGTAACGGAAACACTGTCCACACGGGACGCCATCTTGACAGGATTTCCGTGAGAAAAAAACACCAAAAAATAGCATAATGGCAAGGATAGTCTTGTTAAATATTTCAACACCTTGTAATGATAAAAAAATATCGAATTTCATTAGAAATACATTAATCTTGAACTATGAATACTATGTATTGTATTGATGTTATTATGCTATTTATTCTTAAGCTGTTTACAAGTTACAAAGCTCATCATCTATCTCGGTGGTGATTACTCTTAATCATAAAGTTTCCCATAATATCCTTTTACAACATTACGATAAAAAAGTCTTTTCATTCTTCCGCTAACGTCAATTGGTGGAAACCAAGAAGTCACAATACATATCAATTCACTGTTACTTGTTAGAACAACATTTACTCATTTCTAACCCGTTAACCACCAGTTCAGCATGTACAGCTTATTGAAAAAAAATATAATAAATACTATCATTTCATATTCAATAATGATGTTACGTTCCTACTTAACTCAGTATAAAAGTACATAATAATTTGTCCTCTCTTTTTATAGTAAATGTCCTTTTACTGACTAAAAAAAAAATGTGGAATCTACAATCTTCTATCCACAGTGCATTGTTACAATTCTGTTGTTGACTGTTAAACACGCCTTGCCACCATGCTTATATTGTATATTTTCTTTTTGTCGTCCGCGATCTCTCTTTCCCTGTATTTTGCCAGTTGTAACCAAATTCTAGCTTTACTCTTCTTATAATGTGCCTAAACATGGTGATTGTTTCTTTCTGATATTTTATTATGATCTGCCTTTTTGTGTTAGCCTCTTTGAGGATGTCCTCATTGGTTTTTTAGTTATCCAGAGAACTTTCAACATTCTTCTGAGAAATCTCAACACTATGACCTTAATTGTCTTTTCATTTGTTAGTCTACTGTCCACGATTCGCTTTCATAAACATAATTGACTATATATAACACCGATGATCTCTTTTCACTTCATAGCGAAAATATTATGAGATCAATGGAAGACACAATGGGAATTGAAGTCAACTGTCACAACATAAACAATTTATGATATGCGGATAGTATGCTTAATATCAGTGACATAGAATCAAATACAAGAAATGATAGACAGAATAGTAAAAGAAAGCAACAAGACAGATCTCAGTCTGAATAGTAAATAACGAATTTATAAGAAGGAATGGTCATATCGAAGAAATAATCACCACCAACAAGCAGCATAACAATAAATATGATAAATCTGAAACAAGTGCAACGCACCAAATACTTGGACACAATATATAACACCCATCCTACGAAGCCATCAAAGCAAATAATAACACCTCTATCAAGATGTTACATAATCTATTAGATGTGGGAGAGGGAAGAAATACCTAAAGACTGGAAAGAAGGTTATATGATCAAACTACCAAAAAAACAAATTACAGGAGTAATTTAAGGGAGTTATGCTACTATCAGTGCCAGGAAACATATTAAGCGGAATTATTCTGGATAAACTAAAAGAGGCCATATAGAGACATCTGAGAGATGAACAAGCAGGTTTTAGGAAGAACAGATCATGTGCCGATCAAATAACTACCCTAAGCATACTAGCTGAATAAAGATTTGAACTACAGTGCCATTATATTGGATTCATAGATTACGAAAAGACATTTGATAGTTTAGACAGAGGAGTGCTTTGGAAGTGACTGATTCACTACGGAATCCAACACAGTAACCTGATACGAATATGGTAAGAAGGAATTAAATGTAATGTCGTGCATGAAGGACAGCTTACATTAGCATTTGATATAAGAAATGGAGTAAGTTAGGGATGCCTTCTATCCTCATTTCTCTGTCCACTGGCCATAGATTGGATTATGAAAATAACTCAAAACAGTATAAATTGAATACAGTAATCACTGACTAGGCAATTTGATTTAAACTTTGCTGATGACATAGCTCTCCTATCACACAACCATCAACAGATGGAACATAAAAGCGCATACTTGATGAGTCATCACAACATATGGGACTGAAAATAAATAGCAATGGAGCAAAATTATGAGAATTAATGTAGCTTGGCAATAACCAAAGGAAAAAAATAGTAGAAATACCTTTACTAGACGCACAATCGTACATATATCTGGACAGTAAAATAGACAAAGATGAAGTGACAGAGAATGATACCAAAATAAGGGTTTTAAAAACAAGATGAGCTTTTGTTGCACTGAGAAATATATGGAAAATACAAAGAAATTACTTTAAATACTAAAATAACAATTTTCAACTCCAATGTAAAGTTAGTCTTATTATATGACTATGAAACATGGAGAACAACATAAATGACAATCATGTTGATAACGACTTTTATTAATGGATTCTCACGTAGAATAAAATGATGGAAATGACAGGACAAAATCACTAACATACAATTATGGAAATGTTCCAGTCAAATACCAGTGGATAAAGAGATACAGCGAAGACGATGGCACTGGATAGGACACACACTGCGAAGCCAACTGAAGGTGTTGCACAACAGGTCATTTTTTGCAATATCCAGGGAAAAAGACAAAGAGAAGGACCAAGAAATTCTCGGAGAAGAAAGATGAAAGTAGAGATGAAGATAATGGGGAAGGCATGGAATTATCTTAAGAGAATAACAAGAAACAGAACGGCGTGGAAAGTGTTTGTTGAAGACCTATGCTCCACATGGAGCTGACAGATAGAAGCAAAGGAGAATAGAAAACAGAAAGGGAATTGCAGTAATCTGTCACAACATAAACCATTTACAATACGCGGATGACAGTTTTAATATCAGAGACATAGAATCAAATACAAGGCATGTAAGACATAATAGTGAA
This sequence comes from Megaustenia siamemsis, assembly GCA_032433765.1. NCBI lineage: Eukaryota > Metazoa > Mollusca > Gastropoda > Stylommatophora > Ariophantidae > Megaustenia > Megaustenia siamemsis. The sequence continues at coordinate 38,067,514 of JAVIAB010000101.1, read as the reverse complement.
AAAAAGGAACAAGACAGGTCCCATTCCGAATACTATAAAAAAAAACAAAAAACTAATGGTCACATCGAAGAAACCATCATCACCACCATGCAGCATACAAACAGCAGGACAAATCTGAAACAAGTGTAACGCGTTAAGTATTAGGGCACACTATATTATATCAGATGGAAGATGCACCACACAATTAAAAAACAGAATAGCTCTCACAAAATGTCTTATGCAACACGTATATGTCAAGAGAAGTGAGACAAGGAAATCATCGCCAACGCCAACCGGTATGCTACATGATGATGATGATTTGAAGTCTTGATTTTATTAACACTTCCTCCCCCACCCCCTTTTTCTCGTTTTTACTATAAAAAGTAAGAGATAGACGTGACGTGTAGACACAAATTGCTGACATGAATCACGTTATGAAATATAAAAAAAATAACTGTTGAGTTTTAAAGATTTCTCTCATTTTAAACCCAAGATGATCAGCAAACTAGGTCTAGTACATGAGGCCCTGGGGCTGTTATTAATCGATCAGGTTCGATGATCTAGAACGCTCGCAATACAAATCTTGAAGCTTCAATCATTCATTTTATTTGAGCAATGTCACATTCGAATTAATATTTCAGCCAAACGAGTGTTGACTAATTCATTAAAATATAACCTCATGTATTTATAATATGCATTTCCATGGAAGGAACGGGGATGGCATGTGGTAAGTTTATGTCAGCCAATAAATTAAACGGAATCAATAGGGGAAGTGAAATGTGCTTCTAACTAGAAAGATGAATGTTTGCAATACATATGCAGATAATGCAGATCACATATAACTAAACATATATAGCCATTCATTATTATTTGATACAGCTACCATAGCTAACTTTGGCGCTCTTTGTTACATTCTCTTTGTACAAAATAATAAAACTGTATGGTATCATAAGGGGCACTAAAATAGTCTTTTGATGAACATTTACAAAAAAACAAAAAAAAAAACTAAGTGTTTACCAATATGACACACGGGGAAATGGGATTTCCTGTGTCAGGTTAATTTATGGAACGTTCGACCGTACGTGTTGTTTCCTACTCATATGGAGGCTGTGAGTTTTCAGGTATGTTCGACTACCCTATAGGGTTATCTATTGAGTGACCCGGCTCTAAAAACTGTTGTTTGACGTGCCGACGATCAAAGAAACTTCCCTGGTCAAGGAGGAAATACAAACTTCAAGTGACCAATTTGTTGAAATTTTGCGAATTCATTTTTGCATTATAGGATCGTATCTCACAAAATGGAAACACATTCTACATCAATAGAAAGATATTAAGCACTCAGGGTCAGCAGAAGTAGTTAGTAGAGTGGTGTACGGAGAGGGGTAATCTATGAACACTGCAAGATATATACCATTGAAGAATGTGTGCTCTAATGCGGTACAATTTACCCATGTATCGCAATTTAGGGTAACCAGAACATTCATTGTATAAATATTACCCCACAAAATGATGCTAATGTAAATGTGTCGTTGCCCTCTTATTATGTGAACGCGAAATAGCATCATCCTCATATTGAGGTCATATTTGAGGAAATGAAAAAGATGATGTCATTCCAATCGACGTTATAACCCATAGATAAAATCAACATGTAAACTGATTTTTACATCCACACATCGATAGACAATTCACTTTCTCAAGTTGTTTATGTTTATTATATTTAGTTATTACGTTTTCGAAACATTTTCTCGAAAAAAATGTATTCGCTTCAATTTCAGACAACAGGTTTTAAATATAATGTAAGTTACTTGATAAAGTAATGTCGGAAATATAAATGGGATTTGGTCAAACATGTGTGCGTCCCAATTTAACTTATTGGCCATGCAGCAAATTAGATTGGAGATGTAAGATATGTATTGTGTTATTTTTGTTTCTGCTTTACATGCTGTTTAAGTGATTGTTTTAACATGAGAAAGAATGTAAAACGATGAATGTTTACAAGACTAAGCTAAACAGTGTGTTAATATATTTAAAAGAACTATTACATGTATGAGTGTATTAGGGATGTTTAAATGGGAGAATCAATGCGCGAGAGTGTGTGTATCTTTATAAGATTATCAGATGGGTGACATAGTGGGTGTTTAATTTAGAAAATAGACGGATAAGGGCATATTTTAATGAGATGGCAAATGATGGTGTGAATTAGTAAACGTGTTAGAGAATAACTAGATGGAAGTGAGTGAAACGATTCACAGCTGTCTGCCATTGATATTTAAGTTATCCGTCATCTGAATGACGCTCTGCGTACCGTTTTTGTTTGCCTTCCACTTATTTTATAATGTTCCTGACTCGAAATCCCACCTGAATATTTTTAATTCTACAAAGTGCCCATATCTGTTGTCTGGCATATTCACTTACTGTAGATTATCATTTGAGATGATTTTTCTATTACATATTATCAATTATAACGGTTCCCGATTCTCATCAAGAAACATTGTTTTCTCAATGGCAGTAACGACACTTCCTATCTTCACCATTGAGTCGCGAGATTTATTTGAGGCCGCTTTATTTGCATACATGAAATCATCTTAAGTACATATTTCGTAAGGAATGGAGGCTTCGCTTTGTTTGACATTTCTGGCAATAGTAGTGTGTTGTAAATTATGTTTGTCCTTAAAGGTTTTGTTTCGTTACGTTTTGGTTTGTTCTGTGAAATATGTATTTCAACATTTTTAGCAACCAATATATGTTAACGGGCAAAGAGACGAACAGGGTCTCTAACCTCAAAAACGATCTGACAACTGGTAATATATACACGATTTGATATGTAAACTGCATTTGTATGATTATCGATGTTAATTGACGGTGTTTAAAGCTTGGCTTGACGGTCACTTCAACGAAAACTTATTTTTCCTTTACTCTCTGGTTTTATTTTGAGTGTCCCCTTGGTGATTATTTTTAAGGTGACCATATTTTTGAAATCCCATTCCGGGACGGAATAATTTTACTTCAATTTTCCACCAATACAATTACATTTCTTCTTGCTGTCATTTTCAAGTGAATAATACATACATTTTACAACATCTAATAATATAGACCTACAATACGATATCAGGATAATCAGGAGATAAAAAAAAACAGTGATACTCACTTAAATTGAAGGTGAAACAGAGATGCTTTACTTTTCAGATGAGTGAATTTTCTGTAAAATGTCCTTCTTTGTATGCAGCATCTTATAAAATTCGACACATGTTCCCTCATAGTTCACTTTGGTGATCAACATGGCTTTTAAAGTTTCAACACCTAGTTGTGTTTTATCATTTGTCCACAAACTGTTCATCAGAGAAAACACTCGTTCTGTTGCAGCATTTGTTCCAGGTAGACACAAAAACAACTCTGCCAACTTCAGAATATGTGAAACGGGCACATGATTGTTTCTGAAGTGGGAAGCTAGTTCAACCCAACGCTGCCCTGGTAATGTTTTATTAAGACTCCACTCACTAATTTTTTGTGAAGTAACGAACTGTTTCATGTAGACATATTCGTCATACATTTCATTTTCTGGAAAGTCGACTGAAGGCACTGTTTGACTCACTAATGATGAAGACTTCTCAATATCTTCCTATATCTTATCTATATTTTATCAAGGTCATTGCTGCCTTTTCTTATTCTGATTCTAATTTCTTTATTCTTAATCTATGCAGCTTCCAAGATACACAAAATGTTTTACTTATGTAACTGTTTTTCCGTCATGGCTCAACTGTTGTACACTGTATTTATTATTTCTCACAATGTTCGCATTTCTGATTTAAATATTATTATAATAATGATACTTTATTTGTTTCTTATATGTTTATGGTGATACAAGTTGATTATAGTACCCACCCCCGACGACACTACTGTCTCTAATAACGCCGTGGTGCGTCGTACGATCCTCCGTTTCATTCAGGATGGATTACTTCCCTCTAGCTCCTCCCGCATGATCCTTCCTGACCACTGCTTGGGCAGACCCTCTTTCTATATGCTGCCTAAAATACATAAACCTGACTCTCCTGGACGTCCTATTGTCTCTTCCATCTCATGTCCTACTGTTCTCATTTCTGACTTCCTCGACAGTGTCTTTCAACCCATAGTTATGGGCCTCCCTTCGTATGTCAAAGACACTAACGACGCCCTTAACATCTTTTCCTCTATCACCCTCCTTCCTGATCGTCACTACCGCCTCTTCGTTATGGATGTCTGCTCCCTGTATACTTCTATTCCCCACTCCGACGGCCTTCAAGCTCTTCAGTTTTTCCTGGACCGTAGGATCCAACCCTCCATCGCCACTGGCGTCCTCCTCCGTCTAGCAGAATTAGTCTTGAACCTCAACTCTTTCGAGTTCAATGGCAATTTCTTCACCCAGATCAGCGGTGTGGCGATGGGCACTAAAATGGGCCCTAGCTATGCTTGTCTCTTCATGGGTTACCTTGAGCACCAAATCATCCATACCTACCAGGGCCCTCTTCCCCTCATGTATCGTAGGTACATTGATGACTGCATTGGTCTGTCTGACCTTCCAGAAGATGAGATCTCCCGTTTCATCGAATATGTCGGACATTTCCACCCCTCTATCCACATCACCTTCCACATCTCCACCTCCTCCGTATCTTTCCTGGACATCCTAGTCTCCCTGGGCACCTCTCATCTTCTCACCTCGGTCTTCTACAAGGCCACCGACTCCCATAGTTTCCTCCGCTACGACTCCTCTCATCCTACATCCTGCAAGAACTCTCTTCCCTATTCCCAGCTTCTCAGACTTCGTCGCCTTTGCCAAGACGACGAAGATTTCCTTCACAATGCCCACCTTATGCTTGATTTCTTCCGCCGACGTCTCTATCCTGAATCAGCTCTCCTCCCTGCCCTGCGTCGAGTTCTCCACACTTCACGTCAGTCTGCTCTTACCCCCTCTACTCATCCCCCCTCTGATAGAGTAGTGCTCGCTCTCACCCATCACCCTCACCACTACGCCGCTATTAGGACCATCCACCGCTACCTCCCTATTCTTCGATCTGACCCTACTACTCGTCTGCTCTTCCCTGACCCACCACTAGTGGCCTTTAGACGTGACCGGAACCTCCGAGACTTTCTTGTCAGGGGCCGTCTTCCTGCTGACCACTTCAGCCATCGAGGCACTATCCGCTGCAACCGGAGAGTATGTAAAACTTGTGACCACGTTCTCCAGACCGACACTGTCCTCTTCCCTAATGGTCCTTTCGAGATCAGAGAGGGATTCACTTGCACATCGCGGAACATCATTTATGCCATCATCTGTAAGCGATGCAAGTTGACCTACATCGGTCAGTCTGGTCGCAGAATCGGCGATAGGTGCCGTGAACACTTGAATGACATCACCCAAGAAGCGGACACTCCTGTAGCAGCCCACTTTAACTCGAGGGGCCATCGAGGTAAGACTGATGTCTTGGTAACTGGCCTAGTATCATGCTCCTCTGATCACCACAGTCGGCTCACTCTTGAGCACCGTCTGATCGCTCGTTGGGGCTGCCTCACCCCTCGTGGCATCAATGTATCCCTGTCCCTCTGAGGACCCTCCTGCCTCCGACTCCATCCTCCTACCTATGGACCTCTCTTCCTATTTCTCTTCTTGGGTCCTCTACTCCTCGTCCATCCCTGCTTTTCATATCCTCTTTGAGTAACCCCCATCTTGCCTTCTTCCTCCTAAACCCCCCCCTCTCCCTACACCTTTTTCTCTTCTGACTATCTTCATGTCCTTTACCTCTTTATCACTATATCACCTCTCCACCTGGACTGTACGTACGATCTCTCTGCCCACCTCTATTGTCCCTCGTCCTTCCTACCACCCCTCTGCTGATCTACTCCTAGCTCACCCCTCTCCTCTCTATTAACTTGTAGTCACTACTCATCTATACCTACTATTCCAGTATCCCCCTTATCCTGATGCCCACTTTCATTCCCCCCTTTGTTCTATCATTTCCCTACTTCTTTACCTCCTATGGTTCATACCTCTTGCACACCATCCCCTATTGCTCCACTTCTTCCAGACTTTCTCTTTTTCCATTCACTTCTGACCTACCGCCTCTCCCCCTATCCAGTTTTCACATACCTGCTTCTTATCCCTCCTCTCCATACCTCCTCCTCCAATACTTCCCTACCTCCCGATAGACTAACTTCCTCCGGACCACCCCTCTATCGCCCTTCTCATTATACCGGCTTTATTATTCTTCCTCACCGTATCTCTTCCTCCAGTATCCAATCCTTCCTTTCGTTGACCTACCTCTCAACTCGTTCAGTTCGAGGCCATCCATTCTGTAGAGTCCATCTCTCTCACCCACTGCCTAGTTTACTACTTTGTCGTGTCATTCTATTTCTTTCTCTTAACCTCTCGCGTGATCTCTCACTTCCATTGTTGAGTGATTTATATGTATTGCTTGTTGTGTCCCAGGAGTATCCTCGTCTATGCCCCCTTTCCCCCCCCCCCTTTTTGGTTTTCCTGAAATTTGATCCTTTTTGCCCTCTTTACTGACCTGTCTTTGTCACGTGTTGCTTTCTATACACGTTCTCTGCGCTTTTAGTCATTTAGTCATTCCGACTGGTTTCAGCACGGATTACAGTTTTCCTGCTCCCTGCTCTGAGCTCAGCTAAGTACAATTTATTATACATTTTTCTCTCTCTTTTTCTATTTTATATATTTTGACGCCCATCATACCTCTCATCATGTAAAATTCATTTCTCTCTTTTCTTATTTTTGCATCCTACTTTCCTCGCCCTCCACTTTATCATCTAACATGTAGTAATTGTGCTTCACCGCTTGTTGTCGTTGTCCATGTATTCTGAAGAAGGCCACAGGCCGAAACGTCAGTATTGTGTTGTGTTCTTTATTTGTAAAGCTGTCACCATACCTTGGAGTGTTTAGCACACCCCACCATTGGCTCCTTGATTATAGTAAATTTGGTGTACACACTTCCAATAATAAAGTTTTCTTTTCTTCAAAACCAGTAATACTATAAAGGGACGCAAACTACCCGTGTCATACTTGAGAAAGTGAATGTCAGAATAGTTGGCAAAAATTAGACTCTAATGTCAATGAGAAAGATTGTTGTAAAGTTTGTGTTTATTATGTCAAGACATGTTTTAAATAAAACCGCTGCTAGTTCCTATATTACACTTTCACGTCATTTCATGGTAAGCCAGCCTGTCAATGAGGTCTCTGCAATGGAAACATAAGCTGATAAGCATGTGCCAAGTCAGCTGATAAGTGTTGTTATTGCCTTATTGATTTATTTGCGGGGTCATCATCATTGCACTCCGAACATGTCCATAGGTGCTCAGATCCCCTCCTCAGAAATTCCCTCAGTGTCCAGCGACTGACGACTCCAGTTCTATGTTGGTTGATAAGTCTTCTTACACGGCCACTAAGTTTATCATTTCTGGCTGCGCCCATCTTAACTCCCATTTCCACCATCCTAAGAAGTGACGTGGATCTGTGTTTGTCGAAGACCTGTGCTCTTCCAACACATCTGGGAGGCATTGATTATGTCCCCCCGATCCATTGGTTGCCCGTCCTCATCGACAACGCAGCTAGCCAACCTGTCCGCCCTTTCATTTCCCCGTACTCCCGCATGTCCATGGACTTAGATAAGGTGACCTTTCGTATTTTGGATTTCTGCAACGACTCCACCCATTGCATGCGTACAGACCCCGCCTATACTTTTTTTTTATGGCGAAACTAAAAAAAAGGAAGAAAAAAAGTGGTATGGTGACAGCTTTACGTGGTAATGGATGAAACAAAAGTCGACATTTCGGCCAAGTAGGCCTTCATCTGGACGAACAACAAACATAAAAATTATATATAACGATATATTAACAAATAAAACTACATGGCGATAATATGCTAGATACTAAAGAGAGGAAAAATAAAAAAAATGGTCACTTCCCTGTGTTCCCGAGCTGGGTCAGTCTCGAAATGGACTGAATTGATACGACAGGGCCGATTATAAATCTCTCTAGCCGGGAAATCAGGTGAGAAGACGGAAAGGAAGGGTTCTAAAATTATGGGGAGGTGGGTACAGGATATGTGTAAACTATTCACGTTTAACTCTGTGTATGCAACCCGAACCGATGTGTAAACATAAGTATGTGTATGTAACAATGCATGCGTATAAGCCTAAATCGGCACATATATTGCCGCAAGGCCCACAGAAGAAAAACACAAAGGAGCCCATATGTGCCAATACGTGTGTAGACAAATATATCAAAATATACAGGTTAAGTAGCGCATGGAGGTATGAAATATGTAGTGGGTGTCCTATGAGTATGAGAGTGATATGTTCATACCTTAGGGGGACAGCGTACCCAACTGGGCAATAAGGCGATTCTCAAGGGCGAACCTGCTGCGATTGCTAGAGTGACATGAGACAATGCCAGTAACTTGCATGTCGAGTTTACCACTATGTCCAGGGGAGTTTAAATGGGCAGACATCGGGCTGCTAGTCTTTTGCTCAACATCACGGAGATGCTCACAAAATCTTTCGCTCAAGCGTCGTCCACTTTCACCAACATACCTCATCTGGCAGTGCTTGCATATTATGGTGTAGATGATATTACGCGACACACAAGTGAACCCCTCCTTGATGTCAAATCGCTTATTATGGAACAAGACCGAATTGGTGCAAAGCACGTAATCACAAGTTCTGCAAACTCGACGTCCACAAGGAACAGTACCAAGGTGTTTGTGGTTTGAGCGGGGGAGGCGGCTAGTGACTAGAATGTCTCTCAGACTCCTGTCACGTTTGAAGGCGACCAAAGGAGGATCACTGAAAAGTAGGCGGGTAGTAGGATCTGAGTGGAGAATGGAGCGATACCGGTTAAGGATCCTCACCGCAGCCAAGTTATGGGGGTGGTAGGTGTGGCTAAATATGGTCCTATCAGAGGAACTGCGGGTGGATGGTGTGAGTGCCACCGAACGGGGAATATCGAGAGCTCTCTTTAAGGCAGATTGGAGAACCGAATCAGGATAGAGACGACGCCTAAAGAAATTTAACATCAGGTGGGCCTGTTGGAGAAAATCGTGATCATCCTGGCAGATACGACGAAGTCGTAATAATTGAGAATATGGAATGGAATCTCTGCAGTGAGATGGATGAGACGAGGTGTAGAGAAGATAACAGTGGGCGTCTGTGGGTTTATAGAAGACGGAAGTGTGGAGGCTGGAGGTACCAAGGGAGACGACCAGATCAAGAAAAGTGACGGACGTGGTAGAGATATAAGATGTAATCTTGATGGATTTTTTGAAAGTTACCAATGTAGTCGATGAACCTAGAGATGTCATCTTCCGGCAAGTCAGTCAGTCCAAAACCGTCATCAATGTACCGGAGGTATTTAATGGGCAGGGGGCCACGGTATGAATTCAGTATTTGATGTTCAAGGTAACCCATGAACAGGCAAGCATAACTAGGACCCATCTTGGTTCCCATTGCTACACCACTGACCTGGTCATAGAATTGGCCATTGCATTCGAAAGTATTACGGTTGAGAACAAGTTCAGTGAGACGGAGGAGAGTAGAAGTATCCACGGATGGATGTTTTCTTTGGTCAAGAAAGAATTGAAGAGCTATAAGACCATCAGCATTAGGGATAGAGGTATACAGAGAGCATACGTCGAGGATGAAAAGTCGGTACGAGTGTTCAGGGGTAAGGGAAAGAGAAGAGAAGATAGTGAGGGCATGATTAGTGTCCTTGACATAGGTGGGAAGGGATGTAACTATGGGTTGGAAAATGCTGTCGAGATAGTCGGATATATGTTCTGTAGGACAACAACATGCTGAAACAATGGGACGACCAGGGTTATTAGGCTTGTGGATTTTAGGAAGCATGTAGAAGGAATGTTTGCCTAGAGCACTGTCAGGGATGATGCGACGGGACGCGCTAGGAGGAAGGGATTTATCGTCGATAATATGTTTGATGGTTGAGCGAGCCTTCTCATTGTTGATAGTAGTGGAATCACTAGGGCAAGGTTTATAAAACGTGGTGTCAGATAATTGTTTGACGCCTTCTTGGATGTATAAGTCTTTACGCCAGACTACCACAGCTCCTCCCTTATCAGCTGGTTTAATGACGATATCCTCCCGACTACGGAGATTAGAGAGGGCTCGAAATTCGGCAGGAGTTAAGTTGGAACGAGGTACCCGGCGAATGGGGAGTTGCTCGATCTCACGAAGAGTAACCTGTGTGTATAAGTCGAGAGCCCTTGAGGCACCAGAAGGCGGTGTCCAATCTAATTGACGTGAATGAAAGCGAGAACATTGATCAACATCAGTGGAGGATGAGGTGTCCGATTTCCCGCAGTGATAGTATTCTAAACGCATGCGTCTGTGGAGATCATGGACATCCCTTAGAAGACTGTGACGATCACTAGTAGGGCGCACATGGACACATTGCAACCCTTTAGAGAGAACTGCGCGTTCGTGATCCGATAATGTGAGGTCCTTAGGAATACAGATGACGCGGGAATGGTGGTCAAGAAGGGGTTGGGAGGGTGGTTGAGGTCGTAGGTCGGATATCTTCTTTTTGTGTATAAAGCTCCCTGTTTAAGTTAAGTTATGGATAGTTTCGCGAATAGGGTGATCGAAACTGATCGCTAGAGAACAAATTTGGGATATTAAAATTCTACGTCTGTCGCGGCAGATGTTAAGAAACCTAGAGTGGTTCGCTAGAACTGCCCTAATCCGTTGGAAACCGCATCGCCTTTCTATGTTATCAAGATGACGCATCTCGCTAGCGTTAGGGGAGTGAATGAAAAGCTTGAATTTCGAGAGGAAACCGCGTGGGACAATTCTAAGCCTAAGGCAGTTGTGGGGTTGTGGATGCTAATCATTTCCTAGAGAGATTTATAATCGGCCCTGTCGTATCAATTCAGTCCATTTCGAGACTGACCCAGCTCGGGAACACAGGGAAGTGACCATTTTTTTAATTTTTCCTCTCTTTAGTATCTAGCATAATATCGCCATGTAGTTCGATTTGTTAATATATCGTTATATATAATTTTTATGTTTGTTGTTCGTCCAGATGAAGGCCTACTTGGCCGAAACGTCGACTTTTGTTTCGTCCATTACCACGTAAAGCTGTCACCATACAACGTTTTTTCTTCCTTTTTTTTAGTATCGCCATTATCATCAGCTTTACAGCAGCTTCGCATATATACGCATCTTGGTGCATCTTGATGCCTTTACCTCTACTTTTTTTATAATGCTCATCGAATCACTCAGTATACATGCGTGGGTGTAGTCTTGTGACTCTAACCATTTGAATGCCTTGGTCACTGTCATCACCTACATTGTCATGCTATTCGTGGTCATGAAGTATGCATCACTGTCTTCTGTGACTATTCTGCCTGCCGAGCGTGCTGTAAATGCCCATGCACTTCTTTCGTGTCGTCTTACAGATCCGTCTGTATAGATGGCTGATTCTGTCTCAACGGTGTTATCACAGATGAGGCCATTGACCTCTGCATTAACCACGACCGGGTTCTGTTCACTACTTTTCCTGTCGAGTGTGACAATACACGAGAACGTCCATTTGAACGACGTGGGCACCGGTATCCACTCCTCATCAACGCTGATATTGGTAAGCCTACAGACCTGTTTGATGACATCTTCTGCTCGGCCCACCCATAATTTACCTCTTTTTTGCCTGTCACATTTCCCTGTGTTGAGCACGTGCTGCAATGGTTGCTCTTTATCTGTACTAATCTTCAGGTATGCTCGTGCTCTCCAGATATTGATTCTGTCATCTATGGTTGGAAAGTCAAGAATATACCTCATTGCTACACAAGGAGTGTCACTTGTACATCCCAAGATAATGCGCATGGCTTCATTTTGTATTTTCTCCAGCCTATCAATTTGAGTCGTACTGACAGTAAGAATTGTCAGGGCATACTCGATTGGTGCGAGGACTAATCCCTGGAACAGAAGAATAAGTAACCTCTTCTCGATGTTTGCAGCTGCCATGACTTTCAAGGCGGCTAATCCTTTGCAGGATTTTGTTATCACATCGTCGAAGTGGTCCCGAAAACATAGGCTGCGATCAAACTTAACTCCGAGTTATGTCATCAACATGTACCTGGTCACCTCATCAGCTCCCATTCGTACTACCGGTGTGGTCGTATTAACGATATGATTGTTTACGGGAGAACCATGAAACTGATGCTTTATTAGGGTTAATCAAGGCACATGAAACCCCACACCAGGAAGAAATGCGATCGAGTCCGTCTTGCATTGTGGAGGCGACTCCCCTTCTGTTTCATCGTGATGATTATGTAGGCACTGATCTGCGAATGGGTCTTGTTTGACTTCGGTAGCGGTAGTAAGTAGATGTGTAGCCACTCCTCCTTAATCTGGCAACTCCGAATACTGGCATTAAACTCATTGGCCAGTTTGTCAAGTCGTCGTCAGCTAAATCGCCTATGTCATCGTACCGAACACCATCTGGACCAGGAGCAGTGCTGTGTGACCTTTTAAGTGTCGTGCGAATGGTATCGGTTGTGAGTGTGAGATCTTCTTCCAGCATTATATCCTTACACAATTTTGACAGCGATCACCGTATCCTCATTCTTACAGCCTTCTTTGGTCCGCCTGCTCAATGTAGCGGGCAAGCAAGGCCTTCCCTTTGCTCTCATCAGATTTATGCCACATCCGGCCTGTGCTCTGAAAGTCTGGTATGCATATGTATCGTGCTGTGCCATTCATGCTCTGATGGAGGTGCCAGAATGTGGCGAGCGATTTTTCTGAGCACACTTTTTTACAGAAGTTATCCCATTTGGCATCCTTAAGATTCTTAGCACATAGTTTAAAGTGCATAATTTTTTGGTCGACCTCTACTTTCAGACGCTTTGAGAGCTCAGGTTGTGTTCTTCCATTCTTTCTGGCTTTCTTCCATGTCTTGGCCGTTTGTCTCTTGCTCCGCCAAGCTTCCTCGACTTCTACGTTCCACTAGGGTGGCTGCGTCCATCTCTCCTGGTACCTACTAGAGGCGCTCTGTTTCCTATGTCTGATTTTACTAATACCGTCCTGGTCTGTTTTCACGTAGTTGAATATGTGGAGCTTTCTTTTCTGGCTTCTATTTCTGCTTTTCTCAATTAAGAGGATACATGGATAGTGATCACTTCTGTGGAACCCCAGTGCACTCCCTCTGCAAATCGGGGCGAAGGTGGAAGACACCAGTGTACGTTCTATGACACTATCAGAGTCCCCTGATAAGTATGTGACAAGTCAGTCTATCAATGAGGACACTGATATGCAGTTAAACACAAGATACAAAATAATATCAAACATAGCAAATGGAAGAGGAGTAAACAGCTTTAAACATGGTTTCTACCAGTTGAAATTTATCGCAACATTTTTTTTTTTCACTACAAATGTACTCACAAGTGACAGAATGAACGAGAAAGCATGGTTGGCACTGTTCCTTGTATAAAAGTGATAGGGAATTCATGAGCCTTTATTTTATTTTCCTTTAGAGCCATCTGCTTTTTCATTTTCAAGTTCAGAATTCTACTTTGATATAATTAAATAATGAATGAATATTTCAGCTAGTGATCAGCCATAAGCGCATTTAATTTCTAAGTGTATGTCATCTGTTATAAAAGTACATGAACTCTGCAGGAAGATCTGCTTTTATATTAAATACACTTGCAATCCTCATTATTTTTGTTCAAGGAAATCATTATTATGATTTCGCCAATATGGCGGGTAGGCGGCAAAAAGTGTTAAGTCTGATGAGGTTCCTTGTTGCATTTCCTCATACTCCAAATCCAGCCTGCTGCCGGAGCTACTGAGATTAGTGGTATGTGCACATCGTGAGCTGTGTGTTTCATCCGGATAATGTTTCTATATTCTGATTGTTTACGATGAATGATGATATCGTATGACGAAGGACAATTCAGTTGCGTTCACTGTCGGTGTTAATATAATGATTTTTGTCGTTAGACGTGTGACGTGATTGCTACAATGGGGACCTCAGCTACCTTTATTTTTTGGATATTCGGTGAGATGTTAATAAGGACGATTTTACTGGCACGGGTGGTTGATGAATTATGGATTTCCATTATTTTGCAGTGATCCCCGGCCTTCGAATAAGTATCATCATCATGCGCCATACCGGTTTGTGTAGGTGTTCATGTAATTTAACACTCTTCTATCTAAAGTGCATGGTATCACTTCTGTTGTTGACTGTTTTCCATGCCATGCCACCAAGCTATTCAATATGTAATGTCTATAACACCCACGATCCCTCTTTCTGTTTATTTTGCAAGTGGTAACCAAGTATTCCAACTTTCCTCTTCTTTAGATGTTTGCGAAAAAAAGTTGTTTGTTTCTTTATGATGTTTTTTAAGAGCTCCCTTTTTGTGTTGGCCTTTTTTGAGAAATCTGCATTGGTTTTTTAGCTGTCTAGTAATGCCCAGGGAACTTTAAACATTCTTTTAAGAAATCCCTTCTATGTGGCCTCTAATCGTCTTTTCATTTGTGTGTCTACTGTCCATGATTCGCTTACATAGACCATAATTGGTTCTATATAGCACCGATGAACTTCTTTCTCACTCCTATTGACATCAATTTTTTACATAATATATTATTCATTATCTGAAATGCTGTTTTGGCCTCAGCTATTATGTATTTTATTTCTGTTGTGTATCTTCCATCTGATATCATTGTTGTGCCCAGCTATTTGACGCGTTGCACTTGTTTCAGATTTATCCGGTTTATTTTTAAGCTGCATGATGGTGATGATTGTTTCTTTGATATGACCATTACTTCTGTTTTCTTACTATTCAGCCTGAGACCTTTCTTGTTGCATTCCTTTACTATTATGTATATCATTTCTTGTAGTTCATTCTTTGTCTCTGCTATTAAGACTGCGCCATCAGAATATCGCACATTATTTATGTTTAGAGCGTTGACTTCATTTCCTTTTATTGTCTACTATTGAGATCATGATGTTTTCGCTGTATAGTGCAAAAAAAAGTATGGCGACAGAACACAGCCTTGTTTGTCTCCTTCTTTTATATTTTGGAATTGTCATTTTTTGGTTGCTAAATAGTATAACTGCTGTTTGTTGCCAGTAAATGTTTTTTTTTTTTGTTATGATTCGCAGATCCTTGCCATCAATGTTTAATTTCTCCAGCATATTTATTATTTCCACATGCTTCACTTTGTCAAATGATTTTGTGTAGTCTATAAAGCATATATATATCTTTATTTAACTGTATATAGCTCTTAATATCAATGTTCTTTTCATGTATATTGCATTACTGATGCACTTTCCTTCAACAGATTTACATTGTTCCTCACTTATGTCTTTTTTATTTTATTTCTTACACGTGTCATGATGTTTCTTAGTAATATTTTAGTCATATTGCTCATGAGACTAATAGTGCGATGGTCTTCACAATCAGTTTCGACTGACTACTTCGGTATGGCTACAAAGATAGAATTTAGTAGATCTTCTGGTATGTGTCCAAAGTTGTATATGTCATTGAGTAGTTTCGTTTTATCTTGGATTCCCAACTCTCATAATGCATTTATCTCTTCATTTGTTGTATTGTCGGGACTTGGAGATTTTCCTCTTATCATGTGTTGAATTGCCTCCTCCACTTCACTCCTGTGTCTTTGTTTGAATTGTTTTGCTCTGGTTTTTCAACATCATAAAGTTGACTGCTATATTCTGTCCATCTTTTCCATTGTCTTATCCTATCCCATTATTATATTTTCTTCCATTGATTTCACACATCCTGAAACTTTGACTTCTTCATTTAACTGATTGTGCATACATTTTGAGTCATTCTTTTGTTGTTGTTTTTTTTTTCCATGTCTTCACATTTCTACTTTAATCATCCTTCATGTTCTTCTATGCATTTGTTTTGCATTCTGTGTGCAATATTGTATATCTTGTTTGTCTACTGTCCATGATTTGCTTCCATAGGTCAGAATTGGTTCTATATAGCACCGATGAACTCTCTTTCTCACTCCTATTGATATAGATTTGTTGCATAACGTATTATTCATTTTCTGAAATGCTGTTTAGACCTCAGGTATTCTGTATTTTATTTCTGTGGTGCATCTTCCATCTGATGTCATTATTGTGCCCAATTATTTGACGCGTTGCACTTGTTTCAATTTTGTCATGTTTATTTTTTGCTGCATGCTGGTGATGATTGTTTCTTCGATATGACCATTACCTCTGTTTTCTTACTATTCAGACTGAGACCTTTCTTGTTGCTTTCTTTTACTATTATGTCTACCATTTCTTGTAGTTCATTCTCTGTCTCTGCTATTAAGACAGTATCATCCGCATATTGCAAACACTTTATGTTGTGACCGGTGACTTTAATTCATTTTTTCTACTATTGATCTCATAATTTGTTTGCTGTAAAGTGAAAACAAATCCGGCGATAGAACACATCCTTGTCTGACTCCTTGTTTTATAAGTTGAATGTGTCCTGTTTGGTTGTTAATTCTTATAGCTGCTGTTTGTTGCCATTACATGTTTTTTATGATTCTCAAATCCTTGCTATCAATGTTTAATTTCTCCAGCATATTGATTATTTCCACATGCTTTACTTTGTCAAATGCTTTTGTGTAGTGTATAAAGCACATACATATATCTTTCGTTACCTCTATAGATCTTTCTATTATAGTTCTTAAAATGTATTTTGCATTATTGGTGCTCTTTCATTCCACAAAATCCACATTGTTCCTCACTTATTTCTTTTTTTATTTTGTTTCTTACATGTCTCATGATATTTTTTAGTAATATTCTCGTCATACTATTTCGAATGCTAGTGTCTCTTTATTGTTGATCTTGCATACAGTAACTCGATGACGATCGACAGGCACCTGTAGAATATGACTCTCCCAACCGGACGAGTTGTCTCTGGAGTCCCCATTAACGTCGTTAGCTGTAGATATTAAGTTGCATTTTTACATAACTATGGTAGGTAATATAAGAACGTAATTTGCTATTCCTTTCCTTCTTGGCAGTGACTATAATAGTCGGAGCTCGCAGCCATTGTCTCTATACATGAGAGCCTCTTCTTGAAATCACGGAGTGGATATCATAACCGGCATTACTTGTCGGCTGCGCCCACAACACCATCCACCGTCTGTTCCAATGGCTTGACATAACCGTGGTAAGGAGGGGGGGGGGGGGCTAAACGGAGCTTCACCTTGTCGAAGAGTGCCCCACAGACTAAAGGCGGAAAGGAGATGTCTTACTTCTCCTTTAGCAGGACAGAACTCGACCCCGCTAACCCACGAATAATTATAACTATTATTATTACTTGTAACGTAACATATAGCAGGCATTACTTTCGGTTGTTTATTTTAAAAATATCTTATTCTGGTTGAAATATGTATTTTTACTTAGTTTGCTGCTGATTCTGTAAAACAGAACATTCATCACACAATGAACAATTAACTGTTGATTGCAAATGCTACTTTTTTAAAAATTGTTTGTTTGTGTAATCTTTGCATATAACCTTCCTGTTGAAGTATCAGATCGATGTGTTATTTCATTTGACGAATGGCACGTATGCTAGAGTTTCAGAGGTCTGGTACATCACACGTTTCTCATTTAATGGAATGGGATAAAGTAGTTTCAGCATTTTTAAATAGAAAAAATACCTGCTGAAACTAATCCTGAAATCAGGCAGTCACATAGCGCTTATTGCTCCTAGCCGTCTAGGTACCATATCATTCCTTTCAACGGCTGGCGACCAGTATGTCGGAATTACATTTTTAAAATAGTGTTTAATGACATATCCCTGATGAATTGTTTACATTCATGTTTATGTTCATTGTCCGTCCTATTAAAGAAACAAAGAGTGGCTGGATGTGAGAACCTTCGCAACAAACAGCCTCATGATTTATGTTGCAAATATACTGCTACATATAGTATTGAAGAGTCATGTATAATATCAGACATGAACGTTCTGAAATACAAAGTGGTTTTGTAGAGGGGAAAGGACAAGCAAACGCTAAATGTATCATAAGTGCATTGATGGAACAGACATGTACCCTTGCGCCAATAAACTGTTGTACTACTTTTAACAAAGTAACACACTTATAAATAATAATACAATTGTTAACAGACATAAATGTAATGGAAAGGAGCTACGAATCGTCAAGAAAATATCCAGGTAACAATCAATGTAAAGAGTTAACCAAGTGGGAGAATATCAGAATGTACCCATTGGGCGTACAATAAGGATGTATATTAATGCTATAAAGGCAGACATTTTTTTTTGACGTTCGGTAGTTTTCACCTCTGGCGAAGTCCCTAGAAACTAGGACTGAAACAAGAGGAAGAAGAGAATCCGTTTATCCCTGGCTGCCGTGTGCACAGTGGTTCCTCGCCGAAGAGGGAGATAACATCGACTTTGGAGGTACGCATATTTTTTGTCCGTCAATTATTCATTGTTTCAAGCCGGGCCTCGCTGCTGAGACACGAGGTGGTTGTCACAGTGAGACATCACAAATACAAATCCCAACTGGTTCAGCTGGGGTTTGAACTCACAATCTCTCTGTCTCGAGACCTGTGTCTTGCCTTGAGATAAACCAGTTCCACACGAATCATTAGATATGCATGATATATGTATGGAATAACAGTAAAAAAGGGAGAGGGGGTTTAATTTTAATAACATAAGATACGCAGGTAAAATCTTAATTCATGAATAGATTATGGGTATGGAAGGCTCCTGTATCACTGAAGACGAATTGAAATCCATAATTGCTTAACCGTCCGTGCCAGTGGAATCATCCGAATTACTACCCCATCTCTCAAACAAAGAACTGCTTTCATGCAGTTCATAAAATGATACAGTCATTGAAAGTAAAAAAAAAACACAAATAAAGAAGAGGAAAGTAAATAAAAAAAACAAATCAATGTTTCCTGAACTGCAATATGTAAGTTAACAATAACAAACTTAGAGACATGTAAATTGCTTTAAATATCTGGGCACACAATTAAACATCAGATAGCGGGTGTTCTGCTGTGGAGAAATGTGGAATCGTTCTGGGCACTGCTACATCGAACGGGTGCTGTTGCATGTTTGAGGGCAGTATATCTTGGTTGGTAATAAAGAGATACATTGTCGGGTAAATAGTTAATATGTGGTTTTTAGATGCATAATAACGGTATCGAGTACAGCGAAACAATCCAACGAGGAGAACTAAAAGAGTTACATTAAGATAAGAATATCACTAAACACAATAGGAGAAGGAAATCCTTATTTGTGAGGAAGACGTTGGTTGCAGTACTTAGAACCAACAGGAACAATAGAAGGCACGAGAAATAGAGGTAGACAAAGGTGAAAGAAGTTGGTGAGAGTTGCGTATCACGGAAGAAAATCACTGGTGGAATTGTTACATCTCACAGAATCGAGGGTTATTGGGGAACATGACATTCACCGCATATGTGGTTTTCACTAGTTATAGGCAGTTCGTGAACTTGAGCTGAAGTTATCTTCGGTACGTTCGCTATGAGACAATGTACTGAGGAGAGACCTGAGCATTCTGGAGCTTGTTGTGCACTGAAGATCAACCGTAGACTACATTAAACTAAACTATCATTTTTCTCTCTGTGACCTCTTTATATATATATATTCTTACCAGGATTTTTTAAAGTTGTTCCGCATTCGACATTTTAATATAAAATAAATCGACAATGACTGTTTCACTCTTCTTTAACTTCCTCTTCTTCAACTTCTTCTACTACTACTACTACTTCTTCTGTCCTTCCCTATTTGCCTTTCAGTGTCGAGGGAAGAAATGATATGTTGTATTTTTATTTTCTGTTTGCCTCTGATGCAGCTATATATCATAGTGTTTCTAATATTCCGTCAATCCAGCTTGTTTGTGGTTGTCCCCTGGATCTGGTATTCTCTGAACACTTGTTGAAGGCTCATTGTGTTGGCCTAACTATTGCATTTGTTGTTTTTTTATATATACATTCTATGACGGTAGTTATTCCCAGATTTTTTCTCAGTTCTTCATTACATATTTCATCTCTCAGGCTGTTTAATGTCAATCGTCTAACAAATCTCATCTCACTAGAAGTTATTTTTTCTTATTGTTCTTGCAACTAGAGTCCAGGACTGACATTGATAGCACAATGTTGGAATAATGATTGTCTTGTAGAGTACCCGTTTTGCCTCTATAGTTTTTTTTTCTTGTTGGACAATAGTGGTGATTGCTGTCCCATGATTTGACAAGCTTTGTTGCATCTTCAATGTTGTATTTCGTTACTGTGCTGTTGAGTCTATTTACAAATGTAACAGTGATTAGAATAATTAAATAAAGGAACCACGCATGGTTTTGAACATTCAGGTTGTAGGTCTACTATATAGTTTTATATAAGTTTACAAGCAGATTGGCTAAGAATAATAAAGAATACCTCGTTTATAATTGTGCTGTCAATAATAATTAAACCTACGTCTCTTCATAGTCGATACCGCTGGGGCAGGTATTAAATTGGGTAAGTGTAGTCCATTACACGTGGCCTGGATGAAAATAAGACGTTATACAATTCAACATGGTATACGTTTTATATTTATAATTCTTTTTTCAAGCGATGTAGCCTTGTTAGCAGTGTGTACAACGTTTCAAGTAAGTATATATTCCCTCCATGCCTCTCTTGGCGTATGCGGAATATGGTGTCAGACCATATTTTTCTATTACCACGGAACATTTTTTTTATTATGTGGTTGATATCACACCATGACACCTTTACTTCTCAGAAAAATCTGTGACATCTATTTTTAAATGTTGGGATGTTGCGCCTTGTTGTCCGAAAAAAAACAATCCACCACTCATGAGGGGAGGGGTGGAGGGCGAACCCGAATTGGTCTGGGTCAAGAAGCGAGAGCACTAGCTACATATGGTTCCTTCCTATTTTTGGGTTCATTCTACACAAATTCAGAAGTATGTAACGATAGTAGGGACAAGGCGATGACTTTAAATTTGGTTTAGAAACTTCTTGAATTAGGTCTATAGCGGCGCATACCTTCACCACAAGAGAAAACTATGATATAAGTAAATTTAAGATGTAACCAACAATTAACAACTGCATAAGGTAAACAATACTGCAAGGGACTTGTAATAATTCATGATCCGAAGCGTTTTACTGAGATTCAGAAACAAGCATTACTCATTTTTAGTGTTCATATTATGTCCAGCACTGTATGATAGAAAACAACAAAAATCTAAACTTGGATCGAAGCTGAATTTGAAATGTAAAACAACTGTTTATGTTGAGTATACATGCAGTTCAAAGAAAATAGCGCTTCTTATCATATCGTAACAAGTACCAACGTTACAGTAATGGATATATGTCGATTTATTTCAGTGACTTCAGGTCTTGAAGACAAGCAACTATCACAATGTATTTTGTGTTGAATGGATTATCAAAATGGGACATGAAACTATCAAAAGACCAAATACATTTAGAATTTCAACATAAAGAACACCACTCAAAGAGGATCATTTTTTTTTATTTGAGAACTAAGAATCATGAACTTGGGAAATATAGAGAGCTGATAAAAACGACTCCATCATAACGTAACATTGAAGTTGATAAAAGTGAGGGCTTTATTGAAAGGTTCTCATCTGATAGAAAAACCGGTAAACCGTGCTTGATGAACTTATATTACCTGATAATCATCATATCATGGATTAACGTTCATGAACAAGATACCTGCCTATGTCATTTCAGTAAAACTTAAAAAAAATGATTCACTTTATAAATGAAATGGCGGCGTGTCATTAACTAGGGGCATGTATTAGAAAGAATTTATACGTTCAGCTATTTGTTCTGCATTTTGGCAAGCGTAGAAACATAAACAATAAAGCGACATTAATATGCTACGTTAAGTGTTAAGACAAGGTAATAACATTGAATGGCTAAGACAAGGTAATAACATTGAAACAGTTCAGAGGAAGAGGTGTTTTTACTGCACTCGGAACAAATGACAAATAATCAACAACAGAAAAAAAAAACAAAGAACAATATATTGACCGAAGCAAGATCGAACTCAATGGCACAGCGCCTCGCCACGAAAAGCCAAACGCTAGGGAACATAACATTTAATGGCTTAGACAAAGTAATACCATTGAATGACTTAGACAAGTTAATAACATTGAATGGATTAGACAAGTTAATAACATTGAATGGCTTAGACAAGATAATACATTTGAGTGGCTTAGACAAGGTATTTGGTTATTTGGTTATGGAAGGCCCCGGTATCACTGCAACCGAATTAAAATTCATAATTGCTCAACCGCCCGTGCCAGTGGAATCATCCGAATTACTAACTCATCTCCCAAACAAAGAAAGGTAGCCGTACTCCCCATCATAGCAGTCTCAGCACATACCAAAAGACATAAGGCGAAACCGCACAGAAAGTGAACACGGTCACCTGTTCCCTGTCATACGATATCAGCATTCATCGTAAACATTTGGAATATCGGAACATGATCAAAATGGATGAAAAATACAGCTCACGGTGTGCTCAGAGCACTGAACTCAGTAGCTCCTGCTACAAGCCGGACTTGGAATATGAGGAAACTGCAACAAGGAACACTTTTCAGACATAACCTTCCATCGTTTATGTCGCCTATCCATCATATTGCCCGGAAGTTCACGTTCTCCTGAAAATGATGATTGTCATAGTATTTACATGTATAGCGCTTAATGATGTTAGGACATCGTGTTTGACTCCAACTACGAACATACAAAACACAGTTCGTCGTCAGATAATTCCCGTTGAACACCAAACAACAGATCGCAAGATTAGCGCATGGTCGGTCTTGGGACACACGATGAAACAATATGATGACATAGCACGCACAAAATGGCTTCGCCCATGGATAATTGATTACTCTATAATAACATAATGACAAGGTAATAACATTGAATGGCTTAGACAAGGTAATAACATTGAATGGATTGTACAAGGTTATAACATCGAATGGCTTAGCCAAAAATAATAACATTGAATGGCTTAGACAAGTTAATAACATTGAATTGTTTAGATTGATCGAGTTGTTCTACTAATAGAACATACGCGGTACTATAGCAATGTCTGGAAAGCTGACTTACCTTCGAACATGAGTTACATAAGTTCTAACGTCGATGACTTTGGTATCCATGATGCATAGGTGAGGACACTGTGTCTGATAGGGATGTGTCAACATAAATAAAATAGATATTAACGTGTTCTGTCACGTGTGTATTTTTTGTTCTTTTTTAAAAATGAAAACGTTGAATTAAAAGTTGCGTAACAACTCTTCAAATGTATCGGCGGCGAACACTATCAACTTGTGCTACACTTTGAAGTCAGTTTGATATAAAGTGGTAAAGCTGTGTCTCGTTTATAGGAACTGAAAGGTGATATGAGATTACTCCTCTTGGGGAAGACATTTCACCTCATCGATCGTTAAATAAATATTTCCTGGTTAGCCAAATTGGCATATTTCTCAGATACCTGCACTCATATAAATATCATCAGCTTAAATAGTCTATAGTAAATGTACAGATTTTCATGAAGCCCAAATCTATGCATTGCTTTACAAATTGTAAATGTGACGTCACAAACATTTCCTAACCTCACATATTTTCTTGACTCCATCATGTAATAGCTATTTGAGGACACATTATTAATTATATGACATTTTGAATATTTCGGTGATGTTACAGTTGATTTTTTTTTTAATCCAAGTAAAAATAGTGTTGTAGGTACAGCTTTAGTTAACAATGCATGAACACATATCATCGTTCACGGATAGTGTAGAATATCTCCCATATGTGCCGTCTTCGACACGAGAGGACAATGTATAGAGAAGATGCGACAGAGAAAGAGGAAGACAAGCTTATATGACTTATATCCCAGGATGGTGCTCGAAAACTGCATTTATAGAAAGAGACCCTCCTCAATTACATGCAGATTTCGCAGAATTATGGAGGTGTCACGAAAGTAATATTGTATTTTGTAACGACACACTTGTGTTTAAATCATTATCTGCTCTGGTATATTTAACGATAACTTTATACAGCGATAAAGAAACGTAGAGTAAGAAATCAGAATAGAAGTTTCATAAATTACGCCAGATATAACAAGGATTGGGTGGGGGGTGGGGGGGGGGGGGGGGGGGGCTCGGTAATCTAGTTGGGAAAACCACCCGACTTTGTTCGATTCCCGCTGGAAGCAGTTTGAGATGTACTCGTTGTTGAAAAAAAATACCCCCGCAGTAGACCCAGCCACTGACAGAAATGGGTACCAGGGTAGTACTCTGGGAAGATATGGAATTCCGCCGTGCATCGTAAGTTCCTTCCTTTAAGTTCCGTAAAAAAATATCATTAAGCAGGATAAACATATGACATTTGTTTTAAGGGTGTATAATAACAGTTTGTGTGTGAAAACAACAAAGATGTAGAGAAACAACTCGAATAGAAAATGGGTCACGGCGATCAGTGACCTCAGTGCGTGGGCAAGCATTGGTAACATAAACACAGCCCTTACTCTGCGACAGAACTAGCACAGTGGCAGAGGACAATGTAACATACACACAACAGTGCTCAGAGCCAAAACAATGGAGAAACAATCGCTACCATACAGACATAACGTAAATAAAATTGCAACCATAAATATGTGTGGTATCAGAGACAAAGAAGAACAATTAATCGACGCAATGATAAAAAGAAGAATCAAAATACTCGGAGTAGCAGACACAAGACTGAAGGAGAAACAAACAAGGAAAGCGTACATGAATTATACCATAATAAACTCAGGAGTTAACACCAACGAGGTAGCAGACACAAGACTGAAGGAGAAACAAACAAGGAAAGCGTACATGAATTATACCATAATAAACTCAGGAGTTAACACCAACGAAGTAGCAGACACAAGACTGAAGGAGAAACAAACAAGGAAAGCGTATATGAATTATACCATAATAAACTCAGGAGTTAACACCAACGAAGTAGCAGACACAAGACTGAAGGAGAAACAAACAAGGAAAGCGTACATGAATTATACCATAATAAACTCAGGAGTTAACACCAACGAAGCAGCAAAACACGGAGTAGGATTCATTGTAGACCCAGAAACGTCCAAAAACGTTATAGAAATACATCAGCATTCAGAAAGGATATTTACCCTAAGAGTAATAGAAAACAACGTCAACATAACATACATCCTAATATATGCACCTTGCAACAACAACGACGAAGAGAGCGAAGAATTATACGAAACACTTAACGAAATCATAAACAAAGTAAATAAGAACAAAGATCTACTGGTGATGGGGGACTTTAACGAGAGACCAGGGAAACGGAATTATGAGAACTCCAAATATCTGGGCCCATTTGGGGATAACACAAATAGAAAGAACGAAAATGGCAACCGACTGCTTGAATTATGCAAACAAGATGAATTATGCATAACTAACACTTTCATTAAACATAAAGACTCACAAATATACACCTGGTATAAATGGAACGATAACAATTGTAAAAATCAAATAGATTTCATCCTAGCGAGAACGCAAAGGAAGAGGAAAATCAGAGACAGCAGAGCGGTACCTAACATCACAAATGATACAGACCATAAAATGGTGCTAATAACCATCCAGAAAGCAAAACAAGACAACAAGAACCAATTGAAAACAAGAAACCAATCCGAAAGGACAATAAAATTAAGCCAACTTAAAACAGAAGACAAAAAGAAAGAAATAGAAAAACAACTAGAAAACCAATTTAAACAACTACCACAATAAATAACTGCAGTAGATAACGAGTGGCTCATATTCAAAAAATCATTGACGAAAATAGCAACCGCAATATGCGGAACGAAGCAAAGGAAGAAGGAGGGAAAGATGAGCACTCCATGGTGGAATGATATAGTCAAGAACGCCATAAAAAGAAAGAAAAAACTATACAAAATCTGGCTAAAAACTAAAAAGCCAAGCGATTATGATATATACACAATAGAAAGAAGAGAAGTGAAGAAATTAATCAAAGAAGAAAAACAAAGCATGGATAAAATTTGGCGAAATGATTAGTAACAATCACAAATCAGCATCCAGAGACTTCTATAGAACAATTAAAACCATAAGCAAAAGAAAGACAATTATGACCCAACTGAAATCATCAATGATAAACGAGGCCAAGCAATAACAAACAAAGCGCAAATCTTAACGAGATGGAAAGAATATTTCGAAG
Source organism: Megaustenia siamemsis (assembly GCA_032433765.1). Classification (NCBI taxonomy): domain Eukaryota; kingdom Metazoa; phylum Mollusca; class Gastropoda; order Stylommatophora; family Ariophantidae; genus Megaustenia; species Megaustenia siamemsis. Next base: position 38,041,249 of record JAVIAB010000101.1, on the reverse strand, counting down.
AGCTTTTGAATGTAGAAACAGCTAGTCCAAAAACACACAAAAAGCAACTAATAGTTGGCGATAAAGAACCAAATATACTAATGGAAGAAATAGAAGAAACATTACGACTAGCACCAAGAAACAAAGCCCCCGGAATCGATAACATCCCAGTAGAAATGCTAACAGCAGCGGGAGAGGCAGGATGTAAATGGCTACACAGAATATTCAACGCTGCATGGATACAACAGCAAGTCCCAGACGATTGGAAACAGTCCATTATATTACCGATATGGAAAAAGAAGGGCAGTAGAAGAGACTGCAACCAATATAGAGGAATATCGCTATTAAGCCACACAGGGAAGTTATATGCCATGATAGTTGAAAAAAGATTGAGACCAATTATAGACCCACAACTAAGCGATGCTCAGATGGGCTTCAGGAGGAACAGATGTTGCACAGATGCCCTATTTATCATAAAACAACTTGCGGAGAAAACAATAGAGCATAATAAAACATTGTATACAGCTTTTATTGACCAAGAAAAGGCGTTCGATAGGGTGGACAGGGAACAACTATGGTCCGTATTGTCCTTGTACGAGTAAGTCACCACCTAGTAGAGATATGCAAGAGCCTCTATGAAAGTAGTCGCACTACAGTAAGATCTTCAGCAGGTTACTCTAAAAATGTCACCATTAACTCCGGAGTAAGACAAGGCTGCGTGCTTTCCCCCTTACTTTTCATCATATATATGGACAATATATGCAAATTAGCATGCCCAACCAAAGGAACTATACCAACACGGATGACAACAAACGATAACACAGAAGAAAACGAAATATACGTACCAGAAAACTACAGAAGAGAGGAAGAAATAAATGAAATACTATTTGCAGACGACCAAGTTCTGATACATGAAACAACTGAGGACCTACAAGAACATATCAACAGGCTAAACAACACTTGTAAACAATACAACATGAAGATCAACATAAGCAAAACCGAAGTAATGACAATAGCGAGAAAGAAAGAAAAACTAAACATCATAATAGATAAAACATCTTTGAAGCAAGTTGACAATTTTAAATATCATGGTAGCACGTTAACACAAGACAATAACCAAGAGACCGAGATAGATATAAGGTGTAACAAAGCAAGCCAAGTTATAGGCCAAGTATCAACACTATTGAAAAACAAAGCAATAACTACGGAAGCAAAAAGGGCAATATACAAATCAATTTTTCTACCAACGCTGTGCTATCAGTGCCAGAATTGGACGCTGGACTCTAGAACAATAAGAAAGATAACGACCACCGAAATGAAATGTGTTAGAAGAATGACAGGAAACAGCTTAAGGGACAGAGTAAGAAACACTGACCTGAGGAAGAAACTCGAAATTGAACCAGCCATCGAATACATGAAGAAACAACAAATAAATTGGTTCGGCCACATAACAAGACAGAAAGAACTAACAATGAATCAAAGAGCCATAAATAAACGCTACAAAAACGTCAGATCAAGAGGAAGACCGAGGAGGAGATGGATAAATGGAATACTATAGGCACTGGGAGGAAAAAAATCAGAAGAGGCCAACAGAAGAGCAAAGAATCGCAGATTGTTTTTCCCCTCGACGCCAACGGCAACAGAGGAAGGATAGAAGAAGAAGAAGAAGATCGTAAGTTCCGTTGCTTGAAGCGACACTATCCAGAAGTCTCCGAACACATCTGGATATGCGGTCAAGCACATATAGGTGGAAACTCACGTGCTAAGACGTCGATTCAAGTCGTGTACATTACTTTTGCTTAATCAGAAACATCTGTATCAATAGTTATGGACGCAGGTGATGAAATGACAATAGAAAAGTTGTCCATATGTAGTGACACTTATCAACATTGCAAATCGAGATAAACAAAATTTGCATAAACACTTCAAGACACTTCGAGCTATCTACGAAATATAGATGATAACAATACATGAGTATATTATAATACGTATTTTTAAAGAGAACATATGAATATTCTATTATAGGTGTCTACGTTTGAATATATTGTAAGTAAACAAATTTATCATTGACGTTGGAGTTGATAGCAATTAATCTTGTTAAATCAATATTTCATAAATATTTTTTTAGTAATTTGATGACGCTAATCTTAAAATTTTGTTAAATATATCCTTAAGAAGATTACTATATGTGTGATGATCAACATGTATATGTTTATGCCGTGACGCTGTGAGTCAACGATAGGGTACATTCATTTTTACTGCCAGCGTTTACCACTGTGAATAGAAAGGAAAGTAAATAAGAACTCAAACTGTGTTAGAATATAGAATTTAGTCTCAGGTTTTTATTTCTGAACGAATACGTTCATGAGACGAGGTATGTTTACAACACTCGTGAAAATATTTTTAAAAAAATCAACAACAGAAAAAATAAACATTAGACAGCCCGTAGTACGATCGAACGCTTTCTCCTTGACACAGCGCCTTGCCACAATATACTATGCATTACGGTACACTAACAACTAAACAACCAAAAAAAGTTGATATCATTAGTGATGTATTTCATGCATGTGTACTCTGAGTAAAGCGTTTGATTAACAACACATCTTTCTTCCATTTCTGTTCATGATCGCTGTAGTCATTCATTTTTGTTTCTGATGATTTCTTTATAAGCACGATAGTGGTGAATTCGTATACACTTTTCTTTACTAGCTGTCATTTAGTGGTAACTTGTTTCATTTTGAAGTGTCCCTAATGTACTGCTCCATCCCTTCTTCTAATAACTTGTGATATGTATTCTTTACTTATATTATATAGTCACATCGAAGTTCTGTTTGACCCAAAGCTGTTATGTCCAGTGTTGACATGTGTTTATTATTCTTGATTTTTGAGAGCAGGGTACTACTTTGAAAATGAGAAACCTTTTTTTTTTTAAATCTAAGTTTACCTTATATATACAATGTAGCCAAATGAATGTGGACATTATAATCCAACAATGAGTACGAAAAATTAAGGACTTACTGTCAACTGTTAAAATAAAGCAGGAATATAATGTTACAACATTTTACTCGGATCTACTGGACATTGTGAAACAAGTGAAGAGGACACAGTAACAGGTAATAGGAAAAAGGGTAGATGGGAGAAGAGGTGAGGGATCACTATCAGATAATAGAAATGATTAACTCTGATCGTCTCATAAAACAAATATTAATCATGATGGTTAGTGCAGCATTGGGAAGACGACAATGTGCGTGATACAACTGCCAGTATTATATTAATGATGGTAATGAAGTCACGATATTTCTCGAAAAAAAAACGTCCACAGATATGTCGGGAATAGAGTGACTATTACATTAATAAAGAAATGTCAACTTCTTTTTGGCATCGCTCTATGACGTTTGTTGGTAATTTGGGTGGATAGACGGGATGTGGACGAGAGTAATTAAGGTTATTGCTGAGTGAGCCAACAAGACGTCAGGTTGGCTGTGAATTAAAGAGACCTATCTGTAATCTAACAGTAAAAAGATACCTCTTATTCTTAGTTTCTTTTTTTTGTGTCTTCATCCTCTTTCCTACCGTATTTGCCTGTCAGCGTCGAGGGGAAATATAATTTGCGTTCTTTTCTCTTCTATACGCCTCTGATGATGTTATGTTTCCTAGTGCTTTTATTATTCTGTCAACAATCCATCTCCTTAGGGGTCGGCCTTTAGGTCTGGTGTTCTTATAGCGTTAATTGAAGGCTCGTTGTGTTGTGTTTTGATATTTTTCCCTTTTCATGCGGCCTAATCTGTTGTTTCTTTATACATTATATAAAAGTAAAAGTAAACAGCGCCCTTCACGCCAAGTGGTGTATAGGGAATATGGTGTAGTGACCATACATTTTACAAACCTTCAGCACATATTTGTTGGGGTAATGTGGTCGGTATTACGCCAGTGCCGCTTTACTGTACCATAAAAAAAATCCGGTACCCATTTAAGATTGGGTGAACGCGGAAGCCGTCGTTTGGGCCTACCCATTGTCCTTTGTAGTCCAGTTCACTAACCACTGAGCTATCGCGACTACCTTTATATATTATATGGCGGTGGTTATTGCTAGTAATTTTGTTAGTTCTTCATTTCTGATTTTACCACCATGGCTGTTTCCTGTTATTCGTATAACACACTGCATCTCAGTAGATATTATTTTTCTTATTGTTATTGCATCAAAGGTCCAGAGCTTGATTTGGTAGCACAACATTGGAATAAAGATTATATTGTAGAGTGCCCGTTTTGCCTCTAGAGTTATTTCCGTGTTGAACAATAGTGGTGATTGTTGCCCAATGATTTGACTAGCTGTGTTGCATCTTGAGACTATTTCTTCTATTTGTGAATTGTCGTTAGTCACTAGACTTCCTAGATATTTAAATCCCTCTACTTATTTTAGTTGTCTGCCGTCTATCGTTATGTTGATATTTTGTTTCTCTTTTGCGATATGCATAACTTCTGGTTTGTTAAAGTTGATTTTCATGTTAAATTGGTTGGCTTTGCTGTTGAGTATGTTTCAGTGTTCTTGCAGGTATTCTGTTTTTCATGTATTAGTGTCTGATCGTCTGCGAATATAATCGCATTTATCTCCACTGTCTCTGGTGGATTGGCTGACTTGTATATATAGTCCATGTATTTAATAAACAAGAGAGGAGGGAGGGGAAGTACCCACCCCTGTCTTACTCCTGATCTAACTTCGAAGTGCTCTGTGTAACCTGCTGCTATTCTAACTGTGCAGCTGCTATTCATCTAATGACTTTTAATTAGTTTAGATATATGTTGGCTTATTCCGTATATTGTTAGTATCTCCCACAACAGTTCTCTGTTTGCTGGATCGAATGCCTTTTCCTGATCAATGAAAGCTGTGTACACATTTGGATAGTGTTGTTTCGTCCTTTCTGATAGTTGTTTGAAAGTAAATATAGCGTAACAGCACCCTCTGTTTTTTTATCAGATTCCCATTTGAGAATAGCTTAGCTGTAATTCTATTATTAGTCTCAGGCTTTTTAAAAATAATTTTGGCTTATAACTTGTCTACATGGATGAGAAGTGATATACCGCTATATTAAATGCAGTCTCTCTTGGTAAATTTATATTTTTTCATATTGGTACGCTGATTGCATGTTGCTTGTCTTGAGGGGCTTTTTGTTTCTTCCATGCTGCATTGAGTATTCTGCGCAGCGCTATAATTCATGTTTCTGCTGCTGCTGCTATTATTTCTATTGGTTTGTTATCTATTGCCGGTGCTTTGTTCCTTATTGTATATTTTGTTGGGTAAACAAATGATGGGATGAAAAAGACGAGTGGCGCTTTGTCTATTACATCATTTACAGTATCAAACACAGACAAGACATAGATAACGGTGTGTCCAGTCAGACATATTAACTGGTACGGCTCGCAGTGTCGAATCAACCCCTGATGAGTACTGTAACTACCATCTGAGTGTGGGTGTACCCATGCTTCTAAAAGTATTTAAGTACGTCACGCAGAGGTAGCATTCAACTAAAGGCTGACTTTGGATTTTGCGTTTTATCATAAGATGTGTGTAGGACAGAGTCTCTTCTGTTATGTGCGTAACGTGTAGTGAACTTTCATGTTGTATGTAGCAGGAATCGGATACCTGGGAGGCATGACCCAAGGTGACCCGCCTCCTACCCCTTATAATGTTGAGAAGCAAAAGGGCCGAAACAATTACCAATCAGTGCTATTTCTGATGATTAGATTGCCTCCTACAAACAACGCTCTCTGGAAACTGTTTCCTGTCACTGTAAATAAATGTTCCCATTTTACTGAAAAAAAAAAAATTGTTTTTCTTTTCTTAAATAAGCGTGAATTAATTTTCTAATTAATATTGTATCTTATTCCAACAATTATAAAAAAAAAAGTTATAGTGTGCGGATTTTCCAGCAGGCTCATTTTTCATCTAATAACATTACTACGTGGATTGAACAATAAATTTAAAAAAAATGAAGTTTGAGAAGATAATAATTCGAAAGCATTATGTGAATGCAACCAATATATGCCTGCATTATAGACTACACCAAAGCTTTATATAGAATACACCATAACCAACTTATAAACTGCCTAAAGGATATAAATCTAGACGACGCAGACATACGACTAATATGTAATTTGTACTGGGAGCAAACAGCAATAATAAGATATAACAAAGAGAACTCTACACCCATGGACATAAAAAGAGGAGTAAGACAAGGATGCATCCTATCACCAAGCTTGTTCAATCTATACACTGAGCAAATCTTTAAAAACATCTCAGAGATGCCAGGCCTAAACATTAATGGAAAGATAATCAATAACCTAAGATATGCTGATGATACTGTTCTACTAGCAGAAAATCCTAAAGACCTACAACACTTACTTAATGTGATAAACACAACAAGCAAAAAATATGGACTAGAAATGAATATCAAAAAGACTAGAACTATGATCATAAACAAAGAAAATTATCAAGACCTACAATTAAATATCACAGTTGAGGGAACACATCTGGAGACAGTCCAGAGTTACAACTACCTAGGACATACTATAACCAATGATGGAAAATGCAAAACTGAAATAAACAAAAGAATAGGTATGGCAAAAAGTAATTTTAATGCCATGAAGAATATACTAACAACAAAACAAATAGCAGGGCTGAAACTAAGAATGGCAAAATGTTACATCTTCTCAATATTCCTGTATGGTGCAGAAACATGGACATTAGACAAGAAAACAGAACAGAAAATTGAAGCCTTTGAAATGTGGATTTATAGAAGAATAGGTAGAATTGGATGGAAACAAAAGATAACAAACGATGAAGTTTTAAAACAACTGAAAATAAAAAGACAACTGCTGAACACAATAAAGACAAGACAAATTAAATTTTTGGGGCACGTTAAAAGACACAACAGCCTACTAAAAGTAATATTGGAAGGAAAAATACAAGGTAAAAGAGGCAGAGGCAGACCAAGACTAACATGGACGAGTAACATCAACAGATGGACAAGTCAATCTATGACAGCCTGCACCATCAAAACAAGAAACAGAGTAGAATGGCGATCCATGGTAGCCAACCTTCGTTGCGGAGAGGGCACACGATGATGATGATGATGTGAATGCAAAAATATGTGATAATCAAGACACTACTAGGACCGAAAAGATATGAACCGTGATGTATTTATAATTATATTGTTGGTAATAATAATATATAAATAAGGTGAGGATGTCACTTATTTTTAAAATTAAAAATCGTTCGTTTATAAGGCTGACAGTAAGCTGACTAGTCCATTGATCGTAAGTAATATCATTTAGGTAGATTATAAATAAGACAAACTGACATGGATATCAAACCGTCATTGTTATGGATTACAAGATACATTCCACAAACCAATGAGAATGGAATTATATTAATACAAATGTGTTTTATGACGCTAAAGCAAGCTTGTAACAACGACAATTCTACACTTGGAGTGAGTGACATCATTAAGTTTGCGGCCTTGGATACGGGCGGGTTTAAAAGAAGTGAACCCACCATAACGAACATGAGTCACACTACAAGAAATGCCGTAAAATTAAATTTTGTGAGGACATGTATCTTCCCGATAGCAACATATGGTTGGGAATCATAGACAATCTCGCAAAGATTACGGAAGAAAATCGATTCATTCGAAACAAAATACTACAGGAAAATCATTAAATTACTTAGGATAATGAAAAAAAGCACATTGAAAGTATATTAGAAGATTTTAAAATTAAAATGATCTAGATTATTAATAATATTCTACAGAAGAAATTAACATAATATAAAAGAAACAGTGGATGGGAAAGAACAATCGTGGAAGGCACAGTTAATGGGCGGAGCATCACGGGCAGACCATGAAGAGGGCGGTTTCAAGCCATCAAGGAGGCGTTGACCATAGCAACACAAGAAGTGGGGGATCTGGCTAGAGACATAGATTCTTTAAGATGTGATGTGGTGAATGAGACGTTCTGCAAATGATATTCAATCATGGACGGCACGATTCATGGGCGACGTATCACGGGCAGACCAAAGATGAGGGTGGTTTCAAGCCATCAAGGAGGCGTTGACCATAGCAACACAAGAAGTGGGGGATCTGGCTAGAGACATACATTCTTTCAGATGTGATGTCGTGAATGAGACGTTCTGCAAATGATATGCGACCTGTTGAATGGTGAGTCAGTGCCGTAGTATTCTGTAAGAATATGCCACCATTGAGAGAAGATAACATTATTATTTACGAGATGTAATTCCGCACAAGAAAACAAGGACATTAAATTAAAAGGCACCTTAAACCGAGAAAAAGGTTGTCTTCATTCGATCATTTTCAGATCGATATTTGCTTCGATTTTTCATGTGGATATTAGAAGTCGATCTTTACTTTTGAAATAAAAATAATGTTTGCTTCTGTTTGTTAATAATTTGTGTAAGCAAAAATGATATAGTGCTTCTTCATTATCTTGGGTCTTTATTTAATGCTCATTACATCATTACTCTACACATAACGATTAGTAATCTCAATGAATTATGAGAATACGTTACAGTAACAGTTTTATAAATACTGTATTATATATATATAATATATATAGGGAAGGATTAAATAATTATAATAAAACATTTGTAGATTTATTTGAGTAAAACGGACTGGGAAGCGACCATATGTACTCTCTTTATGGTGATGTCGTCAGACATTGATGTACACTCAGCCGCTGTTGATCACATTGGAGTTCGACCTTGCTAACGTCATAACCGAAAATGAACAATGACCGCATTTCGCCCTCTTTCTGCAGAGATTAACGTTGTAGCTTAAGCTTTTATTTCTGCCTGCTTTGCTTGCTTTACTTATATTTATTTTTCGACGAAGCTTGAGTGAGGGAGTTGTGAATTGAGCATATATAAGACACTAACAAATAATAAACAGCCGACTATGCACTATCTTTTCGATGAAAGTCGCTTTGAGTCGTTGCCTGTTGCGAATTTAGGGCTACACGGAAGTCGACCTTGCCAACATAATTTCCTAACGCTATTTGGCGGAGCTGTGGTGTGTTGTGAAGCGGATATGGGGTATTCCCGATTTCTGCGAAACTGATTCCATGAACAGAACAAAACCATTTAGATCGTGCCTTGATGTTGATTGAAAATTACTAAACGTGCACAACGATTATTTAATTAGCTTTTGCATGAGTCTTTCTAGGTATAAATTGAACGGATGTTAGTGAAGTGGACATTAATCCAGTAATGATCATATTATATATTATATAACAATAATAAACAACAACAATTAAATATATAAGACTGAACACTTGATGTTCATGACATACGATATGCACCTGCAGTTAATGGGGAAGTTAGAAATATTTGAATATACACTATACTAAATCACATACACACATACGATTGAGTATACATACATATCAAGAGTGAAAGAGAACTCAGAACCGAACAACTTACAGCGACAGCACTCAACAAGAATCCTTTATTCTTCGGTTTCGGTTGGTTCTATAAGTCACCACGGTAGACTCCCGGAAATGGGTTAATGATGTAATTGTATGTTATCATTATTATTATTGTATATATATATACATATATTTCAATCAGGGTCTCATTGATATCTTGAAACAAGCTTTTTCTTGGTCTGCCCCTGAACCGCCGCGCAGGAACAATGTCATCCATGATTGTACGTTCCAGCCGGATGTCTTTTTTACAATTTGATTTCCTTTGTAGAATAGTTCTTATAAGACAATTATTTCTAATGTTTAATACTTTTATTATGTCTTCATTGCACTTATTCATTATCCAAGGTATCTTAAGGATTTTCTGCAGCATTTTGTTTCGAATTAATTTATATTCTTCCGTGTTGTTTGCGAGATTGTTCATAATTAACACCCGTATGTTTTATCGTGACAACACATGCGCATAGTAATTGCAATTTAACAGTCTTGCTCGTATTGTACCAAATGTTCTTCGTGATATTTAATGTGTGTGTTGCTATCGCTATTCTCCTGTTATTTTCTTTTTGGGAGTTTCAACTGTTAGTTACTACAGATCTCAGATATTGATAGTTCGTTACAATTTCAAGTTCCTCACTGTTGATTATGATTTTGGTATTTTTGTTTTGTCAGTAGACACTATATCTTAGTTGTATGTATGTTTAAATAGTGTTTTGCTCACTGTGCTTTTTTAAACACGCTCAATTGTCTCTTCTAATCCTTCTACACTATTTGAGAGGAAGACTGTGTCAGCGTATGTAAGTTCTGGAAAGGCGATGTCGATTATTGTGAAATGGTCGAACTTCACAAACTGTCACAGTTTGTGATGTTTCTCATGATGTTCTGAGCATAGGTGTTGAACATGTATGGTGAGAGGATACACGAAATACAAGGGAAAAAACTTTCACTGTGATGATGTCTTCACCACAATGAGAAATGAACGCATAAATGGTGCCGGTTTTATGTAGTTATTGTTTCTAAGAAAAAGGTGTATAGGCAGAACAACTATGACGCGTATAAAACTCAATTTGCAAGCAGAGATACAACTGAAATATTAACGTTAATGATGATGCTCATCATCACCATATACCATACCTGCTGACGTATGTGAGCATGTTTCACCACAACTCTCAATCTGGACAGTTTATTATTTCTGTTATTGACCTTGCGCCAAGCCATTCTCATCAACTGTCTGGTATATTTTCTATCCGTTTCCCTCTATCTCTTATTCCTCCAGTTTCAGTCGTCACAATATATTCCAGTTGGCCCCGTCTCATTACATGGCCAAAATGATGATTGTTTCTTCCTAATATCGAAAATTAGTTCTTTTTGCTTTGGCTTCTTTCAGAATGTGTTCATTACTTTTCTTAGCTGCCCATCGCATTCTCAATATTCTTCTGCAAAACCACAGTTGTATAGCCTTTTGTGGCTTTTTGTCTATTGTCATACAGTCTGGTAATGAGGGATAGGTTTAAAGTATCGAAAAACCAGAGACAATTACTTATCACTTCATGAAATAATTCCATATTACCGTAATCTGTAAAGTCATATACAAATAAATAGTATAATGAAATGAACATACAAAATGTTTGGAAACCTGAATAAAGGTTCTATTTGAATAATAACAGTTAACGATTGTTGTGCAATGAGAAACTAATCTTCAAAATAAAATAGTCACCAAAAAAGAACTAAGTGGATAAATATAAGTGCATATATAAGACACTAATAAACAATAAACAGCCGAATTGGTAAAGGCAGCTACGACTTTCGGCAAACTCACAGAAAGGGCCTGGAAGAACACGAAACTAACACTGAAGACAAAACTCTTAATATATCAAACATGTGTACTTAGCACACTATTATAAGGATCTGCAACCTGGACAACATACTCATATCACGAAAAAATAGTATTATATTATACTATATGGTGAACTAACACACGAAAAAAGACAAATCGGCAGACCTAAACTACGATAGAGATATATGTAAATTATCACTGAATGACTCAAAACCACACATGAATATCAGAATTGAAGGAATAGACCTGGACACAGTTCAGAACTAGAACTACCTTGAACATACTATAACCAGTGATGGAAAATGTACAAGTGAACTAAACAAAAGAATAGGAATGGCAAAAAGTAATTTTAATGCCACGAAGAGCACACTAACATCAAAACAAATAACACCAGGGCTAAAACTAAGAATAGCAAAATGTTACATCTTCTCATTATTCCTATATGGTGCAGAAACACGGACATTAGACAAGAAAACAGAACCGAGAATTGAAGCCTTTGAAGTGTGGATATATAGAAGAATAGGTAGAATTGGATGGAAGGAAAAGAAAACAAACGACGAAGTGTTACAACAACTAAAAAAAAGAAAAAAGAGAACTGCCAAAACAATTGAAACAAGAGAAATGCGATTTTTAGGCCATGTTAAAAGACACAACAGCCTACTCAAAGTAATTCTGGAGGGGAAAATACAAGGTACAAGAGACAGAGACAGACCAAGACTAACATGGACGAGTAACATCAAAGGATGGACAAATCAGCCTATGACAACCTGCACCATCAAAGCAAGAGACAAAGCAGAATGGCGCTACATGGTAGCCAAACTTCGTTGCAGAGACATCATTCGATGATGATGATGATGATGATAATCGAATGACTTCTCCATATGTGAATATGACTGAGAACATATGGCAAGTGATCGCACATTATGGATCTCATGTATAATGAACGGTATAACATCATTTGAGACTGTGCTAAGGCAAAAATTAGTTTATAAAAGACTCATGAAAAGGGTTGAAAAACCATGTGGACCAGTGGGTCTGACCTGTTCATTCTGTGACAGCGTGTATTTGTCAAACATTGGTAGAATCAGTCATGGGAGAAGCTTTTCGACAAAAACAAAACCTCAAAGAAATATACAATAGCCTCCACTAGACCGTCTGACAAGACGAAAAGGGCCATATATATATATATATATATATATATATATATATATATATATATATATATATATATATCTCATCTGCGATAATACCGATAAGAAAGATGCAGTCATCTATACAACGGATCTGTAAGACGACACGAAAGAAGTGCATGGGCATTTACAGCACGCTCGGCAGGCAGAATAGCCAAGGAAGACAGTGGTGCATACGCCATGACCACGAGTAGCATGCCAATGGAGGTGATGGCAGTGACCAAGGCATTCAAATGGTTAGAGTCACAAGACTACATCCACGCATGTATACTGAGTGATTCGATGAGCATGATAAACAAGTGGAGGCGGGCTTTGTACGCATGCAATGGGTAGAGTCGTTGCAGAAATCCAAAATACGTAAGGTCACCTTTGTCTATGTCCCTGGACATGCGGGAGTGCGGGGAAATGAGAGAGCGGACAGGTTGACTAGCTGCGCTGTCGTTGAGGACGGGCAACCGATGGATCGGGCGGACATCATCAATGCCCTTCGAGATGTGGGAAGAGCACAGGACTTCGACAAACACAGATCAACATCACTTCTTCGGATGATGGAAATGGGAGTTAAGATGGGCACGGCCAGAAATGAGAAACTTGGTGGCCGTGTAAGAAGACTTATCAACCAACATAGAACTGGAGTCGTCAGTCGCTGGACACTGAAGGAATTGCTGAAGAGGGGATCTGAGCACCTATGGACATGTTCGGAGTGCAATGATGATGAGTCGCAAATAACTCAATAACTCAATATATATATATAAGACACAAATAATAATAATTGAGAACTGTTGACGCATAAAACGAGACTATTTTTATGAACTATGAATCCGCATTTCCGAATGAATGGATACCACTTTAAGCCAGCCATGGCATAGTCTTCCCGTATATCATTTTAAAGCTGCGTGATTCCTTCCCCCTGAATGCAGTGTTTTATATTCTGCCTCTTCATAATACATGACTTCAGATTCACTCAGGTTGTTTGTGCTGTGCTTAGTGTATTAACGTACCCCTCACGGAAGCGCTCATAATGATAATTGACAATTTTACTTTGAACATTATCCAATCATGATTGAATATGATATGTAAATGTCTACATAAATTACCTATTTAACTATTTAGCGTTTACTTTTACGTATTTCTAGAACCAAAAAATATTGAGGAATATGTGAGAAACGTAAATGCGGTAAGCTAAAGACATCATCAATTTAGAAGAAATGATTTTACATTTAGTTTCGAAACACAGACACATAACTCAGGTGTTTATGTCGTTAATATTAAACGTTTATGGTCGGGAAATTGGAAATGAAAAATGTATTTCCTCTTCCTCGTTTTGTTCCTTTCTTCCTCATGTGTCTTTCAGTGTCGAGGGGAGATATAATTTGCGGTCTTTTGCTCTTCTGTTCTTAGTTTTTATAATATTCCGTCAATCCATCTTTTTCGTGTTCGGACCTTGGGACTGGTGTTCTCGTAACGTTTATCGAAGGCTCGTTATGTTGTGCTTTGATCTTCCAGCCTTGCCACATAAAACAACCATTGTATCCTTGTTTCTTTATATATTATGTTGCAGATATTATTCTCAGCTGTTTACTCAGTTCTTTATTTCTGATCTCATCTCTTACGTTGTGTCCTGTCTTCGAACACATTTAATCACAGTAAAGGTTATTTTCACATTGTTATTGCATAAATTGTTTAGTACTGGAATGGTTGGCGTGAAGTTTGTATTGTAGAGCGCCCGTTTAGCCTCTAGAGTTATTTCCTTCTTGAACAATCGTGGATATAGGTGCCCAATTATTTAACGATATGTGTTGCATCTTGAATCAGTTTCTGCTCAGTGAGAATTGTTTGTTGTTATTAAACTATATATGTATATCTATTACTCTATTTGTTTTAATTGCCTGCCGCCTATAGTTGTGTTGATTTTCTATATTTCTGATATTCACTTCTTCTGTTTTGTTGATGATGAATTTACGTTCATTTTTTGCTGGTGATGTTGAATGCTAATTAAATGTTCCTGTAGGTCCTCTATTTTTTCATGCATTAGTGCCTGATCGTTTACAAATAAAATCTCGTTGATCTCCTCTATCTCTGATGGGTTGGCTAACTTATATATAGTTCATGTATTAAACAGTAGGAGTGATAGTACGCACCACTGTCTTACACTAGAAGCTAACCTCGAAGTGGACAGTGTAGCCTGCTGTTGTTCTGACTTTGCAGTTGTTGTTGAGGTAGAAAGTTTTATTTTTTTAGGTTGGTTAGATGTTGGCTTACTCCGTATGGTGTCTGTATGTTTAATAGTTCTGTGTTTACACTGTCGAAAGCTTTATCTTGGTCAATGAAACATATGTAGACATTTTGATTGTGTTCTGTCGTCTTTTCTGCAAGCTGTTTTAAGGCGAAGTGTTAGTACATCCTCAGTTTTTTGGGAATACTTTGAGAATCTCTTAACTGTAGTTCTATTCTTGGTCTCAGCATTTTTTCACACAACTTTGACTTATAACTTTGTTCATGGCAGATACGCGATATACTTCTAAATTGATTACAGTTTATCTTGCAAAATTGATTTTTTCATATTCAGTTTCATCCATATTTGTTCATGATACGAACACAAATATTTCATCCAATTCCGCATAAAAGAGAGAAAAAACCGCACTATATATTGGCTTGAACTCTCTGGCCAACTTATATGTGTTTAATCTGAATCTTATGTATTCATATTTTTTTAAAAATAAATATGCAATACAGTTGTCTTTGATGATTTACTTTCTCTTCCGTTCAGGTGTCAGGGGAATTAAAATGTTTATGTTTAGTTCTTGCCCTGTTGGTAGGTTTCAACTATTGTCACTTGATGTCGTTAAAGCGTTTGTTTGATTTTGCCTGTCCATTTTGCTCTGGGTCTGCCTCTTAGTCTTCTCCCTCCTCTTTTAATATATGCATAGTATGACAAGGAATCACACGACATTCTTATTTATATGCAAAGCTTAAGATTGACTACATGTTTTTCTGTTCGACTGCCATTCTTTCGCTCTGTTCGGCTGTTTGTCCATATATCCATCTATTTATCCATCCGTTCTCACATCTATCTATCTACCTACCTACCTGCGTACCTACCCATCCACCCAAAACCCCCACCCACCCAGCAACCTAACTATCTACCTACCTACCTACCTACCTATCTACCTACCTACCTACCTACCTACCTACCTACCTACCTACCTATCTATCTATCTATCTATCTATCTATCTATCTATCTATCTATCTATCTATCTATCTATCTATCTATCTATCTATCTATCTATCTATCTATCTATCTATCTATCTATCTATCTATCTATCTATCTATCTATCTATCTATCTATCTATCTATCTATCTATCTATCTATCTATCTATCTATCTATCTATCTATCTATCTATCTATCTATCTATCTATCTATCTATCTATCTATCTATCTATCTATCTATCTATCTATATATCTATCTATCTATCTATCTATCTATCTATCTATCTATCTATCTATCTATCTATCTATCTATCTATCTATCTATCTATCTATCTATCTATCTATCTATCTATCTATCTATCTATCTATCTATCTATCTATCTATCTATCTATCTATCTATCTATCTATCTATCTATCTATCTATCTATCTATCTATCTATCTATCTATCTATCTATCTATCTATCTATCTATCTATCTGTATATCTATATATCTGTCTGTCTGTCTATCTATCTATCTATCTATCTACATATCTATCTAACTATCTATCTATCTATCTATCTATCTATCTATCTATCTATCTATCTATCTATCTATCTATCTATCTATCTATCTATCTATCTATCTATCTATCTATCTATCTATCTATCTATCTATCTATCTATCTATCTATCTATCTATCTATCTATCTATCTATCTATCTATCTATCTATCTATCTATCTATCTATCTATCTATCTATCTATCTATCTATCTATCTATCTATCTATCTATCTATCTATCTATCTATCTATCTATCTATCTATCTATCTATCTATCTATCTATCTATCTATCTATCTATCTATCTATCTATCTATCTATCTATCTATCTATCTATCTATCTATCTATCTATCTATCTATCTATCTATCTATATATATATATCTATCTATCTATCTATCTATCTATCTATCTATCTATCTATCTATCTATCTATCTATATCTCTCTCTCCATCATGATACAATCAGAATAGGATTCTAGACTCCCAAATGAAGTCAGCTGTCAGGTTAAGTATGCTGATCGCCCCCACAGACAGAACATCACATTTAGAGTCTGCCAGATCCACTCTGACTGTACACCCGTTAATACGTTGCATTGTGTTCTGCCCAGTGGCCCAGTGCATCCGATTGATTTCAGCCAGCATTTTATTCAGGTTTGCTTTCCCTAGCTTTGATTGTCCCCAATCTTCCTGCAAGGCAGCAGATTTTCTTTCCTGTAGGGGGATTCTGCCCTTAGATGGTCTGCCCTCCCAGGTTTACGAGCACCATCTGCCCGAGTCACTAGTGGTGACTAACACAGACATGCACACACAAAGATATGAGTAGTGAATAACACAGACATGTACACAGCGATACGAGACATGACTAACACCGACACACATCAAGATATATGACACATGAATAACATTGACATGCAAATAAAGATATGAGATATGACTGGCATAGACATGCACACACAAAAATATGACACATACCTAACATAGATATACACACAAAGATATAAGATATGACCAACATATGCGTGCACACAGAAAGATATGAGATGTGACTTACATAGCCATGCATACACAAAGATATGAGATATGACTAACATAAACATGCACACAAAGATATGAGATATCCCTAACCCAGACTTGCACACACAAAGATATGACACATGACTAACACAGATACACACTAAGTTATGAGATAATACTAAACTCAGACGCACATAACGATATGAGACATGATTAACACGGGCACACCAAGATATGAGATATGACTAACATGACACACACCTAGGTATCAGCCATGGCTATCACGACACACAAGCTAAGATTTGAGCCATGACTAGCACAGAAACACATTAAGATATAAGTCATGGCTTCACGGAAAAACACAAAGAAATGAACCAAGTCTAGCACATAAACACATTGAGGTATCCATATGCTTGGGTTAGTCTGCAGACTCTTCTTAACGTGTAAATCATCGACATACGAGATGCAGGCCCCGAATAACTGTTCACAGGTTTCGTTCAAACAGTTGTCCGGAGATTTGAGAGCAGTCTAACCCATAGAACGTTCTCTTGCATGCACAGTTCCCGGTTGACTGTTCGCAATAGGTTTCCTTGTACGTACAGTCTGCACTTTCCGGGTCACATATTATGTCACAGCCATCAGAACACGTTTGTTCGCACTGTAGCCCAAAATTACCACCGGGACAAGTGTTATTACAGGTATAGCCAGGATGTTTACATTGTACACATTTTTCCGGATTTTTCTCACATAAAGGACATAAACTGAGACAAGACCTGGAGCAGTGTGTCCATAGATCCATGTGAACATTTACCGTGACACGTACCGATGATGACGTCGCAGCTTTTGCAACACCCGCTACACACTGCACAAACGACCAAGAATAGACAGTAGGTGTCAGACAATAGGAGTCTGTAAATGTTTGCACCTCACACACCGTCAGTGCACTGCCGACCTGCGAAATGGTCGGTTAGTATTCAATCTGAATGTGTGCCATTGACGTGTGTGTGGTGACGACAATAGTGTTCATAGAAACATTATGGTATGATATATCATTACACTGGAACACTACGCCGTCACTGTCAGAGAAAGCCTTTCGAGCCTTTAGTGAGGCAATCTTTACCCGAATCATAGCGCTAGCTCGATGATAAATTCGAATGATGTGAATCTTCTGGGGCGTGGCAAAGTTCAGATACCAGTAAACAGGACTGGTTCCACTTCTCAGTTTTGTGTGTGTGCAATCATTGTCATAGAGATTATTCTTTGTTTTGCCATTTACTGCGGCCTCTGGTCCGCATCCGTCTCCTATATAACAAGCATTAAATGTGTCGGCCTGGTTTGTGTTCTGTTTGAGAGCCACATTCCTACCCCCGCCAATGTAGATGGAACATATATTTGCAACTATCGCCCCTGCAATCAATAACTTGTTGATAAGACCAGCCCCAGAGCAAAAGACATCAATCTCGTGCTGACTGACTACAAATCTTGAATCATTGCTACATGAGGCAGAACCATTTAGTTTTACCGTGAAATTGTCCGGAATTGTTAAGTCATTCACATAAATCCTAAACCAGGAGAACAGCAAAGATTGGTTGAGAGTTGCCTCAACTGATGCAGCATTTGTGTCTGAATTACATGTGGTGTCGTTGTTATCAAACAGGAAAGTAGGTTAAGATTTTTGGGCACATTTGTACACGAGAACCAAGTACTGACATTGGGGTCCAAATATTCGTGCTGACAACTGTCATTATTTGGGCATATCTCTGTAGTTTTTGTCACAAACTCTATGTCAGTGACACTGTAACGTACAATTTGCCCCAAAACCAACCGTTTTGCACAAGTTAGGTCCGTAGCTTCCAAGGTCACGAACGAAGCCATTAAAATAGACACTTTATCTACAGCGAAGGATAACGAACTGTGTACAAACATTTAATTTAAAACCCTTGATTACTTCTACCTTTTAGCTCCCAGTGGAGCATAGGTGTTCACATAAACACTTTCCAAGTCGTTCTGATTTTTGCAATTCTTTTAACATCAGTCCATGTATTCCCCATCATCTTCATCTCTGCTTCGATCTGTCTTCTCCAAGAATGCCTTGGTCTTCCTCTTTGTCTTTTTCCTGGGGATTCCAAAAAAGGGCCTGTTGTGAAATACTCTCAGTTGGCTTCCGTAGTGTGTGTCCTATCCATCGCCATCGTCTTCGCTGTATCTCTTTATCCACTGGTATTTGACCGATACATTTCCATAATTCCACGTTAGTGACTTTGTCCTGCAATTTACATCCCTTTATTCTGCGCAAGCATCCATTAATGAAAGTATGTACCTTCGTGATTGGCAATTTTGTTATTCTCCATGTTTCACAGCCATATAATAAGATCGACTTAACATTTCAGTTGAACATTTTTATTTTTGTATTTAACCTAATTTCTTTGGATTTCCATATGTTTCGCAGTGCAATGAAAGGTCATCTTGCTTTTGATATCCTTATTTTGGTATCATTTTCTGTTCCTCCCTTTTTATATTACTGCCGTGATATATGTAAGATTGTACGTCTAGTAGATGTATTTCTCCTAGTTTTATTTGGTTATTGCAAACTGCATTAATTCTCATAATGTTGGTCTTATCTCTATTAATCTTTAGTCCTAGCTGTTGTGATCTCCCATCTTATATACTCATATTATCCCGCATCTGTTGATGGCTATGTGATAGGAGAGCTATGTCATCAGTAAAGTCTAAGTTATTTTCATAATCCAATCTATGGCCAGTTGAAAGAGAAATGGAGACAGAAGGCATCCTTGCCTTACTCCTGTTCTTATTTCAAATGCTTCTGTAAGCTGTCCTTCATGCACCACACTACATTTTGTTCCTTCATACATTGTTGTTATCAGGTTAATAAACTTTATGGAGATTCCGTAATGACTCAGCAACTTCCAAAGCATTCTTCTGTCTAAACTATCAAATGCATTTTCGTAATCTATGAATCCAATATAAAGTGGGGATTTTAGTTCTAAACTTTGTTCAATTATTATACGTGGATTAGTTATATGATCAGCACATGATCTGTTCTTCCTAAAACCTGCTTGTTCATCTCTCAAGTGTTTCTCTATAGCCTCTTTTAGTCTCTCCAGAATGATTCTGCCTAATATTTTTCCTGGCACTTATAGTAGCATAATTCCCCTATAATTTGTGCACTCCTGTAAACTTCCTCTTTTGTACTTTGATCATATAACCTTCTCTCCAGTCTTTAGGTATTTCTTCCCTCTCCCAAATTGTATCCAATATATCATGTAGCATCTTGGTAGAGGTGTTAATATCTCCTTTGATGGCTTCCGAAGGAAGTTCATCTGGTTCTGTGGCTTTACCATCTTTTAATAGTTTGATGGCTTTCATTATTTCTTCTTTGCTAGGTTTTCCACAGTTAACGTGTAACTCTTCCTCTGCTGGTAGTATATCTGGAGGATTATTTGACCCGGATCTGTTCAAAAGTTCTTCAAAGTGCGCTTTCCATGTCTCCATTTGTTCCCTTATATTACTAAGCAGATTTCATTTCTTATCTTTGATAAAGGCGTTGATCTGTTTGTATTTTCTACCTAATTTCTTTGTGCTGTTGTACAGTTCTTTCATATTCCCTTTATTTGCTGCTTCTTCTGCCTCTTTAGCTAGTTCATCTATATATTTCCTCTTATCACTTTTAATGAATCTTCTCACTTCTTTGTTCACCTCTGTGTAAGCTTCCTGTGTCTTGGCTTTATTACTTCTTGTTTTGCTTTTATTTATGTCTGCTTTCTTTTGTTCTTTCTTCTATAATTTTTATCCAGGATATCTGCTGTCATCCTTACCTTATCCTGGCGTTCTCTTTCCCCAGTGTTTTCTTCGCATGTCTCTGTCCATATATTTGTTACCTGTTTCCAATGATCTTCTATATTTATTGTATTTTCTAGTTGTTGGAGGACTTGGTATTGTTTTGATATTGTGACTGCGAATTTATCTTTAATTCCTTGTTCTTTAAGAAACCCTACATTGAAATACTTTCTTCCCTTATTCGTTGTAGTATACCTTTTTATTTAATTTTAAGTTTGGCTAACAGAAGATGATGATCAGAAGCTACATCTGCGCCTCTATATACTTGTACATCCTGTAAGGATGACTTAAACTTATTATTATTACATATGTGATCAATTTGTTTTTCCGTTCTATGATCTGGTGACACCCATGTAGCTCTGTGTATTCTTTTATGTTGGAATATCGTTCCTCCTAGGCTCACTTGATTAAAGGCGCAAAAATTCACAAATATCTCTCCATTCTCGTTTATATCTCCAAGTCCATGTTTTCCCATAATCTCTTCGAAGCCTATGTTGTCTGATCCTACCTTAGCATTTAGGTCTCCCATCGAGATTATAATATCCTTGGCTCGTCTTGCATCCATCTGACATTGTAGCTGTTTATATAAATCATCTTTAACTGAATCATCCGTATGGTGGTTGGTGCATAGCATTGTATAATGTATAATTTTTATTTTGTTTTGGTTGTTCTAAATGTTGCTTCACCAGTCTTGGTCCCACTGCCTCCATTCTATTAGTGCCTGCTGTGCATTCTTTGATAGCATTATAGCTACCCCTTCGCTATATTGTGCTCCTAGTTCCTGGTGTCCTGATGATAAAATCATCTCCCCTGTATTCAGTTTTATTTCTCTCCGCTCCCAGCAGTGCGTATCCTGGGGTCTGAAAGAGAGCATGCAACTTTTAAAAAATGATAATTTTCTACTAACCAGTTATTTGAAGTTCAGTTCTATTCTGCGGCTCTTTCTGCTAAAGTCCTCTGTTACTTTGTTATAAAAGTCATCATTGCCTTTCATCTCTACAAGAAGGTCTTTTTCAATTGACATCATTGATAGAGCCAGAAAGACGACAGTGCCCCTGCGAGTCCTTATGAAATTTTTAATGCAGAAAACGAACGTTCCACTGAAGACGACGATGCAGAATTGTCAATATTATTCACAAAGTTATGAAGTTCTGGAAGACCACTGTGAAGTCCTTTGTCAAAAGAAATCTATCAATGTCGGACACATACATTTCTTTAAGTGTTGGGATACAAACATTGCCTTTAATTCAGATCTCAGTCTTACTATATCAAAATATTCCCATATATTCCGTTCAGTTTGGAAAACTGCTCTTCTGGAAACTCTTTTGAAAATGTAAAAATTTCTTACAGTCAAAATTTCAAGAAATGACAAATCTGACAGAGAATCAAACCGGCTTTGTAACTGGCAGTTACCGATCATGAATTTCACAATACAGCCTTCTGTACTCTCCTTGGGATAACTGAGATTCTCGCTTTCTTCTCTTTGTTGGAGGACCACACTTGAACTCTATTTTGGCCCAAATTGAATCAAAGCCAGTATTGCGCATTGTGAACAATTTTCTTTTAACTCAATATCTCTCTAGAGCAATATGTGATGTCAGTGAATTTGACTGAAGGATATTAAATACAACATCTGTCATAGAAAAATATCGGTGAACACAGCCAAAAAGGAAATTGAATTCAAAATCTCCTAGGTTTGACAGAAATCCAACTGCTTCATTAATTGTTGCGTGATCCCAATCACCAGGTCGTTCCAAAATGCATTCAAATAAATCTATTAATTCATTATGATATTCAGAAACAGTCTGTACTAAACGACTGGAATAATTCCATCTGGTTGCCGCCAGCTTGGGAAACCGTTTTTTCACTATGGTGTCCAACAAATGTGTTCTCTTTCTGAATGAGTAAAAAATGAAGCAAAACTGCTAAGTGACGAAAAGAATATTCTACACGCACTTATGCATGAGAAAGCTTGAGACAGTACTAATTAAGTTTGTGTGCATAGCAATGGATGAATAATGCTGAGAAACAACTTCCCTAACTCTCGTCTGCACACCATTCAATGGCCTGCCTTTACTGCTGCACCATCATAAGTTTGTGCTACTAGTTTTTCTCTACAGTCAAATTGATCAAGACTGTCTAAAAGCCAGTTTTGACAATGCTTGTGCAGATCTGTCAGAGCTAACTTCATGAAAGCCAATAAATCTTTCGTAAATATTACCATTATAAATATATCTAAAAACAACTGACAGCTGAGACAAGTTTGTTACATCAGAGGTCTCGTCAATTAGGATGGCGACAAATCTGGACGATTGAATCTGAAATTTCACTTCTGCAGTTATTACATTGTTCACACTTTCGATAAGATCGTTCTGTATTAATGGGGAAAGACCCGTGAATATATTTGACGTCATGAGATGCTGATGCAATTTTTCATCAAACTCTGCTAATAAATTTAAAGCTTCAATGTAGTTCCCACGATTAGTGGAATCACTCCTCGCTGTGACCACGAAAAGCTAACTCTTGTTTTCCTAAAAAACAAGTAACAGCAATTAACCTCTTTAGGTTTTCTCGATTTTCTTTAACTGTTTCATTGTGTTTCATAATACTTCTTTTTCTGAAAATCCAATTGAACATCAATTCTGCTGGAGCCAAACACTTGTACGCTATCCAGCGTGAAATGACTTTCAGACTTTTCGTGTCTTGAAATAGCGTTATGTAAATTATTTAAATCAGAATACCCGCGTTGTCTGCTGTTCCAAGGCGAAGTGTCATTTACAAACAATATACATGGCCAGCAAAATAACTTACATAATGATTCCGAACCACAAAGCCAAACGACTTTCTTATATAAATCATTGTTAAATAAACGGACACATTTTGTTCCTTCTCGTTTCAAACTGCTTAACGCAGGAATCGGTCTGCCCTTTTTTACCAAGTCCAATTTTTCATTAAATGTTCGCGATTGAAACGGTCGCTCAAATAAATCTACAACATCATTAATAGAATCAGCCATAATAACACAGTAAACAAATATACTAAGTTTAGTAATTAACAATAGCAATACAACATGTTTCTGTACAAACACAAAATATTAAATATCAGCTGATTAAAATCACGTTTGAAGTTTTGAATTCTGAAGGTTTTGAAATCGAAACCACATCGCTGTGTAAATGTGCGTGTGTGTTGAGTAAAATCACGTGACGTGTACCAAAAATTACCAGAAATGGTTTACTAAACAAGTGTGTGTGTAGGCATTCAAGATTATAATTGCTGCATTGTTATCATTAGTTTAACATTCAAATAAAAGTACTAGAACATAGAAATTGCACTGTTTCACACCAGTAAATAAATGTTCATCAATCAATTTATTATTTGCCAGTGCTAAATTGTTATAATAGTGATTGAATCATAAAATGTATTTATTTTTTTTTTCATCGCAAGCTTACTGTGGAGACACGGATTTAATAAAACACACACAGAATATCACTGCGCTTATATGTAAAGGGACTATTTTAACGAAAGCAACTTCAACATTGCTTCAGAGCGGGCTAGTTCAACTATCATAAAAAACGATTGGACATATACAATTTTCTTTTAACGTCAGTGTTGCCAGCACTAATTTTTGGAAAAATTCAGATTTGTGAGAAAAACATTTTAAAATATATTTTTGAGCAATGCTGCAAGGGCTAAGTTTGGATGGGGGATAGATCACTGACTGGTTTATCATTTTCGCAACTCTTGAAGGCATGCAATGCTTGCCTTGCTTATATTAAGTATACGCCACTGGCTCCCAGCCAACTTGTTTCACACATTCCCAGAATATCTATCTTGTAGTTGGTCATCTCTGCTGCCACTTGTGCCGCTTTTCCCTGCTCGTTAAGGGTACGAACATTCCAGGTGCCAATTCTGGAGGATTTCCTGGTAGACAAAGGGTGAGTCGGCAACCCGAACTCCTTATGGCTTTCTCCGGATTGCGTCATACGTCTCTTAGACAGAGAGCCCTTCTCTTTCCTGGTTCACGTATTAACTGTATCTTTATTTGACTTGTTCATGTTTGTGAAGTTTTTTCGGCTTATTTTTTTACAGTATGGGATAGCCAGTCCCATGCCTAACCCTCCTTTCTCGCCTCTTACGAATATGCCTGGTAGGGTACAGCGCCGCTATTCTTTACTCCCCTTTCGGGCCCCGACAGCGCACGGGCGCTGATCCCTTGATTACATTAAAAAAAATCTGCCAACTCGCTGTGATAACAGATATGATGTTCAAAGTCAACATTGTTTAGACCATGGTTCGAATGTAAATAAGGTGTCTTTTTGCGTCCCATGACGTCATTTTTCTATCTATCTATCTATCTATCTATTTATCTATCTATCTATCTATCTATCTATCTATCTATCTATCTATCTATCTATCTATCTATCTATCTATCTATCTATCTATCTATCTATCTATCTATCTATCTATCTATCTATCTATCTATCTATCTATCTATCTATCTATCTATCTATCTATCTATCTATCTATCTATCTATCTATCTATCGATCTATCTATCTATCTATCTATCTATCTATCTATCTATCTATCTATCTATATATCTATCTATCTATCTATCTATCTATTTATCTATCTATCTATCTATCTATCTATCTATCTATCTATCTATCTATCTATCTGTATGTCAATCTGTCTGTTTGGCTGTCCGTCTGTCTGTGGCGTCTTACATTACCGTCATTCCTTATAGAAACTACGTTTTGTATCACCTGGGTCATGACTGCCAAGAGTAGACCTATAGCTGCATTGAATTTGAATACACAAACACTATTCGACACAAATGAAACATTGCGTTGAAGTGTATTACTTCAAATGCTAATTTTCCTTAGATAAAAGAAGTGCTTGATGGGATAATTGGTGTAAGTAGTATCATGATTTGTCGCGAACATTAATAACGATTCTTTTAAATGAAGTGCAATTATAGTTGTAAATGCTTCGCCCAATGTAAATTGTTTTTTACGTTGGGTTGGTAGCAATGAAACATGATACGTTTGTTGTATGATAATATATTAATGCTTTATGATGGATGTTAATTTAATGAACAGCTTTTCTCGTAGTTGAATACACCAAAATTTTATATATATATATATATATATATATATATATATATATATATATATATAATATATATATATATATACACACACACAAAACTAATAGAATAATAATATAATTCCAACGAATGAAAAACATCCTTGGTGAATAAAGAAATGTAGAATAATGTTAGAAAATGTGTAGTAAGATGCCGTAACAGATTATTCTACTTCACGGAAGTAAGTCTTGGGCGATAAGCAAGACAACAGAAAGAGGTAACTGCGAAGTGGTTCATCAGAAGAATGATACGAATTTCATGAGTTTCAAAAACTACAAATGAAGAATATTTTAAAAGGACCTGGAGAAACCAGACATATCATCAAAATTATTATGAGGGCGCAATCTTCATTTCCTTGAGATGTTATGTGAAAAGAAGGCATTGAGAGAAATATGAAAACAAGTAGACTGTAAGACGTGCTGAGGTAAAAGACGTGAAAAAAACAATATTGAACATAACATCGAACTGGCATAACAAAGGTTCACCGACTGAAATTATGACATGCATGTAGTAGCGATAGATATACCCAACCTGTATGACATCTGAGTATTATGTAATTGTGTGTGTGTATCTGAAAATAGGGTTTAATATAATATAACAGGATATTAGGATATGGGGTGCATGAAATCAATTGTGGACGGCTCCTCCCATCCGCTAGATATCGTGACACCTTAAATCAAAGCTGCGTCCATAGACTCCCTCCATATCACTTTCAGTGTGACGGGAAACATTGGGAGGAAGTAGCGGGAACAGCTACACGTAGTGTCATTTTAGGTTTTCTCTTCGTGATGGCAGAGAAGGGATCTGAATTGTAAAGAAATTGACTTAAGTAACAGCAGAAGAGAGGAGTTGTTTCCCTTAAACTGAAGTCATATTCCATGATCGGCCTGACAATTCCCGTGTAGTAAAGAAAAAAAAGTACCCCGTCACGCCAAATGGCGTATAGGGAATATGGTGTTAGTGACCATAAATGTTACAGACCTTCGGCATATAATTTTTGGGGTAATGTGGTCGGTATTACTTGCCGCTTTACATTCCCATAAAAACAATATGGTAATGGTAATTGGGTGAACCGGAAGCCGTAGGTTGAGATCGAACCCTACCTCTTGCCCGTTGTAGTCCAGTTCACTAACCACTGAGCTATCGCGGCTCCCAATTCCCGTGTAGACCTTGCATAATTTATCTTCAGCTTGACTGCTTCCTTGTACTAGTGGCTTGTTCCATGACCAGCATGTTAACTGCTTCCGTGTACTAGTGACATTTTCCATGACCAGCATATTGACTGCTTCCGTGTACTAGTGACATTTTCCATGACCAGCATATTGAGTGCTTCCGTGTACTTGTGACATTTTCCATGACCAGCATATTGAGTGCTTCCGTGTACTAGTGACATTTTCCATGACCAGCATATTGACTGCTTCCGTGTACTAGTGACATTTTCCATGACCAGCATATTGACTGCTACCGTGTACTAGTGACATTTTCCATGACCAGCATATTGAGTGCTTCCGTGTACTAGTGACATTTTCCATGACCAGCATATTGACTGCTTCCGTGTACTAGTGACATTTTCCATGACCAGCATATTGACTGCTTCCGTGTACTAGTGACATTTTCCATGACCAGCATATTGACTGCTTCCGTGTACTAGTGACATTTTCCATGGACAGCATATTGACTGCTTCCGTGTACTAGTGACATATTCCATGAACAGCATAGTTACTACTTCCTTGTACTTGTGGCATATTCCATGACCAGCATGGTGACTACTTCCTTGTACTTGTGGCATATTCTTTGACCGACCTGAATACCTCCGCGTGGATTTGGTTTAGACGACGAGGGGTGGGATATGTCGACAGCCGCAGCAATCCTGACCTTCGTTATAAAATAGCTACACAACGAATCCATGCCCACTTAACAGGCGCTCAACTGTGGTGACATCTGTCCAATGAATTGGCAGACTTTGTTACATCTTGAATCAATTTATGTTGCTTACATGATGTTATATAGCAGGTGCTGCATAAGTCTTTGAATTCCTTCTCTTGTTTTAGGATATTGTCATATATATATTTATATACTATATCGTCATGTCGGTGACCTGTGTCACCGTTTGTTATTGTCATTATCTCTGTCTTGTTTATGTTGATTGTTATATTATGTTATATCCCGACCTTCCTATGTCTGCCTTGGTGTCCTTTATGTCTTATATTTTCTTGTGTATCATTACTTGTTCTTCAGCGACAATGAGGTCGTTAACATTGTCCATTTCGGATGGATTTGCTAGTTTGCATCTGTAGTCAATGTATGTGATGAATAGCAGGAGAATATTCCACATCCTTGTTTAACCCTGTTTTGACTTTGAAACGTGTTGTATAACCAACTGCCGTTATTACTTTGCTGGAGATGTCAAATAATCTTTCGCTTTTTGCTTTTGTTATTTGACACGCGATACACGAAGATATGAATAGCCTTCGCCATAGAATATATAAAGAAACATGATATACAATGGTTTGGCCACATGACACGTCAGAAAGATCAAACTACAACACAACGAGCCCTCAATAAACGTTGCGAGAATACCAGACCCAAGGGTCGACCACGAAAAAAAAGAATCGATGTAATACTAGAAGCACTTTGAAACATAACATCGGCAGAGGTGAACAGAAGAGCAAAAAACCGCAAAGTATATCTCACCTCGACGCTGAAAGGTTAAATGAGGATGAAAGAGCAGAAGATACCACAAAGCCGGCATGATGTCAGCAACTTTAAACGCTTTGGCGCACATCTGGTGTTGTTAAATAATACAATATATGATTTGACCATCAAGATGACCTTATTTGATATCTAATGAGAGGTATTTTATTTTGTTCAAGCAGGCCTGACTTTAGAACCAGTCATAGCTGGTGCTCCGTCTGTTATCAGTCCACAGAGCATGTCCCAATGTATAGCTCGTTTCAAATCACTTGCCCAACTTCAAAACGCTATTGCTCAGAAACCGTTTGTTAAATACTGTTGAAATATTCCAAATGTTATTAGAATGCAAAAGACCCTTTAAATGTATATTTAACAAATATCTTGCAGCTGTAGTTTTCTTAAAGCGGCGAATTTCTTTGATGTTTGTCAAAATTGTAAATTGTGAACCCCTAAAGAATAGAAATTACCGTAGTTGCTGGTCTATGATTAATTTTCACTAGGTAAAGACGAGGCCGTAATTGGGAAATAACTGAATAAGGAAAAACACCAGGAGAATTGTTGTCTTCTCAGTTCGAGGACGGACGATAATATCAAGGTATACCTGTATGTCCAATTTTCATAGTTGTGTGGTCCTGAAAAGGACCGTTTGTTGAACTAATTTAAGGTAATATAGGGGCCAACATTGTGGGGGCTATATACTTTCATTCTGAATCAGACGAGTCTAAACGATTAATAACTGTTTGGGGTTGAATATTCCACAAAATCATTTTTTCCAATATTCCTCTTCCTGTTTTAAGACGTGGTCTTCACATTTAGCTCAATAATCTGTGTCTATATTTAATAAAGCGAGATTAGCAAGATTCTTTACATCGCATATTTTGAATGTTGTATTTTCATCTGCCACTTGTCCTTTTAATTTTGCCCAGATTAGTTCTATTGGATTTAAATGAGCATGGTAAGGTGGCAGCCTCAAACTTATATGACCGTGCTCTTGGATAATCTTATCTATTTGAAAAATCTTTGACCTTTGTTTTTGCTTTACTAGAGATAGTAATTCAGATTTTAAGTACATGTTATTAAATTGTATGTGCTCCTTTGTGAGCCATATCTTAATAGCATCTTTTGTACTGGATGACGTCGAGACTATATCTTCAAGTGCAACAATGTTGTGGTACGCTGCATTGTCCATTATTAGGCAAGATGGTCGATCTAGTGATGGGAGAACATAATTTTGAATCCAATGTCTAAATATGTGACCATTCATCTCAGAGTGATAATCCCGATTGTCTATGGATTTTGAAAGAAAAATGAGCTCTG
Source organism: Megaustenia siamemsis (assembly GCA_032433765.1). NCBI lineage: Eukaryota > Metazoa > Mollusca > Gastropoda > Stylommatophora > Ariophantidae > Megaustenia > Megaustenia siamemsis. The sequence goes on along the minus strand of JAVIAB010000101.1, from coordinate 38,010,969 downwards.
CATTCTGTATTAGTCCATGTTGTCGACTACCTGCATGAGCAATTATCAAGCGCTGTCCTTTGCTGCTAGGTATTAATCTCTTAATCTTTCCATCTGATGACTGCCATTCCCTTTTGTTAGTGTGGTGAGCATTGATCCATGTTTCATCCAAGTACACAATATCATAACCATGCTTGCGCACCTCTTTTACTTCACGTAAGTAGGGAGGTCAAAAAGTAATGCACACCAATGTTTTTCTCGGCTAAAAATAAATATAGGAATATGAAATTTTGCACACTTGGAATGTGACATGTTCCAATTATGTGCACCAAATTGCACAGCATTCTGATAAATATTACGCAATCTATGAACCGTTAAAATGGAGCTTGTCAACAATGTCCGTTACAAACAGCGAATTGTCATAGAATTTCTGGTTGCGGAAAAAGAAACTGTGGCAAACATTCATAAACGACTGTGTGCAGTGTACACATGTTCTGCAGTCGATAGGAGCACAGTTAGTCGCTGGGTTCAGAGAATTAAAGCTGCAGAAAGTGTACGAGTGGAGCTGCATGATTTACCGCTTTCTGGACGTGTTGCCTCTGCTACCAGCACAGACATGTTAAACCGGGCTGATGCCATTATTCGTAAGGATAGGCGTATCACTAGTCAGCAATTGGCATTGCAGCTTACAGTCAGCAAGGGAAGTGCAATCGCAATTTTTAAAACTCTCGGATATTCAAAGATTTGCGCTCGATGGGTTCCTCGGTGCCTAACAAATGATCACAGAGTTCAAAGGAAAACATTCTGTTCTGAATTGTTGGAGCGTTTCGGTGTTGAAGGAGAAATGTTTTTGTCAAAAATTGTTACCGGTGACGAAACGTGGGCACATTATTATGAGCCTGAAACAAAAATGCAGTCAATGGAATGGCATCATCCGCAGTCACCAAAAGAAAAAAATTCAAAACATCTCCATCAGCCGGAAAGGTGATGATCACTGTCTTCTGGGACATTGATGGTGTGATTCTTGTTGATGTAATGACAAGAGGTGAGACAATCAACTCGACAGCTTACATCAATACACTGACAAAACTCAAAAATCGGTTCCACAGAGTTCGGCCTAATAAGCCATCTGCAGATTTGTTGCTTCAACATGACAATGTACGCCCTCACACAAGTCTGGTAACACGGGAAGCAATCAACACATTTGGTTGGACTGTACTGCCCCATCCTCCTTACAGCCCTGATCTGGCTCCCTCAGATTTCCATCTGTTTGGACCACTCAAAAAATCCCTCCGTGAGAAACACTTTGACAATGATGAGGATGTGATCCATGCAGTTACAAAATGGCTACGCGAGCAGGACAAAACTTGATACAAACGAGGCATTCTTGACCTAGTTTCGCGTTGGCGTAAGGCAATACGCTTGGACGGAGATTATGTTGAAAAATAGGTAGTGTAAAGGGGATGTTCAGCTACAATCTGTGAAAATTTCACACATTTTGTCCGAATAGTTTCCGAGAAAAAAATTGGTGTGCATTACTTTTGACCTCCCTTCAGTACTTGCTTCTCATGACTACTATATGTGGCTTCTCACAGATGATGTTTCGTCCATTGGAATACTTTCTGAATGTAAAGCCTGCAGCTCTCACATTCCTCCATAATGTAGACTTTGTACTGTAGAATAATATTTCAATATTGTTGTTCTTTTTCAGCGAAATTTTTAATTTTCTTATTGTAACAGTTTCATTCATACCCAAAATTTTGCGAATTTCACTTCTAATAAGTTCACTGTCAAAATTATCCAACATGTTTGCTCTTCCTTGTGATTTTGTACATTTTGAACATTGACGGTCACGTGCTTGAATCCAGCGATTAAATGACCGTTTAGATAAATCCAAAATGTGTCTTGTCCTATTCTCAGGGTTTTCTAAAGAATGAAATAATCTTCCTCGTTTAGCATCTTTGCAAAAATAGTCATACATTTTTATTGCGATGTTTTGTAAACTGCAGAATTTCATTTTAAGACTCATTATAAATGTTATTGTTCCACGTCTACACCTATGAATGAACGGAAATGGAACACACAATTTCTCAAGAAGTGTCTAATTGTGTCAAAAAAACCACGGGGAAAGCGTGCAAATACGTCAATTCTAACGTGTATGGATTTGTACTCGCTATTTTTAGTTTAATATACTGTAAACATTAAGTTTTGACTACATCAATGGTTCGTTATAAATTTATATAAATCAAATAAGCAACAATAATAACCAAATGCTTTTTTTAAAAAAAATTAATTCCCTGATGGGTTCTAATCATTATAACTTTACATGCAAATTTTGAATATCTTACAACAAGCGGTTAAAAAGCTATCGATTTTTAAAGTTGGGCACGAGTTATGAAACAAGCTATAATCCAAAATATTTCAGCCCGAGCTCCAGCGCTTTAAAAATGTCCTAGCCTGTTGTGTTTTGAGTGGTTGTAACGCTAATATGTCATCCGAAATTTTAACGATCGTGTCAAAGCCCCTAATACTGATAATTATTGAAGGTGTGTCTGTTATAACAATTGACTTATCTAAGGCGACGGAGAATGCTACGAATTCTGATACACATTTTTAAAGTTTAAACATCTTTTCTTATGCCATCTATGCGTTTTTCGATAGTCGAACGTGATAAACTTACTTGGTGAAATAAAGAACACAAATTCTTATCAGGAAAAAAAAAAACACTTTGACAACTGCTTCCAAACACTACTTCACAATTTCTTCATCCGTAAATGGTTTCAAAAGCTACAATACTAATTTAATTCACACGAACAGCATTCTCCAAACATTAATTTATATTGTAAAACACACTCTGTTGACTTTTAAATACTCCTCTGATTGTGCTATTTTGTTCTGTCTTACGTGTCCTTCCAGTAATTGTCATGTTTAGATTGAAAGTGACGTCTCAGATGTTATCCTTTAAGAACATAATTATTTAAAATTAAATATTAAACATGCATTATTATTGCGCTACAGAACAAAGAAATAATCCAACCCCCATCCTTTATGAAAAGTACGAAATTAGATATCCACTTTCCACCTTTTGCTTGCTAGTGCCATTGTGTAACTAGTTGGTGAGAACCGGCTATTGCTTTTAAACGCATTGCAATATGGGTAAGAAGTACATAACATATGCCCACCAACGCAATTCGTAACCCTATCTTCATCTTTTCCTCTTTCCTTCATAATTTGCCTTTTAACTCTGAGTTGAGATAAAATTTGCAGACTTTTGGTCTTCTGTTCGCCTCTACTGCTGTTATGTGTCCTAGTATTTCCAATATTCTGTCAATCCATCTTTTTGGTGGTCGACCCTTATGTCTGGTGTACTCGCAACGTTTATTGAAGGTTCGCGTTGTGTTTTGATAGCTTTGCTTTATCACGTATCCATATCGTTGTATCTGTTGTTTTTTTTTTATATATTCTATGGCAGAGTTATTCCTGTCTTTTTTCTCAGTTCTTCATTTCCGATCAAAATAGTTTGGCAGCCGGTTCTGGCCTATAGACCAGTCGTACACGGCCCATTACTGCGCTAGAACCACGTGCTAAATAGACCTGCACATTTTATTAAGTCATCCATATACTTTTACATATGTAAACATTTTTATGAGAACGTTTTAAACGTCAAATACTCATATTGTAATAATTGAAAATTATCAACTTTTTTCCAGGTTATACGTATAAGGCACAAACTGCCCAATTACTATAGAATGGTAATGTTTGTGATAAAACATTTTAACAAAATGCAAACTCTGTGTCGATTGTGATTAAACTGTGATTCCATTTTTAAAAATGTTATTTCCCTTCATCATAACGTCTAATGGATGTCATTACCACGCCTCTCCAATGTCATTTATGAACGATGTTGTAAAAATATGCCACAAATGGCCAACATGATTGTGAAAAAGCTGTGTCGGACATTAAAACTTTACACTCGAGTTGTTTCTCTTTTCTCTAGAATTAGGTGTCTTCTATTGACAGATTGAGAATCATCGAACAAAGTGAAACGTTCACTCACTGGGACACTACTCTTCCGAACTGTTCCGAAATGAATTAATTTATCAAACTAAGCTCAAACTTTACACACAAAAAATTGGATATGTTTTCAAAATGTTTTGTAATTCTAATCATTTTGCTTTATAGACTGTAAACCTGATGACTGACGCCATTAATAACCTACAGATAGTAAGTTAAATCTGTTATAGTGAATATGTCTAATATATCATATACATGATGTGAATATGTATTAGAAAACTGTACGTCTATAGCAAACAATGTCAGAGCACTTTAGTTGAAATAGTTTGATAACATTTAGCTTGTACTCAAAAATAAATTAAAATGTGTGGCCTTGAATCTAAGTTTCAACGAACAAGGCATTCATACAACCCCCATATAATGTGGATGATAACTATAAATAGTATTTGAACGCATCGTGAGGAGAAAATAATTACAAATGCATGAAATGGTGTACAATCTATTCTATTCTATTCATTGAATAGATTTAACTGCAGTCGTGGCATTCCCATATCCGTTCCACCGCTCATCACTATATTTGAAGAAGCGCAAGCAGACTGATTGTTCATGTAAGGTGTTGATGGTAGATACATCTGTTTTTCCCGCTAAACACTCGGATCGACCAGTGTTTCCACATTAAGATTCATCAGTCTCTCAATGCATGCATCATTAGCCCAACCATTCTCCTCTCATCTTTTATTAAGGACTGAAGAACAAACTTGCCGATGTTCACTTTATCCACACTCGCTGCCACCACAGCCAGCAAGATTATTGGCTAATTTCATTGTCATGTATACCAGCATGCCCGGACAGTAGATCCAAGTTAAAGCACACACTGTAGAGCCATCCAGAAACTGCATCCACCCCTACCACAGAAACTGTTTGTAAGGTTTATGTAGCATACTTTGGAGTCAATCACCAAGACTGCATGAACAACGCTTTTTGCTACCAATCAAGGTATCGCCGCTGTTTCTGCTTCTATCTCCATTCTAACACTGGACACCGTAAGGCTACACTTCCCATATTCCATAGCCACGTCTCTGCCATGTTGGTATATCACAAAACTCCAACCTCTGTGTTGTTCGCATGATACATCCGTGTAGATGACGGTGCCCTGAAGTTACGACACTTTTTTGATGGATTCCCGTTATTTCAATCTTGGTCGCTCCATATGCTCAGTTGTGAAACTGAATAATTACTTTGGTAAGCCTATTTCTATCCCGTTGCTATTTCTATCCATTCCTTGCCAGCCAAAATCAATTCAAATCCCAATTCAAGCCCCCCCCCCCCCCCCTATGGTCTCTTCCACCGCAGCCATCCAAAATTGTTCTCGCCAGAGGCGCCTACCCTTGATTCCACCCAATTCTGAATGCAAAGACAGAGTTACGTCCCTTTCCACGTTCAAATAAGCCCGGACTTGAGCATATCTTCTTGTATGTCACACGCTAATGATAAGTAAGTCAAGTAAGTGTCTCATTAAACGTATAGGTGTAGTTCTGATACATATGGGAACTGATCGTAGGCCCTCATTCTGAACTCTTCCCAACATTTATCTTTATCGGGGTTGGACCATGAATTTGATGATCTCGCAACATTTATTAAAATATCATTGTGTTGTGTTTTTGTATTTCCTTCTTATCACATGGTTAAACGATTATAGTTGTTTCTTTCATGTATTCCATGGCAATCATTATAACGAGCTTTTACAATTAAAAGCAGTTAATTTCTAAACATTTTAAACAGATCATGTTCAGTAAACTAGAAATATGCGATGCCAGCATCTACAATATTTATATATTAATCGGTTTATAATATATTTTTTTATATAACTAATATTTTATGAATGGTTTAGTTCAATACACTCCCAAGTATATTTATCACATTTTAACTTTCTTTCTTAGAATCTATTCACTGACAGCATTACTAATATAATATCAATGGTAACTTATGTGAAGTCATTTGTATGTTTTTATTTCAATGTGTGATTAATTTGTAAGAAATGAAAATATAGTATACATAGACTAAACATAAACTAGTTTTCTGAATTTACTAAAAGTATAATATCAAAATAGTATCTTCGTCTGCTCTTTTACCGTGCGAGAAAATGAGGAAGAATAAATGTCCCCATCCTTGAGTGAAACACTTATAGTCAGTGGATTTAGATAGACTCTCAATAAACGTACTTGTAACAGTGGAAAGTAACCTTATTATTAGTCAAGTTTTATTTGATCTATGGTGTCAATTATTCCATTTCAGTATGTCTCAAGGGTAAGTAACACCATACATGGTTTTTGTAGAATTAACGCAATCAAAGTATAACGAACATTTCATATTTTGACTATTGTACTCACAGCATCTCTCTGTATAAGCATCTGAGTTTGGAAAACTGAAGGGCTATGAACATGTGTAGATAAGGGTGATGAAGTAGCATACATTTGCTATAAATTTGGCAACCAGTCACCCATTTAACCTCAGAGAAGTGACGTAAACTGAGAAGGTAGGTCTCATATCACGTTCTTTCTTGCTAGCTGAAAAAAGAGGGAACAAGAAATTTTCGAAATGTATGAGTGGAAGAAATGAAACAAACCAGAAGACTTCACTTCAAACGGCTTATTGTTATCACAGTCCAACAATCCTATTTCTACTACGACGCTCGATCTAACAATAACCAAAATGTCCGTCTTGATTGTTGATAATATTTTATGTTGAACGTATTGCCTTTTAAGTAAACAGTTGCGCACCTTATGGTAAATATTCTGTGCCGCTGAAACGGTCATCGCCAGCGACGACATTCTGACAGTTCAGGTACTCAAGCCGTGTAGACTCCGTGGTTGGATGACAGTCCGATGATTAGAGAATAATGTTACCGTTAAGCTCAATGACTTATAAGTGAACAATTGTCAATTTTGGCGAAGACCTACAAGTATTGAAACAGGCAGATGGTTGGTTGATAGTTTCCAGGACATCTCTCATGATACTGGCATAAGCGATTTCAATTCTCTAACTAGGCCGCCGTGTTGTGGTCGCTGTTGACATACTATCATTCTCAAACGAGGATCGCAGTCGTTTAGCAAGAGAGAGTTTTCTCATGGCGATGTTGGTTTCTTCAATTCGATAGTTTTAATTCCTGTCACACTTACATTCACCTACAACCACATTTTAATGTTTGACATTTCATTTTTTTTTCAAAATATCTCTCTCTCTCTATCTTACTCTCTCTCTCTCTCTCTCTCTCTCTCTCTCTCTCTCTCGCTACTGTAAAAACCACAGTATTAGGTCCACAATCCTGTATTACGTGAAGGTATAATATTAATTAAAAGTGACCGTTTATTATTAGTTTTTTTTTTTATTTACGACAGTTTTTACAGTGTAGTAATTTTCCTAGCGCATGACAATGTTTGAACAGCGTTATTGTTTGTTTGTTTCCAATTGAAAGATATTCTTTCATAAAAACGGTAATATGTCATAATCTCGTATGTATATATACGTAATTCTTGATAATAAATTATATGTATAAGTAATTACATATATATATATATATATATATATACAGTTGTAACACACAATTCTTTCTTTTGAAATAACATGTGAATATAAAATACGAATAAAAAGAAGACATTTCTACCGTTATATTTATCACTAGGACAGCAATAAGCAAACAATTGTGATGCTGCGGTAAAGCTGGAGAAGAGTGAGAAAATAGAAAACATTGAGCACGGTGTATTACGATAGCTTTACCTTGAGCAAAAATCCAAAACCGTGATATTTTATCCTGCATATGGCCTACCTCACAAAGCTAAAAAAAATTATAATAAATAATCTTATAGATTATATCACATTTTCTCGTGTGTCCTTTGTTTTTTTTTGTTCTTTTCTGAGGATGGTCGTATTTAGCCCGAAACGTCAAAATTGTATATTGTTCTTCAGTATAAATGAGTGACAATACACTGTATTCAACGGTCCCTTATATTTCACTGTCTTCACAGATTAATAATGTTGTGACTGGGGATGTGAATGTAAGTATCAGGATCGATAATTGGTGTGAATTTGAGAGAAATTAGAAAATTGTCCTTGGAGTTTTTTTTGTTTTTTTTTTACTGTATACTTCCTCTTCTTCTTTTTCGCTCGCCAGCTTTTACCTCTGACGAAGTCCCTAGATACTAGGAACTTAATTTTGCGCGTTAAACCATTTTTTCCGTGGCGGCCATGTGCACAGGCGGTCACTCGCCTCACGGGCAGATAACTCCGTCTTCGGAGTTACTCATATTTTTTTTCCGTCGATGAATAATTGACGTTTCAAGCCGGACCTCGCTGCTCAGACCAGGGGTGCTTGCAGCAGAGAGAAACCACAGATAAAAATCACAACTACGGGGGTGGGGAGTCGGGATTTGAACCCATAACCTCTCTGTCTCGAGCCCAGCGTCTTGTCTCGAGATCAACCAGTGCCCCTTACGGTATTCATTATGTATTTAAAAAAGTTCTCTATAAAATGTTCCCAGCTTAAAAAAAAAGGTAAAGACAGCTCTATAAAACGTTAAGCTGTATATCGAAGTGTTAATTACACGTACTATTCCACATCTTCATTAGATGGGTTCCTAATTCTCATCATTGCTACTTCTCATTTCCAGGAACATATCTGTGACCCATTAAATGAGGCTACATGGAGCACATAACCACATTAAAAGTAAAGTTTTCCTTCTCTCCTTGCTAGGTGTAGGGGCATTATGGTGTTAGTGACAATATATTTTTATGACGACGACACATTAATGGATGATGTGGTAGCTATCACTCCAGGCCGCCCATAAGTGAGAATAATTCGTATGAAATGCTGTATTAAATCCAAACCTAAGCCGTAGAAATGTTATGGAAGGAGTTAATTCACATTCATATTTTATTAAAATAATTAACTACATGAATAAGCCAGTAGCCCCATCACATATAAATGCAACTAAAAAAACGCCACAATATCAGTTGCAAAAATGAAATATCATAGGAGGATAAAAGTGGTTAGTCAACTGGACTACAAAAGACAAGGGGTAGGGTTCGATTCGAAGCGACGGCTTCCGGGTTGACCCAGCCTTAAATGGGTACCGGATTCTTTTCGGGGAAAGCAAAGCGGCACGGGCGTAATACCGACCACATTACCCCACAAATCATGTGCCGAAGGTATGTAAAATTGATGATCACTAACACCATATTCCCTATACGCCACTTGGCGTGACGGGGGTACTTTCTTTTTTTTTTTTAACATAGGAAGATAATATCACTGCGTACCATTATAAAATTGTAACGAATAGTTATCAGAGCACGTTATACGATTTGATCATGCATGAGCAACTAATAATGACATTAGATACGAATGGAATATTAAGGCTTGATGATATAACTGAAACACGCAATAATAGTCATAAAGATATCATTTAAACTTGGGAAAAGTCACAAATATATCATTGAAAAGTGCAGAGGACATTTTACTTGCATAATCATCATCAAGTCGCATATCCTTTGTAGAGCGTTGCATTCACCACAGACCGCCTCAAATATTCTCTGTATCAAGCCAGGACTCCCGCGTCCTCTATTGGCAAGTTCAAGGTCTCCGTGATGTCTTGAAATCACCTTCTTATTGATATGTCCCTAATGCGTCGCCCATGAACTTCGTTCGTTTTGGTTCACCCGTTGAATAAAAAATCACATCTCATTGTCGTCCGCCGTTGAAATCACGTTTAGTGGGCGTGTCTGCGTTGTGCTGTGGTTTGCAGTATAACTGTTATTTTTACGTCCCAACACATCAGATTTCAGTTAATGCCTTTTTCCAGTCCACTGTGCCTTTCGATGTGACCGTACTGCTTTTATTTCTTTGTGCAATAGTGTTTATAGCCAGTATTTAAATATAAATTATATAATATAATAATGATAAAACATGATTATATATATATATATATATATATATATATATATATATATATATATATATATATATAAATCTCGTAGAATCCGTCGTGGTACGATGCACTGTAACGGCAACCTTTGAAATCCACGTCCTAAGGACGGATACAGTTCTCTTCCCTAATGGTTCTTTTGAGATCAGAGAGGGATTCACTTGCACATGGCGGAACATTATATATGTCGTCGTATTTAGGGAATGCAAGTTGACTTACATTGGCGAATCATGACACCGTCTTAGACTGATGACTGGAACATCCTGTATGACAACTTTCGAGAATTGCTGGCAACGTTGTGGCCTCCCACTTCAACTCTCAGTGCCATCAGGGTAAGGCTGATGTCTTAGGTACTGGCCTGGTTAGTTGTTCCTCTGACAGCCGCAGCCGAGACCCTTTAGAGAATCCGAGACCCTTTAGAGAATCATCTGATCGCAATATGGGTTGGCTCCCACCACGGGGCATTAACGTATTCCTGTCTCACGGTTAGCACACCTCTTCTTAACATTCCCTCACTCTTTTTCTTCTTGCACCCCCTTCTCCCATTCGTTTCTCCCTCCTCTACTCTGGTTTTGGCCCTCTCAGGCAATTTTCCGTGTCTGCACTACATTGTTTCACTACCCTTTATCACATCATACTTATCGCGACGTTGTCTATGGTATATCTCGCTAGTTCACTCGCTTTAAACATTACTCTCAATTTCTTATCAGCACATGTCCTAAATTAAGCCCTACCTAGCAGGAGAGTATCCGGAACGAGTTCCAGAAATTGTAGTCACTATCACTATATTCCCTAAACGAGATTTGACATGATGAGGCTCTTTAATTTTACTTATGAAAATACATCAATAGACTCGTGAGACTACATATAGTTAACACGCGAATAGTGAAATTATGAGGAATATTTATTGACAAAAGGTATAGTCTTGAACGAGTTATAAAAAGTTAAAATGTTAACAAAAAGTTGTAGTTAAAACTGAAGTAGACTTTACAAATATAGGTTTCTGTAAACAGAAGGAGACACACGTCAAGAAGTGTGTGGGGGTCTCGGTAGCCTAGTTGGGAAAACCACACGAGTGGACTACTGACGTTAAGACAACCCGTGTTCGATTCCCGCTGGGAGCAGTGTGAGTTGGTAGTAATGAATAACAAAATAAAACTCTTGGAAGGTGACGTGTGTCGTCTTGGATCGTGAGTTTCGATGCTTGAAGCGACATTATCCAGAAATCTCCGAACATTTATGGATAGGCGGCAGAGCACATATGGGAGGAAACACGCGTGCTAAGAAGTAGGTTCAAGTCTCGTAGGTTACCTTTACCTTTACTTAGTATGTTTGGATTGAGTTAAGTCAAATTATTAGTCATTATAAGGAATAGATAATCAAATCAGTCAGAAGTCCATTAACTCTATATTAAGATGCCTTTCATAATATGAATAGAATGGATCAAGTTATCATTATACGCCTCAAAACAGGACAAAATCGACTCCACATTCACATGTATACATAATTGAAGTTCGGCACCTCAAGTACATTAAAGATGGACTGCTGGACACATACTACAAGACTGCACTGAATATAGTAGACTGAGATAAATCCATTGGCACATAGATACAACACTACAGACACAACTATATGGGCCACTGCAAGAATTACAAAAGAAGGTAACATTTATACAGGGAAAGACATTGTAGATAATAAACAATACTTCGGGCCAACGAAAGATAGATATATCTATTGTTGCACCAAAGCAAACTATATACTCAGGCAAGCACGAGCGCACATACACAAACACACACACACACACACACTCACAAACAGCCATAGATACATGTAGATATATATATATATATATATGCATGAATAAGACATATAGATATGTATGTATAGGTAAGAAAAGGAACAGTCTATGGACAGTATATAGATCATAAACAGAAGAATGGAATGTATATACGTTTGAAAATACATTTTGTAAAATAGAATCTTTGTCATTTACAGTTTGCTCATATAATGGATAAGTTATTCAATGTAAGTTTAGTGATCTGGAACTCTGAGTGTATGGGCTAATACAATCACATGCACATAGAGAGGAGAGAGATAATTGTCATTGTATAATAAGTTGTTAATTGGTAAGTTGGTTGATATAAGCTACTTAGTTACCTAGTTATCCACATGTTTGTTTTGTTAGCGAGTCTCCTCTCTCCGGAAGTTAATACGTTTTTTAGTTAATTAGGTAGCTAGTAGGTCTATACAAATGTAGTCACATATAATATATGCTTCGTTGATTGTGTAGTGTAAAGTGTTGTTGTAAAAAATGTATTTTCTAAAAATGTGTAGTTGTCATTGTTATGTTGTTAGTTGTCAATCATTGTTTTTATTATAGTTTAATATAGTGTAATCTAAACTATTATAGTCTGAAATGTTATAGTCGTCTATGATAAGGTACTCTTCATTGCTATTGAGGTCTAAAATGGTGTAGTCTATGTTGTAGTTTAAAAGTTTGTAGTCTTCTTTGTTTTTCCTCTTTAGAACATCAATGAGTCTTTTTTTTCTGGCACCAATGTTTACATGAAAATGAGAAAATCTAACAACAAACAATCAATAACGCTGAATGATGTCTTCAAAGAATGAAAATACATTAACGCGAAGAAAACAGTATGGGCATTGAACAAAGTCCACACACAGAAGATCACATCCTGAGAAATATATCAAACACAAAGATAGATGGGAAACACAATGGGAAGAACAGAGAGGATTCTGAATTAAACCGTGATTCAGAAATATATTTATATATTTAAACAAATCAAATGGTTCAGATATGTTGTAATCATGTGACCAGATCAACCAAAATATATTTTAAAAAAAACATTCTTCTTCAAAACATGAGCGCAGAGTGCAAGGGGAAGAACAAATAAGGGACGGATAGACGGAATAAAAGACAAATCATCATCATTGAGTGCCGTCTCCGCATCGACGGTTGGCTACCATGGAGCGTCATTCTCTGTGTCTTGGTTTGATGGTGCAGGTTGTCATAGGCTGACGTGTCCATCTTTTGATGTTACTCGTCCATGTTAGTCTTGGTCTCCCTCTCTTACCTTGTATTTTCCCTCTAATATTACTTTTATTAGACTGTTGTGTCTTTTAACATGACCAAACAAATTCATTTATCTTGCTCTAATTGTGTTTAGTAGTTTTTTTTTACATTTTTAGTTGTTTTAAAACTTCCTTGTTTGTTTTCTTTTCTTTCCATCCGATTCTGCCTATTCTTCTATAAATCCACATTTCAAAGGCTTTAATTTTCTGTTCTGTTTTCTGATCTAATGTCCATGTTTCTGCACCATACAGGAATAGTGAGAAGACTTAACATTTTGCTATTCTTAGTTTTAGCCCTCGTGTTATTTGTTTTGATGTTAGTATATTTTTCATGGCATTGAAATTACTTTTTGCCATACCTATTCTTTTATTTATTTCATTTGCACTTTTTCCATCACTGGTTATATTATGTCCCAGGTAGTTGCAGTTCTGAACTGTCTCTAGATGTATTCCTTCAACTTTGATATTTATTTGCAGGTCTTGAGAATTTTCTTTGTTTATGATCATAGTTCTAGTCTTTTTGATATTCATATCTAGTCCATATTGTTTGTTTGTCATGTTTATTACATTAAGTAATTGTTGTAGATCTTTAGGATATTCTGCTAGTAGTACAGTATCATCAGCATATCTTAGGTTATTGATTATCTTCCCATTAATGTTTAGGCCTGTCATCTCTGATATGTTTTTAAAGATTTGCTCAGTGTATAGATTGAACAAGCTTGGTGATAAGATGCATCCTTGTCTTACTCCTCTTTTTATATCAATGGGTGTAGAGTTCTCCTTGTTATATTTTATTATTGCTGTTTGCTCCCAGTACAAATTACATATCAGTCGTTTGTCTGTGTCATCCAGATTTATATCTTCTAGGCAGTCTATAAGTTGATTATGGTGTATTCTATCAGATGCTTTGGTGTAGTATATGCATGTCTTGGTAAATTTGCCTAAGTTTTGAAACATGACTTGAGTATTATTCTGCTATATACATGTTAAAAATCAATATTAAAAGACATTATAATGTACAATTTGACATTATCCATGACTAAAATATTCTTGTTAACGTCAGGAAGGGTCAAATATGTCCACTATTAAAATGTGTCCTCTCATAAATGTTACTGAACTTAAATACCAACAACATAAACATTAACTGTTCTAGAATATTCATATTTGTATACAGCGTCAAATATTTGAGTCACTCAAATAAAATATCAATGTCAAGAGTGATTCGATTATAGTTTCCTCTGGATATCTTCATTCTCACATGTAACAACGTGTTTATGATATTAACTAAAATACCAGTTTGAGATTGAAGCAAGCAACTATGCCCATCACGAATGTGTCATAGCTTGTATCAGTCTTGCTGGTAAATAAATTCTCGTAGAACACATATCCGTATTTATCGTATTCTACACACATCATGTATCTGTATGTAGCTTGCTTTCTTGTTTCTTTTATTTGCATGATGGCTTTAGTTATATACATCGTATTATGTATGATATTTTGGCAGGGTTTGGCTCCATGATAAAGCCCATTCTGTTATTTGTTATTTCTTTGCCGACGTCACCAAATATACAGTTGTATATTCCCTGTCTGTTTCATTTATTTGTTTCCTTTAATGTTTGTGTCCGCTAGTCCTTGTAATTTAACTCTAATCTTCATAATACCTTGAACATACTATAACCAGTGATGGAAAATGTACAACTGAAATAAACAAAAGAATAGGAATGGCAAAATGTAATTTTAATGTCATGAAAAACATACTAACATCAAAACAAATAACACCTGGGCTAAAACTAAGAATAGCAACATGTTACATCTTCTCAACATTCCTATATGGCGCACAAACATGGGCATTAGACAAGAAAACAGAACAGATAATTAAATCCTTAAAAATGTGGATATATAGAAGAAAATGTAGAAATGGATGGAAGGAAAAGAAAACAAAAGATGAAGTCTTAAAACTATAAATAAAAAGAGAACTACTTAGCACAATTCAAACAAGACAAATGCGATTTTTGGGCCATGTTAAAAGACACAACAGCCTACTAAAAGTAATCCTGGAGGGGAAAATACAAGGTAAAAGAGGCAGAGGCAGACCAAGACTAACATGGACGAGTAACATCAAAAGACGGACAAATCAGGCTATGACAACCTGCACCGTCAAAGCAAGAGACAGAGCAGAATGGCGCTACATGGTAGCCAACCTTCGTTGCGGAGACGGAACTCGATGATGAATCTTCATAAAATGTTCAATGTGTCAGATTCATAGATTTTTTGGATTTGTTATTGAAGAACCCATACCTGTCCCTGTTTTCATGCACCAGTAATTACAGTAGTCCTTTAAATATATAAAACAATGTTGATATCTTGATACCGATCTGCAATCAACTGTGGACTGTAGGACACATACTGTCTTTTGGATATGTTAAAAGCATATGTCGAACGAAGAGGGATAGTAGAGCACGGACCTGGCACAGCGAAACGTTAAATTATTAAATTTGTAATTGAGACACTGCATTTAACAACCATCATCATCATCATCATCATGTGCCATATCGGTTGGCGTAGGCGATCATTTTTCTCTCTTTGTCGTTCGCTATATCTATTTCCTTTTATTTTGCCAGTTGTAACCAAGTATTCCAACTTTCCTTTTCTCATGATGTGCCCGAAAAATGTTGATTTCTTCTTTCTGATGTTTTTTAAGAGCTCCCTTTTTGTTTTGGCCTCTTTGAGGACTTCCTAATTGGTCTTTTTAGCTGTCCAGGGAACTTTCAACATTCTTCTGAGAAATCCCATCTCTGTGGCCTCTAATCGTTTTTTAATTTCTTTGTCTACTGTCAATGATTCGCTTCCATATGTCAGAATTGGTTCTATATAACACCGATGAACTCTCTTTCTCATGTTTATGTATTTAATAATTGTTATAATATTAACAGTTATGTTTTATACTAACATCCAGTCATATGACATGACGTAACATAAATCAGTTGTGAATAGACTACTACTCGAGTTGTTTCATCACGTTGTTGCTATGATGTCATTGGACAAGAAGGAGATTATTGCCACCTACATTCACACTTGACGACAATGTTAGTAGAGAAGTTAGTCTATACATGGTCTGATAAAATGGTATGTCCGATAAAACACAGGTAGGCAGTTATGTGAATTTCTGGGACAGCGCTTTATCGTGTCATTGTCAAATGATAAATGCGGCATTTACAAGATTGATGAGGAGATCTCAAAATTATGGTTGTTTAAATGACGTCGTCACGTGATGATCATGTATTGGACCATCTACTGTACTCAGTGAAGCTCTGCATACATTTACTATTATTGCTGGTGTGTGACGTCAATTTCAGGACGAATCACATAATTTAGATCAACGACCGTTTGTTGTTTGTATGTTCTATTTGTCTCTGAGGTAAGCCCAGATGAAGGCGGGATGTGAAGGACCAGGGTTCAAAGTCCAATAGAAGCGGTTGTGATTTTTCAAAATTAAGAATAAATTAATCCGTGGTTTCTGTATGACGTTACTGTCCTCTTATCTCTCGGAGAGTGAGATCCAATGTCAAGCCCTCTCGAGTAACGATAATAGGCAGGAGGCTATAAATATGGCCGTTGTCTCTGTCAAAGTTGTCAGCAGAAACCAACTCAAACATTGGATCCAAGGCCGTGTTACGGAGTTTGTGCACACTAGGCAGGGTTCTCCTCGGATTGTCTCGTGGTTGTCGAGAGGGATAGCATATCATCTATGAATACCCTCGGTGTGCAGTGATAATGATCCTAACAAAAACAACAACATCCTCTTGTAGTTTTGGAAGTGAAAATCGTGATACAAAATATGTCTCAAGACTCTCTCAGAAAGAAGGTGAGCAGCTGATGAAAGATCACCAACTCGTGAGACCTTCCCTCAAGGGTAATACACACGGAATCAATATTTTCTTTATTTCGATCTCTCAGTAGTCTCCATGTTTATAATTGTTTTCATACTTGCCCCACAATTCAGTTGTGGTGTAACCACAAACGAGGCTGTGTTCTTCTTGTGAATTCGCCTATTTTGAAATAAAAAAAACATGAAATATTGTCAGAACAGATGCTCATTAGTACCTATTGATGCGTCACGTTAAAGAACATCTTTCCAACAATCGCCAAATGCTTAGCGTTCAACTGCTCTATTGTAGATGAAATGCAAAATTAGATCGCCATCACTTTACCAATATTGTCTACCTAGTAGTCGACCTAGTAGACTTTAGACCATTCGAATATTTTGCAGAACACAATGTGTACACAACAGTTGTTAGTTAATCCATATCCGCTTAGCTTTAGTTAAGTCAATGATGATAACATATTATGTCATTGCCAAGTAAGATGTTTTATTAAAATAAAAAATCATGCCTTCAAAATCAGTTAGAAACGGGATGCAAATATGTAAGTGGCATAAACTACGAACTAAACAGAAATGATAAGTAACAATTACACTTGTGTATATCTTTAAAGTATTGTAAAATGTATATTCATTAAATGAACATGTATTAGATGAGCAGCAATTTGGATTTAGAAAAATAGCTGGACAAAAGAAGCCATATTCTGCATGAGAACATTAATAAAAAGTACACAGAATTAAACAAACTAATATATGCCTACTTCATAGACTACACCAAAGCTTTTTATAGATTACACCACAAACAACTTATATAATTCCTAAAAGAGATACATCTAGATGACATGGACATACGACTAATATGTAATCTATATTGGGAGCAAACAGCAATAATAAAATATAAAACAGAGAACTCTATAGAAAAGAGATGCATCATATCAACAATCTTGTTCAATCTATACACTGAGCAATTCTTTAAAAAAAACATCATGTCAGGCCTACAAATTAATGTAAAGATAATCAATAACCTAAGATATGCTGACGATACTGTACTACTAGTAGAAAATCATACAGATCTACCCCATCAAGGCCAGCTCCTTGTCGTGGGGATGGGGCTTAACAGTCACCAGGGACTGAAAACCAAGACTGGCCAGGCCTTCCTACACCCGTGCAAGACCACAGTCTGCTCTAGCAATTTTAAGTGCTGAAGTCGGAGGCAACCAGCCAAAAGGCGCACTACAAAAATCAGGATGCCACGCACTCACGCCAATGGGAAGCATGCCTATAACTGCAAATCGATATGGCACTCGCCCTGTGATGGACACTCAGGCAGGTGCAGCGCCGGGCCCTCAGCCTCGAAAGGGTCCAACCTATATTACTGGATGTCCTTCTCAATCGCTCTGTGGAGTCAGGGGGCGAGAGAATAGAGTTACTGGCCAACCCAAAATAAGACCACTCAAAAAATGCACTGGAATGCTGAAGGCATCAACAGCAAAAGAGATGGGTACAGTAAAAAGATAGAATTAGAAAATATCCTGCATGAAGAACAAGTAAGCATATGCTGTTTGCAGGAAACCCATCTAAACAACGACATAGCCTTGAAGATTAGGGGATACCAGTGCTACCGATCTGACAGGAAAAACAGACAAAAGGGCGGAATACTGACTCGTGTAAGGAACAACATTAATGCATGTCAGATTGAAGTGTATATGGATGGGGCGGAATATCAAATACTGCACCTCAGGACAGGAAATACAGACTTCCATCTACTAAACTACTACTGTCCGAGTGACCGCCCACTAGCACTAGACACAATTACATTAAAAGAAAGAATAATTGTATGTGGAGACTTTAACAGCCATTCACAGAGCTGGGGCTATGAAGATATGGACAAGAGAGGTGAAGAACTTGAAAATTGGCAGGATGACAATGGGCTTATACTATTAAACCAGGCAACAGATCCACCAACATTCTATTCCAGATCATGGCATACCACATCTACACCAGACCTTGCTTTCCATTCACCAGACCTGGATTGGAATATCACACGTATTGTTGGGAAACAACTTGGAGGCAGCGACCACCGACCTGTCTTTTTAGTGGTGCAAAATGAGGCCGTCAGGGAGAGCAGCACTCTCTCCAGATGGAATTACAAAAAGGCAGACTGGAAAATGTATCAACATTACACCAGTGTACTGACTAAAGATCTAAATACAGACAGAGACATCAACAAGATAGTTGATGAATTCAGTAGACTAATAATACAAGCTGCCAGTGAAACAATACCCAGAGGGGCACGGAAACACTACAAACCATACTGGAATAGTGAACTAGAGCAACTGCACAATGACATGGAAACATCTCGAAAACAAGCAGAAAATAACCCCTGCCAAGAACACCACAATAACTATCAGCATGCTAAAGCCAAATTTCAATGGGCTAAACTGCAAGCCAGACGGAGAAGTTGGAAAGAGAAAACAGAGTACTTGAATCTAGAACGAGACACAAGAAAAGTGTGGAAGCTTGTAAAACAGCTGAATGATGAGGGTACAGAAAGGAACACAAAAATTACACTGAAGAAGGATGGAAACATTCTAACAGGTAAACATGCAGCAAATCACTTTGCAGACTCCTTTGCAAATGACAACAATATTGAAATTAGCCTAGAGAAACGTCAAGAGACCCGTCTAAAACAACAAAATGCAAGACAAGAAGAGACTGCACATGAAGTCATGGAAATACCCATTACACAAAGAGAGCTAGAGCTGGCAATATCCAAATTAAAAATGAAAAAGTCACCAGGTAGTGATGGAGTGTCTAATGAAATGATTAAGAACTTGGGAACTGCAGCTAAAGCAAAACTACTGCAGATCTACAACATTTGCTGGATCACAGGTAAAGTGCCACAGGCATGGAGAGAAGCAATTATGATACCATTACTAAAGCCAGGAAAAGATGGTTCAATGACATCCAGCTATAGACCAATCAGCCTTACAAGCTGTTTGTGCAAAACAATGGAACGTATAATCAATCTCAGACTGCAGTGGTACCTGGAAAGTGAAAATCTCCTTGTCCCACAACAAGCAGGCTTTAGACAGTGTTACTCTACCGAAGATCAGGCAACCTATCTTTCCCAGGAAATTGAGGATGCGTTTCAAGAAAAGAAACTGGTACTAGCAGCATGGATAGACCTAAAGAAAGCATTTGATAAGGTATGGAAGGAAGGGCTTTTGAAGAAACTGAGAAATTATGGAGTAAATGGCAGGATGTACAAATGGGTCAAAGCATACCTGCATAACAGGAGAGCCAGAGTGCAACTGGATGGTCTTAAGAGTAAGAAGGTCTTACTGCGCCAGGGCGTTCCACAAGGAGGGGTACTATCTCCAACACTTTTTCTGATCTACATCAATGACCTAGTTACTGAACTACCACATGGTATCAAAGTGGCAATGTATGCAGATGACTTGGTAATGTGGTGCACAGAGGAGTATGCAACAGTGGCCTCCAAATTGTTACAAAGAGCTATGAATGCACTGAATTCATGGACAAATAGATGGTGTATCAGCATCAATACAGACAAATGCAGTACTACACTTTTCACTCTTTCCCCAAAACAAAAAGCAGGAGCCATCTATATAAACAATGAGCCTGTGAAAGAAGACATACAGGCTACGTATCTCGGAGTTACATTTGATAACAAACTATCTTGGAAACAGCAGATAAATAAGGCAACCCAAAAAGCAAGGAGAAAATTGGCTATTCTAAGAAAGCTGTGTGGAACTACGTGGGGTGCGAGTGGGAAAATACTCAGTAAAGTTTACCAACAGAGTATACGCCCACATTTAGAATATGGATCATCTGCATGGTGTTCAGCATCAAACACCACACTTCAAGAACTGGATAAAGTACAAAACCAGGCACTTAGGGTCATCACAGGAGCAATGAAATCAACACCAATATTAGAGATGGAGAAATTGTGGAGGATACCAGCACTGAGAGAACGGAGGGACACAAAGGTGCTGATACAGGCAGAAAAATTTGCTTGCATGCCGAGACATCCAATGAAGGACCGATTCCAAAATCTTGCATTGGGACGACTTAAGAGAAGCAGTTTTATACACCAAGCCAAGCGTATTAGTAGACAAACACCAGACATGCCAAGAGCTGTTAACCCCCTACTGCCCATACCAGAACAGACTCCCTGGACAGAGGAATCAGGATTATCAGTTCAAATACGGACAGAAGTGAAAGGAATAGTTGATAAAGAGGAACAGAATAGTCTACAGCGAAAAACAATAACTCTCAGTTTCCTGGATGAAGAATACCCACAAGACCTATGGATTCGTGTGTATACAGATGGATCAGCACAGAATGCAGTAAAAAATGGGGGAGCAGGTGCATATATAGAATACCCAAATAACACTAGGGATATGAATAAAATAGCAACAGGGAAATATTGTCACAATTATGATGCAGAAATACAAGCAATAAAGTTAGCAATAGAAAAACTGCTGAACATTAATCTTAGCCCACAGCCTGTAGTGTTTTTGACAGATGCAAGATCAGTACTCCAGGCACTACAATCCAGAAAATTACCACATTTGCAGACCTTATTGACTGAACTCTGCAAGCACCACAGGGTTGCCCTGCAGTGGATCCCATCTCACTGTGGAATACCAGGAAATGAGAAAGCAGATCAGTTGGCAAAGGAAGGTTCAACAGGCACACAACTAGATACACCTGTTACATACCATCATAAGAAACAGATAATCAAATCAATCAGAGGACCACAAGCCCCAAATCAGGATGCCTTTTATAATATGAATAGATATGAACAAGTTATCATTATACGTCTCAGAACAGGACACAATCGACTCCATAGTCACATGTATACAAAATTCAAGATCGGCACCTCAACTACTTGTACATGTGGACAGGCGCCCCAGACTGCTGAACACATACTTCAAGACTGCACTGAATATAGTAGACTGAGGAAAATCCATTGGCCCATAGATACAACACTACAGACAAAACTATATGGGCCACTGCAAGAATTACAAAAGACAGTAACATTTATACAGGAAACGACATTGCAGATATAGACAATGCTTCAGGCGAACGAAAGATAGATAGATAGATACAGATCTACAAAAATTACTTAATGAATACACACGACAAGCAAAAAATATGGACTAGATATGAATATATTAAAAAGACTAAAACTATGATCATAAACAAAGAAATTACTCAAAACCCACAAGTGGATATCAAAATTGAAGAAATAGACCTGGAGACAGTTCAGAGCTATTACTACCTTGGACATACTATAACCAGTGATGAAAATGTACAACTGAAATCAACAAAAGAATACGAATGGCAAATGGCAATTGTAATTTCATGAAGAACACACTAACATCAAAACAAATAACACCATGGCTAAAACTAAGAATAGCAAAATGCTACATATTCTCAATATACATATATGGTGCAGAAACATGTACATTGATTAGAAAACAGAAAAGAACATTGACGCCTTTAAAATGTGGATATATAAAAGAATAGGTAGAATTTGATGTAGGGAAAAGAAAACAAACGATGAAGTCTTAAAACAACAAAAATGAAAAGATAACTACTAAGCACAATTCAAACAAGACAAATGCGATTTTTGGGTCTTGATAAAAGACACAACAAGTGACTAAAAGTAATCCTGGAGGGGAAAATACAAGATACAAGAGGCAGATGCAGACCAAGACAAACATGGACGAATAATATCAAAAGATGGACAAATCAGCCTATGGCAACCTGCATCATCAAAGCAAAAGACAGAGCAGAATGGCGCTCCATGGCAGCCAAACTTCGTTGTGGAGACGGCACTCGATGATGATGATAATGATGTATTCACTTATTTGATGATATATCTTATAAATAATGAGACATCTGAAAAGCATATGAGTGATACATTAATCATTACATCACGGAATACAAAACAGCAGAGTCAAATTCGGATAGGCTCCTGAAATTTATGTCTGAACTGTTTTGGTGTTTGTTCGAACGGTGGCATATCATAACAACGGAATGTGTAGTTTAACAGTGACAGATCATAACAACGGAATGTGTAGTTTAACAGTGACAGATCATAACAACGGAATGTGTAGTTTAACAGTGACAGATCATAACAACGGAATGTGTAGTTTAACAGTGACGGATCATAACAACGGAATGTGTAGTTTAACAGTGACAGATCATAACAACGGAATGTGTAGTTTAACAGTGACAGATCATAACAACGGAATGTGTATTTTAACAGTGACAGATCATAACAACGGAATGTGTAGTTTAACAGTGACAGATCATAACAACGGAATGTGTAGTTTAACAGTGACAGATCATAACAACGGAATGTGTAGTTTAACAGTGACAGATCATAACAACAGTGTATGTGTTTAACTGTGCAAGATCATAATAATGTATGTAGTTAAACAGTGCCCATTATAACAGTGTATGTAGTTTAAGTGTGCCAGATCATAACAACAGTGTATGTAGTTTAATAGTGCAAGATCAGAGCAATAATGTATGTAGTTTAATAGTGCAAGATCATAACAACAGTGTATGTAGTTTAATAGAGCAAGATTATAACAACAGTGTATGTAGTTTAATAGTGCAAGATTATAACAACAGTGTATGTAGTTTAATAGAGCAAGATTACAACAAAAGTGTATGTAGTTTAATAGTGCAAGATCATAACAACAGTGTATGTAGTTTAATAGTGCAAGATAATAAAAAAAATGTATGTATAGCTCGTTTCAAATCATGTGCCCAACTTCAAAACGCTATTACTCTCTAACCATTTGTTAAAAACTTTTTAAATTCTCCAAATGTTATTAGAATGCAAAATACCCTTTAAATGTATATTTAACAAATATCTTGCAGCTGCAGTTTTCTTCAAGCGGTGAATTTCTTTGATGTTTGTCACAATTGTAAATTGTGAAGCCCTTAAGAATAGAAATTACCGTAGTTGCTGGTCTATTATTAATTTTCACTAGGTAAAGGCGTGGCCGTAATGGGGAAATAACTGGATAAGACAAAACACCAGGAGAATTATTGTCTGCTCAGTTCGATGACGGACGATAATATCAAGGTATACCTGTATGTCCAATTGTCATAGTTGTGTGGTCCTGAAAAGGACCGTTTGTTGAACTAATTTAAGGTAATATAGGGGCCAACATTGTGGGGGCTATATACTTTCATTCTGAATCAGACGAGTCTAAAAGATTAATAACTGTTTGGGGTTGAACATTCCACAAACCATCATTTTTCCAATATTCCTCTTCCTGTTTTAAGACGTGGTCTTCACATTTAGACCAATAATCTTTGTCTATATTTAATAAAGCGAGATTAGCAAGAGTCTTTACATCGCATATTTTGAATGTTGTATTTTCATTTGCCACTTGTCATTTTAATTTTGCCCAGATTAGTTCTATTGGATTTAAATGAGCATGGTAAGGTGGCAGCCTCAAACTTATATGACCGTGCTCTTGGATAATCTTATCTATTTGAAAAATCTTTGTCCTCTGTTTTTGCTTTACTAGAGATAGTAATTCAGGTTTTAAGTACATGTTATTAAATTGTATGTGCTCCTTTGTGAGCCATATCTTAATAGCATCTTTTGTACTGAATGACATCGGGACTTTATCTTCAAGTGCAACAATGTTGTGGTACGCTGCATTGTCCATTATTAGGCATGATGGTCGATCTAGTGATGGGAGAACAGAATTTTCAATCCAATGTCTAAATATGTGACCATTCATCTCAGAGTGATAATCCCGATTGTCTATGGATTTTGAAAGAAAAATGAGCTTTGCATTCTGTATTAGTCCATGTTGTCGACTACCTGCATGAGCAATTATCAAGCGCTGTCCTTTGCTGCTAGGTATCAATCTCTTAATCTTTCCATCTGATGACTGCCATTCCCTTTGGTTAGTGTGGTGAGCATTGATCCATGTTTCATCCAAGTACACAATATCATAACATTGCTTGCGCACCTCTTTTACTTCACGTAAGTACTTGCTTCTCATGACTACTATATGTGGCTTCTCACAGATGATGTTTCGTCCATTGGAATACTTTCTGAATGTAAAGCCTGCAGCTCTCACATTCCTCTATAATGTAGACTTTGATATTTCAATACTGTTGTTCTTTTTCAGCGATACTTTTAATTTTCTTATTGTAACAGTTTCATTCATACCCAACATTTTGCGAATTTCACTTCTAATAAGTTCACTGTCGAAATTATCCAACATTTTTGCTCTTCCTTGTGATTTTGTATATTTGGAACATTGACGGTCACGTGCTTGAATCCAGCGATTAAATGACCGTTTAGATAAATCCAAAATGTGTCTTGTCCTATTCTCAGGGTTTTCTAAAGAATGAAATAATCTTCCTCGTTTAGCCTCTTTGCAAAAATAGTCATACCTTTTTATTGCGATGATTTGTAAACTGCAGAATTTCATTTTAAGACTCATGATAAATGTTATTGTTCCATGTCTCCACCTATGAATGAACGGAAATGGAACACACAATGCCTCGTGTTTTCTACAAGTGTCTAATTGTGTCAGACAACTCACGTTGAAAGCGAGCATAAACGTCAATTGTACCGTGTATGGATTTGTATTCGCTATTTTAAAATTAAAATACTGTAAACACTAAGTTTTGACTACATCAATGGGTCGTTATAAATTTATATAAATCAAATAAGCAATAATAATAACCAAATGTTTTTTTTTTATGAAATTAATTCCCTGTTGGGTTCTAATCATTATAACTTTACAAGCAAATTTTGAAAAACTTACAAAAGGGGTTAAAAAGATATCGATTTTAAAAGTTGGGCACCAGTTATGAAACGGACTATAGTTTAATAGTGCGGGATCATAACCACAGTGTAAGTAGTTTAATAGTAATAAAAGGGAACAAATGGAGAGATAGAAAGAGCACTTTGAAGAACTTTTGAATAAACCCAGCTCAAATAATCCTCCAGATACACTACCAGCAGAAGAGGAGTTACACGTTAACTGTGGAAAACCAGGCATAGAAGGAATAATGAAAGCCATAAAACTATTAAAAATTGGTAAAGCCACAGGACCAGATGAAATTCATTCGAAAGCCATCAAAGCAGATATTAACACCTATACCAAGATGCTACATAATCTATTAGATAAAATTTGGAAGAGGGAAGAAATACCTAAAGACTGGAAAGAAGGTTATATGATCAAACTACCAAAGAAAGGAAGTTTACAGGAGTTCACAATTGTAGGTGAATTATGTTACTATCAGAGCCAGGTATATAATATTAAGCAGAATCATTCTGGACTAAAAGAGGCCATAGAGAAACATTTGAGAGATGAACAAGCAGGTTTTAGGAAGAACAGACCATGTGCTGATCAAATAACTACTCTACGTATAATAGTTGAACAAAGTTTAGAACTAAAATCCCCACTTTATATTGGATTCATAGTTTACGAAAAGGCATTTGATAGTTTAGACAGAAGAATGCTTTGCAAGTTGCTTAGTCATTACGGAATCCCCATACAGTTTATAAACCTGATAAAAACAATGTATGAAGAAACGAAATGTAGTGTGGTGCATGAAGGTCAGATTACAGAAGCATTTGAAAAAAAGAACAAAGTAGGGCAGGGATGCCTTCTGTCTCCATTTCTCTTTCTACTGGCCATAGATTGGATTATGAAAATAACTCAAAACAACAGTAATGGAATCCAGAGGTCACTGACCAAACAAATTGATGATTTAGACTGTGCTGATGACATAGCTCTCCTATCACACAGCCTTCGACAGATGCAGGATATAAAGAGCATACTTGATGAGAGATCACAACAGCTAGGACTGAATATTAATAGAGATAAGATAACAATTATGAGAATTAATACAGTTGACAATAACCAAATAAAACTAGGAGAATTACCTCTATTAGAAGTTCAATCTTACATATATCTGGGCAGTAATTTAGATAAAGAGGGTGGAACAGAATATGATACCAAAATAAGGATATCAAAAGCAAGAGAGCTTTCATTGCACTGGGAAACATCCAAAGAAATTAAGTCAAAAACAAAAATAAAAATGTTAAACTCAAATGTTAAGGCGGTTCTATTATATGGCTGTGAAACATGGAGAACAACAACATTGGCAATCACGACGATACAGACATTCATTAATGGATGCTTTCTCAGGATCAAAGGATGGAAATGGCAGGACAAAATCACTAACATAGAATTATGGACATGTACCAGTCAAACACCAGTGGATAAAGAGATACAGCGAAGACGATAGTGCTGGATAGGACACACACTACGGAAGCAAACTGAGAGTATTACACAACAGGCCCTTTCTTGGAATCCCCAGGGGAAAAGACTATAGTCCGTTTCATAACTCGTGCCCAACTTTTAAAATCGATATCTTTTTAACCACTTTTTGTAAGTTGTTCAAAATTGGCATGTAAAGTTATAATGATTAGAACCCAACAGGGAATTACTTTCATAAAAAAAAAACATTTGGTTATTATTGTTGCTTATTTGATTTATATAAATTTATAACGACCCATTGATGTAGTCAAAACTTAATGTTTACAGTATTTTAAGTTAAAAATAGCGAGTGAAAATCTATACACGGTCAAATTGACGTGTTTGCACGCTTTCAACGTGGTCTTCTGACACAATTAGACAATTGTAAAAAAGGCGAGACATTGTGTGTTCCATTTCCGTTCATTCAGCGGTGCAGACGTTGAACGATAACATTTATCATGAGTCTTAAAATGAAATTCTGCAGTTTACAAATCATCGCAATAAAAATGTATGACTATTTTTGCAAAGAGGCTAAACGAGGAAGTTATTTCATTCTTTAGAAAACCCTGAGAATAGGACAAGACACATTTTGGATTTATCTAAACGGTCATTTAATCGCTGCATTCAAGCACGTGACCGTCAATGTTCAAAATATACAAAATCACAAGGAAGAGCAAAAATGTTGGATAATTTCGACAGTGAACTTATTAGAAGTGAAATTGACAAAATGCTGGGTATGAATGAAACTGTTACAATAAGAAAATTAAAAGTATCGCTGAAAAAGAACAACAGTATTGAAATATCAAAGTCTACATTATGGAGGAATGTGAGAGCTGCAGGCTTTACATTAAGAAAGTATTCCAATGGACGAAACATCATCTGTGAGAAGCCACATATAGTAGTCATGAGAAGCAAGTACTTACGTGAAGTAAAAGAGGTGCGCAAGCAAGGTTATGATATTGTGTACTTGGATGAAACATGGATCAATGCTCAACACACTAACCAAAGGGAATGGCAGTCATCAGATGGAAAGATTAAGAGATTAATACCTAGCAGCAAAGGACAGCGCTTGATAATTGCTCACGCAGGTAGTCGACAACATGGACTAATACAGAATGCAGAGCTCATTTTTCTTTCAAAATCCATAGACAATCGGGATTATCACTCTGAGATGAATGGTCACATATTTAGACATTGGATTGAAAATTATGCTCTCCCATCACTAGATCGACCATCTTGCCTAATAATGGACAATGCAGCGTACCACAACATTGTTGCACTTGAAGATAAAGTCCCGACGTCATCCAGTACAAAAGATGCTATTAAGATATGGCTCAAAAAGGAGCACATACAATTTAATAACATGTACTTAAAACCTGAATTACTATCTCTAGTAAAGTAAAAACAAAGGACAAAGATTTTTCAAATAGATAAGATTATCCAAGAGCACGGTCATATAAGTTTGAGGCTGCCACCTTACCATGCTGATTTAAATCCAATAGAACTAATCTGGGCAAAATTAAAAGGACAAGTGGCAGATGAAAATAAAACATTCAAAATATGCGATGTAAAGACTCTTGCTAATCTCGCTTTATTAAATATAGACAAAGATTATTGGTCTAAATGTGAAGACCACGTCTTAAAACAGGAAGAGGAATATTGGAAAAATGATGGTTTGTGGAATGTTCAACCCCAAACAGTTATTAATCTTTTAGACTCGTCTGATTCAGAATGAAAGTATATAGCCCCCACAATGTTGGCCCCTATATTACCTTAAATTAGTTCAACAAACTTTCCTTTTCAGGACCACACAACTATGAAAATTGGACATACAGGTATACCTTGATATTATCGTCCGTCCTCGAACTGAGAAGACAATAATTATCTGGTATTTCCCCATTATGGTCACGCCTTTACCTAGTGAAAATTAATCACAGACCAGCAACTATGGTAATTTCTATTCTTTAGGGCTTCACAATTTACAATTGTGACAAACATCAAAGAAATTCGCCGCTTTAAGAAAACTGCAGCTGCAAGATATTTGTTAAAAATACATTTAAAGGGTCTTTTGCATTCTAATAACATTTGGAAAATGTCAACAGAATTTAACAAATGGTTACTAAGTAATAGCGTTTTGAAGTTGGGCACATGATTTGAAACGAGCTATAGGAGGAAGACCAAGGAATTCTTGGAGAAGACAGAAGCAGAGATGAAGATGATGGGGAAGACATGGAATGATCTTAAAAGAATGGCAAAAACCCAGAACGACTTGGAAAGTGTTTGTTGAAGACCTATGTTCCACAGGGAGGTAAAATGGTAGAAGTAGAAGAATATTTATCTTATGTCATTTTAAAAAAAATTCTTCCTACACTTCCTTTCTCTTACACGTCTAGATATAGGTTTTCTCTTTTCCTTTTAGGTGTTTTTTTTTCTTCACATTTCTCTTATTCATCTGATACAATTTCTCTTTTCTCAAGACAACCACACAAGATAATTGATTACTTCTGATCTTTCTTTTTTTTTTTTAATTGTTCCCTGTTAGACTATCCCCGTCACTCACTTATCCGACCATGGTGGGTGTGTTATTCCGCTACAAAACATGATACATGAAGCTTTCGTTCATTTCTGCTGACCTAAATAACAAAACAGAGTTACATTTCCTTTAATAATAATGTTGGTTATTGTATATTGCATTGACAAATACACAAACGAGGTTAAGAATGCCAATTCAATGTGAAGCGTATTGCAATAGTGTGGTATTTATGGTAGAGATATTTATAACACCGATGACATACTGTTTGAATTGAGTAGGAAATCTGGCAATTATAGCGTGACAGTGTCCAGCATGAGAATAGAAATAGAAGCAGCAACGGCGAAGATGACATGCTTGGCTACACAGAACGTTGTTCACGCAGTTTTGGGAATTGACCCACAAAGTATATTACAGAAGATTGACATATGGTGTCTGCGGCAGGAGTGGATGCCCAATTAGGATGACTCTAAAGTGAACCGATTAAACTGTGTGTACTATTCAGGGCTCGCTGATGTACATTACAATGAAATAGCCGATATGCTCGCTGGCAGCTCTAGCACTGAGAATTGCCTCACTCTGGGCAGAGGGCATCAACAAGTTGTTTTTCTTCATTCATCAAAGTAAGAAGAGGTGAATGGGTGGGTCAACAATGTATATATTGATACATGTAGGTGTCTAAAGGTGGGAAAGGGATCTAGTCGATCATGGGTGCTTAGTGGGAAAAAGTAAATGTATCTGTAATCAAGACATTCCAGGAACAATCAGTCCAGACATTCCAGGAATAATCAGTCCATTCATTCCAGGAACAATCAGTCAGCATACTCATTGATAAATGCTGGGACGGCGGTGGAGCGGTTATGGGAATATCCCGACTGCTATAAAAAGGCATATAATATACTATATAATTGGACAAATATAATAAAATAGCTTGATTTGAACACGTTTTTCCTTCTAAAACATCTTTTAGACTGTACGAAAAATGGACCGTCTTCGATATGTAAGCAATATTATGAAATTACATGTTTATGGTTATAAGCAAATCATGAGTGTATTGGATGTTGTTGAATTAACTTGTTTAAACATCATTGAGTAATATCATTGATTTATTATTCACACTTCCAGGTCGATAACGCTCGTTTTTGTTGTTGTTATTATGGGTCCAGTGACCTTTCAGTTGCTGTCCTTCGGCCCAATGCCATATAGTAGTATCTGCAAGTATTTCTAAGTTCTGCTGTGGTTCCTTACAGAGTATTCCATTGGAGGGTCTTTGAGGAAATAGTGTTGTTCTGATGTCAGTGAGCTTTGGACAGTGAAACAGGTGGTGTTCTACAGTTTCTTGTGGGTGATTTCAGTGTGGACATACTGGGGTATGGTTTTGTTGTATCATTGTATTATATTAATGTGGTTATTTAGCATAACATGTCCTGTTCTCAGTCTGAAGATGGTGGTTTGGTCACTTCTTGTTAGGTTGTTGATGTTGTCTTGTAGATTTGGTCTTCCCATATATTTAAAAACTCTCTCCCTGTTTTTCCCTATGGCCCATTAATTCAACTACTCCTTTCTACTGTTGGAGTTTATGACTTGTTTGGCTGTGTCTAGTGTGATGGATGTATGTATTTGTGCTTGTCTGGATCATTTCTTAGCTAATTTATCTGCCTTATCATTTCCTTGTATGTTTGAGTGTTCCGGGATCCATTGCATTACCAATATTATATTATATAGGGAATCATAGAAGGAAGAGGTATGTATTAGTACTCGGAAAAATGACAAATAAACAACAGAAAAAAAAAACAAAGAACAATATATGGTCCGAAGCAGTATCGAACCTGTACTCCATGGCACTTCGCCTTTGCACGAGAAACCGAACGCTTGGTACACTGCCACTCAGCTAATTAAAAAAATAGCTATTGTGAGCAGTGTCTTACACGAAGGCGTTCTCATGACCATAGAATAGGGTTACGATCACAGATCGAAAATAACTTGTATTTCTGTACTTTCCTATTAAGGCAAGTATCTCCCAGTAGGGCTGTATACTTGTGTTGTAGACACACATTTATTGGACGAAACTGCACGAATAGTAGTTTCCAGTGGTTATATACTGGAGACAAATAATAATAAATACATATTATTATATAGGGGAACTTCCGAGGCGATAATAGGGAATCATAGAAGGAAGGAAATAACAGAAATGCAATTTATTTCCGATCTGAGATCGTAACCCTATGCTATAGTCATGAGAACGCCTTCGTATAAGACACTGCTCACAATAGCTATTTTTTTAATTAGCTGAGTGGCAGTGTACCAAGCGTTCGGCTTCTCGTGACAAGGCCATGGAGTACAGGTTCGATCCTGCTTCGGACCATATATTGTTCTTTATTTTTTTTTTCCTGTTGTTTATTTGTCATTTTTCCGAGTGCTAATACATACCTCTTCCTTTTATGATTCCCTATTATTGCCTCGGAAGTTTCCCTATATAATAATATTTATTTATTATTATTTGTCTCCCTTATATTATGTGTTTCAATGAGTTTGTCTGTATCTCTGATAAGCTGTGTGAGTTCTGGTTTGTTCGTGTTGTTTTCCAGTGTTTGCAGAGCCGATTTGGAATCTGTAAATATGACTGTTTTCTTATCATATGTAAATGGTAAATTGCTGTTTCTAAAGCTGTTATTTCTGCTTCATAATTGTTACAGACTTCACCACAAGGGCCACACATTTCGTCTTCTGTTCCATCTGGATAATGTATTAATATTCGACATCCAGAATTTGAAGTAGCGTTAGTGGCGGCACCATCTGTGTATATATGTACCAAATTTTCTGGATAAGTATATATTGTTTTCATTGATGCTAGTGTTACTGATACTGGGTCTTCTGTATGTGTCTGTTCTGTCACATATCTCTACATTTATTTCAGGATATTTATAATTCGTACTTGGTGGTATTTCTTTGATGACTCATGATGTGTGTAGTCATTTTTCACGTAGATAGAATTTCTCTTGTATATTTCTAACATGTTGTAATACTGGCATCTGCTTAATTCTTTGTTTTGGAGTCCATGTATCTACTAATTTTCTGATAGGGTGGTCCTCCATTCTTTTTTGTCTTTACTAGAGAACCATAGCGGACTTGTTTCTACTCAACTCTAAAGGTTCCATATTTCAGTGAATTTCGCAATCCGTAACTGGAGTGGACCTCATTGCACCACTGATGAGTCACAATGCATTATTTTGTATCTTGTCGAGTGACAATCGCTTTGCTGGATGTCACTAGGAGCGTGCTACCGTGATCCAGAGCGAACATATCCCAGATAGAGTTTTATAAGTGTTTCTTTGTCTGCTCCACATAAGGTACTGGAAAGCTTTTTCATTAGTTGAAGTCGTTGTGTTGCCTTCTTAGTAAGATTCCCTACGTGTGTCTTTAGATCCATTTGTCGGTCTAGTTGTATTCCTAAATATGTAGGGTGTTTTTTTGTAGACTATTGTGTTGGGGATTGAGTTTGATGTTTGCCTTAGCTATTGTGTTACTTCTAGTAAATACTGTGTATACTGTTTTCTGTATTTATTGTTATTTTCCAGGTATTACAGTATTCTTCTAGGTGCCTCAGGTCTTTCTTTAGTTGTGCTTCAGCTGTTCTAATATTTTCATTCGTACTCCGCATGACCAGATGATCCGCATAGAGAGCTTTTTTTTATTTATCATGGTTTTGGTCAGATCATTGATACATATCAAACAAGGGAACAAGTAAGTGGTGATCCCTGTGGTAATCCCTCTTCTAGCACCTCTTTGTCTGATATGGATTAATTAAATTTAGTTTGCATTGTTCTATCAACTATGAATTATTTGACCCATTTGTACAGTTTCCCGTGTATCTTAATGCCTTTTCTAGTTCCCTCCTGTTAAAATCTTCTTGAAATATTGCAGCATTTGTTGTGGGGGCTCTTTCAAATAATTGTAAATTACGCAGATGAATTTGTATCGCAATCTGTAAGTTTGCTCGCTCTATTGAATAAAGCAAAGTAACTATTACAATGTTTAACTATATTTTTTTAGAGCTGATGATTTCATGATTAAATTTGATTGGCTCAGGCTTTGGTTCTCTTTTATCACAAGACAAATGTTGCAAAAGCATACATGATTTATTTCTTTCATGTCGCAGATCGAGTTTATTGCACTTGTTTTGCCATTTCTCTTTCTTTGCTTTTTTAGTAACTAGTTTGACCTTAG
Source organism: Megaustenia siamemsis (assembly GCA_032433765.1). Lineage (NCBI taxonomy): Eukaryota > Metazoa > Mollusca > Gastropoda > Stylommatophora > Ariophantidae > Megaustenia > Megaustenia siamemsis. The sequence goes on along the minus strand of JAVIAB010000101.1, from coordinate 37,976,922 downwards.
TACTAGCCTTGTTATAGTTTATTTTATTATTCAAAATCGGGTTCCGCTCAAGCATTGTTCTGGCTTTCTTTTATTCTGACAATGCTGTCTCCAGTTCTGAGTTCCAAAATGGTCGATACTGTGTTCTACACCCTTTAGGTATAGTTTGTTCTGCAGAGTATTATTTATGTGAACATCTCGTTTAATTTGTCCAAGCTTTTGTCTGTCAGATTGTTCATGAGCTGGTCGGATTTTTCTTGATATAGCTTCCAGTCAGCTTTCTTGAAATTCTATCTCGTTCTCTGTTTTGTTAGGAATTTTATTTTTGTTCTTTTCCATCTCGTTCTCTGTTTTGTTAGGAATTTTTGTTCTTTTAGTGTCTACTATGGCGACTATGGGTCTGTGATCACTGCCTATGCCATCAATAACTCCAATGTGGTAGTAGCTTATGAGATCAGCAAAGCAAATGGTCAAATCGGGTTTACTAAGGGAGAGATGGGCTCTCCCATCTATGTAGGAGAATTGGTGTTGATTTTGCGTCCTGCATGATTGTAGGATTAGTTGATAGGCACAGATCTTCTATGTATTTTCCTGTGGGATTTGAGTTAGAATATCCCCATTGTGTTGAATGTCCATTAAAATCGCCAGCAAAGATAGTTCTATGGTAGTTGACTTGATCAAGTTCTGTTAAGTTACAATTTTGTGCCTGGTGTATTGTAAACATTATAAATAGTATATTTGCTGGATGCAAACCAAATTGTGGCTTTCTGAACATCTGTTAGTTTGGCATTAGTTAGTGACGCTACATCTCCCTGTATATTGTTTTTGATGTAGGTGATTACATCCCTACAATTGTTGGTACACTAACATGGATAGCTGGTGTAACCTGTTGTATGACTGTCTATGCCCTCGTGTAGTGTTTCCTGCAGTAGGGCAATATGGATCTGGTATTTGTACATGGTTTTGGTTAGCTCTGTTTTGTTGTTTTGAGGCATGAAATATTAATTTGTAATATGTTTAATTTGTTTGTTTTTCCACTCTAACCAATCTTCATGCTCTTTATTCCATTAAAATACGTATACAATGAAGTTTGTTGGATACGTGGTTCTGGTTTTTGTATGAGTTGTTTGAGTTTCTTCCAGTAGCTAATCTTTCACGCAGTCCAGCCTGGTCGCTCACTGCTTGGAGCAGACCTTGTTTACCGAGGCGGCGTCCGATCTCGTATCGGTTTTTAGTCTTGATGTACATGACATTATTAAAACTGAGGGGAACCTGTGGGCTATCTTCCTACCCCAGGGTGAATGTTTTGCAAATCCTCGCCTCAATTACATCCATGGCATGTATGGTATCCCTGTCTCTGCTGACACATCTATGTGTTCACTTTCTAGGCATTGTATTCAAACAGCCCATTCCCCGCCAGCTGCTGTCACTGGCACTTACTCCTTTCATTCAGGTGTATCACATGAGGGTCATATGTATCGACAGAGAATCGTCCGCCCTGTGTCACTTATGTATGTACGATGTTCTACAGGACTGTTTAAAGGAAACATGATGGACTTCTAGTCAGTACTAGAGTCATATGTCTTCAAGTATGCCAGTAGATGGTCTCGAGGTGGTTTTACTGCAGCTCTCACCCTGTCCACAGGGGGTTCCTATAGAAATAGTAATAAGATAGAAGACAAGACACTCACTCAAGGGTTCCTATAGAAATAGAAATAAGATAGAAGACAAGACACTCACTCAAGGGTTCCTATAGAAATAGAAATAATATAGAAGACAAGACACTCACTCAAGGGTTCATATAGAAATAGTAGTCTGATAGAAGACAAGACACTCACTTAAAAGTGTTCCTATAGAAATAGTAATAAGATAGAAGACAAGACACTCACTCAAGGGTTCCTATAGAAATAGAAATAAGATAGAAGACAAGACACTCACTCAAGGGTTCATATAGAAATAGTAGTCAGACAGAAGACAAGACACTCACTCAAGGGTTCCTATAGAAATAGTAATAAGATAGAAGACAAGACACTCACTCAGAGAGTCCCAATCAAAGAGATTGAGGGTGATTAGATGAGAGCCATGGCGTATACCACATGTTGGTGGGCTCTAGCCTTGCATCTATAGTGGCTCATCTCATCCTGGCCAGTAACACCGCTGGGATCTCGGTCGTGCTCAAGACCAACTTTGCGATAACAAAGGGACCACGTGTAGGTGTGGCCTTGGACACAGTAGACAAGTGGAGTTGAATTTAGTCCAACAAAACCGGAGAGGGTTTTGTCAAAACAGAGAAGGTTTTGTTATCCGATATCCACTGAGCCTGGCAAATGAGAAATATATTTTGTTGATGTAAGGAGCGGACATCACCCAGCCCCACTCGTTTTGTTCTAAAATAAATATTGTTGTTGAAAAATATATATGTATGTATGTATATATATATATATATATATATATATATATATATATATATATATATATATATATATATATATATATATAATAGTATATTAATGTGAAAACATATGTGTGTGTGTGTGGGTGTGTGTGTGAGACAGAGAGCAGAGAGAGAGAGAGAGAGAGAGAGAAGAGAGAGAGAGAGAGAAGCAAGATTCTATACCACCAACGAGGCAGCTCGGAGGTTAGTGATTGAGATTACCAGCGACTAGACGCTGGCTGGTTCCAATTTGTTGGATCTTGAGATCACGCATCCTTCAACGGGAACTGGGGACTGGTTGGTCTCGAAACAAGACGCCGGCCTCGAAACAATGAGGTCGTTTGTTCAAATTCCACCAGTTGGGGTTTTTATTTGCGATTTCTCTCTGCTGCAACCACGCCTGGTCTAAGTTGCGAGGCCCAACTTGAGCCACCAAGTACTCATCGACCACAAAAAAAAATCTGAGTTCCTCCGCAGTCTGAGTTATCTGCTTGTTCGGCGAGGGTTCAAAGTGCACACAGCCGCAATGGAAACACGGATTAACACGTAAAATTCAGTTCCTTGTCACTAGGGACTTGTGAAAACTTGTCGAACGAAAAAACAATTAGGGGGGGGGGGCTTGTATTATCTGGGAAGAAATAGGGGCGGCGGTTGTTCTGACCGGTTCAATCATTAACAAATATGCGCGTCGTCGTTGATACATAACGATACATCAGCGACATTCCAAAATGGACTTAACACCTGGAAGGAGCCATCGACTTTACTCCTTCCTCTTTACACTACTGTCGATTCAGACAACCAATATAGCTAAATGGATAATAGTAACAATTACAAACAATTCATGTGAGTTGTATGTAAACGTTATATGGTCATTTAGCAGCACTACGTGTTCTTGACTATTTGTATAAGGTAGATGGCTTATACGACGCTGCCAAAATGTATTTATGAAATAATAACGTTTATGAAACACACAATACAAAACAGAAACACAAATTTCAACCACAGTGTTAAAAACTAGTCCGAATATATGGATGCTAAACATGGAGATCAATAAAATGACAATCACAGAGATGCAAACATCCATTATTGGAGTTTTGCGCAGAATAAAAGGATGGCAATGACAGAACAAAATCACTAGCGTTAATTATGAGAAAGTGCCATTCAAATACAAGTAGACTAAGCGATACAATAAAGACGATGTAGCAGTATAGGATACACAGCATAAACCAACTGAGAGTATTACACGACATACCCATTTTTGTAATCCTCAGATGAAGAAACGAAAGAAAGATCAAAATGTACTTGGTGAAGACAGATGGAAGAAAAGATGCAGATGATGGGAAAGACAAGAGAAGATCTTAAAAGAAAGGAAAGAAATAGAACGACTTGGAAAGTGTTATTTTTTAAAGCATGTGCTCCACAGGGAGCTGGAAGAAAGAAGACGAGGATGATGAAGTTTGCTGTACATTGAATTTGAACTATTTTTAAATATTGGGTAGTTTGTTTTTTGAACTATCAAGGCAGGTGAATATGAGTTTTCTGTGTACATCTGAATGGTATAAGCTCTGACAGACTTTAATATGAACATAGCGGCTGAGTCATGGCGCCCGTCAGGAACAGAATTGGAAGCTATCAGTCACTCATAGCTGATGGCCAGCGCCAGAATTGGTGAATCAATCCCATCCAGTCCTTACTGCACCCTCTTTGCCTCTAGAAACAGATTAACCTGTCTAGTCTGGCCAAGTGAGTGGTATCAAACAGGAAAGGCGTCTCGGTATTCACAAATGTTTTGTTGAAGTCGTATGTTTATGGGCCGAAAGGCGCAAATAAACCACAACACTACACATCTACGCCCACTTAACGACCTTGTACGAACGGATGACGGAGAGGTCTATCAAACCCTTCAGAAATCATCGGGCGAATGCCAGAAGGAAAGAAAGAGAAAGAAGAAGATGTAGGCCAAACTTGAACTTCAGGCTTCAGAAAATACATCAAACCATATTGTGCTAAAAATATAGCCAAGCTTCAAAATGAATTGTAAAATAAGCTCGTTAAATCCTCGTTTCCCTCACATTGGGATTTAAACTAAACCACTCATTGAATCACTTGTTTATCGCATCCAGTATGTACACGACACCTACAGTTCTACAACAGTTTTATCAGAGGTGTACTTTTTTATTCCCAACAAATCAACAACAATAAATGCATGCACGTGACTGTTGATATATGCATTTTTAAAATCCCAATAATACGTGTAGACGAAACGGCATCCGCTCATGTACAAGGTTCCTGTTGATTTAAATGCGTATTTCAACCTATATAATCAAACACTGCGAAATATATTAGACTATACATTTGGTTAGAAACTTACCTCCCGTTAACTCTAGAATCCATTTAAGCACAAACGCAATATGTATTTTAACATGTTACATATTATGACAATGTTTTAATACATTGCATGTAAATTAATGTTATGTATTACTAGTCCGCACGGTACTTGGCACAACAACTAGAACATTCAAACCTAAATGTAAGTAAATGTGAACGTTTCAGTACTTCAACAATTATAATACAAACCATGATTTCGACCAGGGTATTTTAAACTGATATGAATGTATTATTTTAATTATGTACTTATGTATTATTCTTCTGCCTTACTTCTATTTTATGCACTTCTAGCGTTTTGCGTCTGTCAAAATGCACTTTTACTGTTTTACTTCTGTATTGTGTGCACTTCTGGTGTTTTATTTCCTTGTGGTACTTTTGGTGTTCCACTTCCGTCATGGTTACAAGTGATACAATTTTACTTCTGTTTTAATGTCTACTGCTAATATTTTACATACGTATACCCCTTTTGAGTTACTTATATGCGATGTCTATTCACGTGATGTAATTATTGTCAACGTGTAGGTTTGTTCGTAAATGATTGAAAAGAAGTAAAGACTAATTTTAGAACCTCAAACACACGACGCAAAAATGGGTTTTAGAAGGAACAGAGGGTGTAGTGAAGCGCTGTTTTCATTGAAACAACTAACAGAATAAACATTTAAATACAGCCAAAGACTATACATAACAGTCATAGATAAAGATAAATCATTTTATCGCGTACAAAGAGAACGGCTGTGGGACATACTGCGTTCCAACATTTTATCAGCATCTGCACACGCCTATACGACAACAGCACCAACAAAGTAAGAACAGAAACAGGCTATACAGATACCTTCTACATCAAAGCAGGGGTAAAAAAAAACAAAAGAGTCCCTCCCATCCCATTCCCCCCTCCACCCCTTCAAAAACAACGATATTTATCACTTTCATGGACTACATCTGTAAACTGGGAAATCCATCCGGAAGTGACGAAATCAATGACAATTCCTTTTGGAGACGACTAAAGTTATTTTTTTTTTAAACTCGAAAACAGAAGACATGAAAGAGCACCTAGTCAGACATTTAATAGGATCGGAAAAATCAACGTAAACAAGATAGAAGAAAAGCAACACACACATATAACAATATAAGAAAATGTCATAAAACAAGTAAATGAATTCAAATAATTTGTCATCACTCTGAAATATAACAACAATCAAGAAACATGCACGAATTCAAGGTGTAACAAAGCTTGCTACTTTAATGGGTAGATTTCATCCCTGATGTCTAACAAGGAAGTAAAGTTATGAGTAAAGTGAGCTATTTATTAGTATATCGTTGTCCCGTCGTTGTTCTATCAGTGAACCTTTGACTCAGGAACTATTTTAAAAATAGGTGCGAATATAAATTGAGTGTTTAGAATGAAAACTATGATCTTAATGAGTATTCAATACGAAATCGATATCAGGTCAAGTGGTTGTAACATGTGATAACAAATAAATAACCAAATCTATTACAGCGAGTTACCAACAAACGATGCGAGAACACTAAATCAAAAGGCAAACCAGAAAAAAAATGTGTATAAACGGAATACTAGAAACACTCAGTGGTATAACAACATGAGAGGTCAATAAAAGAGCAAGAAATCGTGAACTACATGTCCCCCCTTGATCCCGAATGACAAATGAGGAAGGAAAAAAAAGTGCATGCTTTTGCTTCAGTCTGTTTGTTTACTTCGCCTGTTTTACTTTAAATGTCTCGCGATCTTCAATGAGTAGACACTAACTGACGAGTGGACACACATGTCTGGTTATACGTCATTACACCGGCTAGACGCTCTTCAACCCATATAGGTGTCTATAGTGACTAGATTACAACAGAATTGCACATTACCAATGTGTGTAAATCTTACACTTCCACAGTTTAATGTTTTCAAAACTTTACGATCTTTCTACCAGCTTTTGTAATATCCTTGCTTTCCACCCGACCCGTTGTGCTAACACTCATTTTCTACAACATGACGTTATCTACAGCTCAACTCTTGAGATCTAGAGATGACGTATGGGCATGTATAGACATGTTAACTCAACGATCATTCACGGCTGAAACCGAGTTGTCTAAATAAAGCTCTTCCATATCTCACCACTAATGACGTAGAGAGGTTGAAATGGTTGAATGAACTCTTACCTAACATCACATTCAAAGTGGGCGGCAGCGAGAATTTGTTGATCGAAATGTCACTCTTTTGTGTGTAGTCATCTCACTGAAGAGTCATGATGTAAATATAACTCTGTTTAGTCACCTGCTGTTGTGGTTTTTGAACTACGCCGAGGAGACGTAACTCCTTAACAGGTTAGCACTTCCGGTCAATGTTTTTATCTTACAATTTCTTGCTGTTCAAACAAATTCACAAACTTCCATGGAAGCTGGGCAGTCATCCACTACATGGCTAATTAATAGTGGCTTCATTATTTCGCAACTATATTATTATAACTATTTTAACCTATCCAATGTGACCTTTAAAATGAGCATACTTGATGAGAGATCACAACAGCTAGGACTGAAGATTAATAGAGATAAGACCAATATTATGAGAATTAATACAGCTGGCAAAAACCAAATAAAACTAGGAGAAATACCTCTACTGTACGTACAATCTTACATATATCTCGGTAGTAATATAGATAAAGAGGGAGGAACAGAAAATGATACCAAAATAAGATCAAAAGCAAGACGAGCTTTCATTGCACTGGGAAACATATGAAAATTGAAAGAAATTAGGTCAAATACCAAAAAAATTTAAATTTTCAACGCAAATGTTAAGTCAATCCTATTATATGGCTGTGAAACATGGAGAACAACAAAATTAAACATCACGAAGATACAGACTTTCATTAATGGATGCTTACGCAGAATAAAAGGATGGAAATTGCAGGACAAAATCACTAACATAGAATTATGGAAATGTACCATTCAAATTCCAGTGGATAAAGAGATACATCGAAGACGATGGCGCTGGATAGGAAACACACTCCTGAAGCCAACTGAGAGTATTACACAACAGGCCCTTTTTTGGAATCCCCAGGGGAAAAGACAAAGAGGACGACCAAGGAATTCTTGGAGAACACAGGTAGAAGCAGAGATGAAGATGATGGGGGAAGACATGGAATGCTCTTAAAAGAATGGCACAAAACAGAACGACTTGGAAAGTGTTGAAGACCTATGCTCCACTAGGAGCTAAAAAAGGTAGAAGAAGAAAGAAGAATTTGACCTTTCCTCGACAAGACTAGATATATAACTTTCATGTGAAGCTTCCCCAGTAGAGTAAATTTACGTTTTTTGACGTCCTGGTGTCTACAGGCATAGTCTACTAAGTGAAAAATCGATAATCGTTTGACGGTTTTGTTGTATTATAAAATTACACATGTTTGTTATAAAAATTCAATCATGACGTAACAGACATTAATTACCGTATCTATTTATACTATACAATATAGTCACGCTAAGTACAGTAACAGTTTACGTAAGAACAACCTATAACTGTCTATTATCCCGTTTATCCTACTCAAAATTTAACATAACGCAATAATTTTAGAACAAAACATATAATATTTATTTTACTAAAAATTCTATATTTTCTGTAACTAAGGTTGTAAATAGTACGCTGGAAAAACGATTTAATGAGGTAAGACATGTGACTCACCATATTTGAATGAACAAATGGAAGAGGGACTTTACAAACTGTAAACAAGTTCAGAACTTACCGTCCACATTTATGTTATCACGGATCCCCATGGCAACGATGACGTCTAGTCATCCTTTCTAATCTTTGGTGATCACGAGGATCACGTGGTACCGGAGTAAAGGGCATATCTACAATGACGTCATGTCTGCAACACACATTCAGTAACGCCATCTTGTTGTCTGGCCATGTCTCTGGCTGAGTGTGCACTGGCAATCCTGATACTCGTTAATAAGTAAATGGAATGACTGGAAGGAATACAAAATGATGCAGTGCACATTATCCTTATGTGCACAAACATATATCCAGTGCGGTTCGTTATTTCTTCGATTTTTATATCACGGTAGTCAGCATAAAACTTAAGCAATCACTTACCAAACGTCGAATTACTACAGACTCACACAATTATCTATACAGTGACTTTATGAACACAAAGTGCAGTAGGATGAAGATAGGAAAAAATATTGATGGGGCAGGTTAAATATATTGCTTAGTAGGTGTGTTCGACTGAGAGCATTGAAACCTGTAAGAAATGGATACAAGTGTGGTCCGGTTGTTGTGAGTCTTGTCTAGTAGTCACTGGATAGAGAATGTAGACAACGACGTTCCTTGAAGAGAGAGGCGTAAGGGCAGACATTGCCGCTTTAGAAATCTGAGAGTGTCGCAATCGTTGTCAAAGGTTGTCAGTAACTTAGTCTGTGAAGAGTAAAGGTTAAAACTGTGAAGAAGACAATTAATAAAATATGGACATTATTGAGGAGGGAAACCTACAAGGCGATAGATCAGCGATTCATTTAAGGGGAAGAGGTATGTTTACAACAATCACAAAAACATGAACACTTCTTTGGGTTACTTAGGTGGCCGTGTGCTCTAGCGCAGACTTCTCGTGTAAAGGCGATGTATCGAAGAGTTTGATCCAGCATCGGGCTGTCTATTGTTTTTTTTTGTTATTTTCCGTTGATTGTTATGAATTGTTTTCCCCAGTTTTGTAAATATACCTCTTCCCCTGAAATGATTCGCTGTGAAGGAAGACGGTGATTCTCTCCCATTGAATGCCGGTGGTTCTACTAGAAATTATGGCCATCACTAAAGCGGCGGCATTGTTTCAGCTTAAGACTTATAGACACATGTGTTTCCTCAGTGATTCAATGAGTAGGTTCAGAAAGTTCACAACACAATGGGCTCGACAGCAGTGGTCAGAGTCAACGTGAAGGTGAAGTCTGTCAAAAGTAGAATTTCATTTTCGTGGTACGCGGGTATATAAGGTATGCGGGTGCTGACATACTTTCTAGTTTGGTTCATGTTGAGTGTGGAAGGACAATGAGGCTGCATTCTGAATGTTCTCGGAAACGTCGAACTAAAAACATACTTAAAACCCCAACGAATCCATAACCATAACTAGACTTCACATATTTGAAATTTAGTTCAAGTTTAGAGAAGCCAGATGCGAGTGGAATAATGCATGTAAACTAATACAATTCCAGTGTCCTTTGTTGCAACACCTTGAGGGATACACACATTTGGAATGATGATGGTATGTCGTCTAAGCTAACCTAAAGTAGTGAGAAAACGATACATTGGTGCTAACTCTCTTATATAAATACTTTTAACAGAAATACATATAGATTTACTTAATTTTGATATAAAATCACAATATTGAACACATAACAACTTCACTTAGTTGTAACTATGATATTTAACTCTACTGAGTATTTCTTTTATAAACTAAATTTGAAATGTTCAATTTTAGCTTCAAGACACTTTAGAACGAGTGAGTTAAATGATTTATGAGCAATACTAATTTTATTTTGCATAAAATAAAATATGTTTTTCACGTTGAGATTCATGAATTCAAATAAACTCCTGACAAATATTTGGATGGGAATTTGTATAGACGGATACAATATTCTGAGAGTAAACAAAATATCGATGATGACTATATTTAAGTTGTGTCAATAGACAGTGTTAGTATCCTTCATGGACTTCAGTTTCCAAGATGGCGGATCTAGTCCACGTCCTCTCGATCGCTGCAGAAAATGCACCCAGGGTCTGATTAATTTCGGATCTTCTTTGCACTTTTCTGCGTAAAAGTCAAAATGATGATACGCTTGCTACATCTGTGTCGCTAAAGCGAGGTCGTAGGCCAACAACAGTCCGTTTTTGACGAATCAAGTGTTGTGAGTGAGACTTCACCGTCTAGACTTGATCTGCGCTTTACGTCACATTAGTGCTGTTCAAGACCGTTATTGGGATTCTTTGACGCAAGTTATTTCCATGTTACACATTAATGTAAACTACTTCGTCAGTCCGTTTTGTCTCTTTGGGGAAGTTGCTTCGTGTTTTGTTCGTCGTAGGCTGCTTACACTTGAGTAATCAGACATAAGTCTAAATGTATCGATATTATGAGTTTGGCGACATTGTGTGCTACGTCATCGTATTGGTTCCCTAAACCGGCCGTGCGCAAATCTTACGGTCTGCAGTTTGATGTGCGACGGGGAAAATTTGACGACTGACTGTGTGTCTATATGATCGGAATTGGAGTCATCAACGATGGCCTAACATCATCAAGTGCTACGATGATCATCATTTTGAAGAGGACGTGACCTACCGGTATATGGGGATAGGCGACGGGAACAAATGAAGGCTATGCATGAAAGGTGTTCCTTGTTGCAGTTTCCTCATATTACAAGTCGCATGTCTGTGTTAGTCACTTCTAGTGACTCGGGCAGATGGTGCTCGTAAACCTGGGAAGGTCGACCATCTAAGGACAGAATCCCCCGACATAAAAGATCAACTGTTGCCTTGCAGGAAGATTGGGGACAATCAAAGGCTAAAGAAAGCAAACCTGAAAAAATGATGGCTGAAATCGGATGCACTGGGCCACTGGCGCAGAACACAGTGCAACGTTTTAACGGGTACTCAATCAGAGTGGATCTAACAGGCTTAAACAGACAGCTGTCTTCGTATGAGAGTCTGGACGTCCTACTCTGATTGAGTCCTGATCGCAGAGAGAGAGAGAGAGAGAGAGAGAGAGAGAGTACCCTTCATGAAAAAAAGAGGAGAATTGGAGTGCATGATGATCATTGAACCAATTAATAAATGTACAAATAATTTAATACATGTCAATTATATGGGAATAGTGTCGACTTATAGTCATTATATTGGGCTGAAACAGTGTTTGTTGATGATTTGAGATGCAAAGTAAGGGGAAGTAAGTAAAGTAAGGGCGGTAACAAATTCTCAAAGTATGTACATGACTGGAATAACACAGCACCAGGTCGGTACGAGTGAGACATGCACAACGAGAGAGAGAGAGAGAGAGAGAGAGAGAGAGAGAGAGAGAGAGAGAGAGTAAGGGAGATGAATGAAGATTGTTTATAAAAGAGAGCTACCAATCAGTAAAAGAATGATAAAGCCAAATTTAGTCTTGGTATAGGACAGAGTAATGAAATAGTAGACATGTCTATAATCGTCATGTCATCGCTCATAAATTGTTTTAATAAAACACTCCACCTTCGATTGAACCGAATGATCATCATCATGATCATCGTGTGCCTTCTCCGCAAGGTTGGCTACCATGGATCACCATTTTACTCTGTTTCATGGTTTGATGGTGCAGGCGGTCATAGATTGACTTGACCATCTTTTGATGTTACTCGTCCATGTTAGTCTTGGTCTGCCTCTGCCTCTTTTACCTTGTATTTTTTCCTTCCAATATTACTTTTAGTAGGCTGGTGTGTCTTTTAACATGCCCCAAAAATGTCATTTATCTTGTCGTAATTGTATTTAGTAGTTCTCTTTTTATTTTCAATTGTTTTAAAACTGTATCGTTTGTTATCTTTTGTTTCCATCCAATTCGACCTATTCTTCTATAAATCCACATTTCAAAGGCTTCAATTTTCTGTTCTTTTTTCTTGTCTAATGTCCATGTTTCTGCATTTTATGTCCATGGGTGTACAGTTCTCCTCGTTATATCGTATTATTGCTGTTTGCTCCCAGTACAAATTACATATTAGTCGTATGTCTGCGTCGTCTAGATTTATATCCTTTAGGCAGTCTTTAGTTGGTTATGGTGTAATCTATCGAAAGCTTTGGTGTAGTCTATAAAACAGGCATATATTGGTTTGTTTACTTCTGTGTACTTTTCAATCAATGTTCTCATGCTGAATATGACTTCTTTTGTCCCACTGTTTCTCCTGAATCCAAATTGTTGCTCATCTACTTCAGTATTGATTTTATTCTGAATCCTTCCCTGTATAACTTTTAGTAAAATTTTTGTTACCTGGCTCATTAGGCTTATTGTTCTGAAGTCACTGCATTCAACTGCACCATTCTTTTTAGGCAATGCAATGAAAGTTGATGTTTTTAGATCGTTTGGTATGTATCATGTATGGTATATGTCATTGCATATGTCTGTGATCACTTCAACGCCAAACTCTTCTAGAGCCTGTATAATCTCTATCTCTATATTGTCAGGCTCTGCTGCTTTTCCCTTTTTCATTGTTTTTATAGCTTTATCTGCTTCAGATTTCAGGATTTAATAGTTGTATGTACATTTTATGTCTGGCTTTTTGTCCCTTTCGTCATTAAATAATTATGTTATATATTCTTGCCATCTATCTATTATATCTGTGTTGTCTGTTAGCATTCTTCCCTCTTTGTTTGCAATACATCCGTTTCCTGTAGCTTTTTTTTTCTTTATTCGTCATCATCTTTATTTATGTGTGCATCTCTCTTAAGTTTTGTTTACTTTCCATAGTTTCGACTTCTAGACATCTTTGGTTGAGCCAGTCTTCTTTTGCCTTTTTGCACATTCTCCGTATTTCATTGTCTATATCCTTGTATCTGGCAGTGTTTTTCGCTTGTCTTCTTTCTTCCATTTTGCCTACGATTTTGTCAGTTATCCATTTTTGTTTTTTGTTACTTTCCTTTTTGGGCAAGGTGTTGCAGGATTCATGCATGCTGTTTCTTATGCATTGCGTTGTGACTTTTTCTTCAGGATTTTCTCTTCTGTACTGCTCAATCCCCTCTTCTAGTAGCTTCTGATATGTGTTCTTTACTTGTACAGTATAAGCATCTTTCTGGTTTAACGCTGTTATATTTATTGGTGTTGCTGAATTAGTATTTTGTTTGCTTCTCTTTAATTTGATTTTCATTTTTATCATTACAGTATTGTGGTCTGAATTAATGTCTGCTCCTGGGTATGTTTTGGCTTTCTTGACGCTGTTCCTGAATCTGTCTTTTATCATTATGTAATCTATTTGATTTCTTTTTTTGTCTCCAGGGCTTTTCCATGTGTATAATTTCCGTTTCTCTTGCTCAAAGAAGGTGTTGCATATTATCAGTCTGTTTTCTTCACAAAATTGTATTAATCTTTCTCGTCTGTTATTCCTTTTTCCTAGACTATGATTTCCTATTATGGTCTTATATTTACATTTTCCTACTTTAGCGTTCATATCACCCATTATAATCAAGATGTCTGATGATTTCACTTGCTTCATAACTGTGTTTAGATCTTCATAGTATGCCTCTATTTGTTCGTCTGTATAGTCTTGAGTAGGTGTGTATGTCTGTATTGTTGCTATGTCGAATGGTTTTGCCTTCAATCTTATTAGTATATTCCTATCATTATAAGTCAATTGAGTATTTATACATTTTTGTAGCTCTCGTTTTATTAGAATGCCTACTCCTCTTTGATGTACTTTTGTGTTACCTGAGTATATAAATGTATATGTATCGTCTTGTATGTATCCACTTTCCTTCCATCTTGTTTCTGATATGCCTAAGATATCTATGTTTAATCGTTCTGCTTCTACCATAAGATTTTCTAGTTTTCCTTGTTTGGTATAAGGTCCTAACATTTCATGTAGCTATTTTTATTTTGTTCCTAAAACAATAGTTAGACTTTCTCTCCATGGCTTTCTTTGGATTGTTACGTGATGAGGCTCCAATCTCTTCCACGGTGGTCTGCCATTTTCGTCTTTCGTGTTCTGAATATTGCTGTTTTCGCTTTCTGGGCCGTTGATTATTTCAAATTCTTACTCCCCATCCACCGTCGCAGACTTTTCACATACGGGTTGAACACACCCGACTACCGACGTCATTGTTGTCGAACCATGTGCTTGCCTATCGAACCGCGAACACACGACACAAAGGAAGAACAAATCATATTCCACTTAAATATCGATAAAGTTCACAGTCCATCCTCCAGTCAGAAGTAAAACATTACACCAAACGGGGAATAGCAACACATAATTTCACAACTAGACTGTCGCGTGAATCATGTAAATATCTCAGCAAGAGCCGAATCATAAAAACGACAATACGTAGTCGCCAGGACACCGGAAGTCAACCGAATGATAGAGAGAGTAATTTCTTATTTCGTCTATATATTCATGTTTCCAAGAAATTTCTGCCTTCTCATATCACGGGAAATGTATTTTTTTTCCCACATATACAAGTCTAAATCTCCTGAAATTATATTTCAGTCGTTATGTGTTCGCAGATACGTTGTGTCACTAATTTACGACCTGGCGTTATCTGCATCTTTCGCCTCAGTACAACTGTCTTTGGCATTGGCATCTTTTTAAAACCCTTAGTAGTTTTGTTCGAGCATAGCCGTTCTGCTCATTTCCAATGTGAACTGCAAAGAGCTCTTAAACTTACTCACACGGGCTTGTAGTTTCTGCGCCTTCATTCAGAGAGCCAACTCTATAATAGCACTCACTACCTAGAGAAAGACCACAAAACAATAAATTCAGAAAAAAATACTCATTTAAAGAATGCTCTATTTTTGCCACCGCTTGTAGAAGGATTCGAACCCACTTCAATAAATTGTTTCTGTTAATATTACCAACATATTTTTCATGATAACATTCATGCAGTCTTTAATCCCTTGGCATATTTTATTCAAATAATACATTTACACATTCGCCTCCTTTAATAAATACCAGCTTGAAATCTTTTAGTAATAATTTTACCTTAAGTCTAGTACATAATTCAGATTTCTCAGTGTGCGTTTTTCACACACAACTGAGTGTAGCTATACTTCGTCATCTATACAAGCATGCATTACATTTTATATTTCTGCACTTGCTTTTCTAGATTGGAACAAAACTCTTTGCCAAGTCAATGTAGCACAACTTGTTGACATACAACAATGATCAAGGTGAAATATTGTCTCTTGTTCTTGAAGCTTTATCGTTTGGACTTCTTTTTACGTGACAACGGCTCACTTTTAAAATGAGGGCATACTTCTGCTTCTGTTTGTTTAAATAATAACGTGAGGTTTTATAAATCATTGATACGAATACAATGATAGTGTTTAAAATTCAGAGATAAACTGCAATTGTCTGAAAAATTAATAAAAACTATAATTTTTGTTAAAGTATCATTATCAAGTACCGGGCCTTCTGGCATAGGTGATCATGTCTCTCCACAACTTTCGATCTCGACAGTTATTTATTATTTCTATTGTTGACCTTCTGTCAAGCAATTCTCTTAACCTTTCTGGTATGTTTTTCTCTTTGCTTGCCTCTATCTCTCTTTCCCTCAATTTTCCGTTGTTATACTATATTCCAGTTGTTCTATTCTCATTACACGGCCAAAAATGATGATTGTTTCTTTCTAATATTGGAAATTAGCTATCTCTTTGCTTTGGCCTCTTTCAGAACGTTTTCATTACTGTTCTTAGCTGTATTCCCCACATGCTTCTGTAAAACCACAATTCCACATACTCCATTGATTTTCTTATCAATTGTCCTATTGTTCATGTTTCACATCCATATGTTAAGACTGGCTCTACATAACATTTAAGAACTCTTTGTCTTGTTTACATTTTCAAAAATAGAATGCATAATATCTTCCTTTTTTGGAAAGCTGCTTTTGCCTGAGCCATTCTGCATCTCACCTCGTGTGTACATCTTCCGTCTGAGGTTAACAAAGTTCCCAAATATTTAAATTCATTTACCTGTTTTAATAGTGTTCCACTTGTCTTTATTTTACACTGAAGTGATGTCTTTTTCTTTGCTGTTACCATTACTTCTGTCGTTCTCCTATTAAGGCTGAGTCCTTTATTTTTGCTTTCTTTCACTATAATGTATAACATTTCTTGTAACTTATTTTCGCTATTAGCGATTTAGACTGTATAATCAGCATACTTTAGATAATTTACATTATGACATTCAATTGTTATTCCAGGCATGCCCCTTATGGATCATAAAACAATCTCACTATACATATTAAACAAATATGGTGACAGCACACAACTGCCTAACAACTGTTTTTTTTTGTTGAAACATCCCCAATTGATTTCCAGTTCTTATGACCGCTGTGTGTTGCCAGTACACGCTCTATAAATTATATTTTATAAAATAGCAAAGATAAAAATGAGATCACGGAACACAGACGATTAGAAATGTGAACTGCACACTAAAATAGGTGTTGTTTACACTTGCTACAATGGTGCCTGATTCTACACCATTTAAGTCGCACATTAGAAGTGGTATAGCCATGATCGGGGCTACAATCTGAGAACGATTTCGAAAAGCAAAATAAAGGAAGCGTGTTCAAGTAACAGTGGTAGAGAGTTCAAAAACATTTGGAGCTGGAACATTGTCTGTTCAGTTTATTCTAGACCAACTTATTTATCTTTATTGTACAACAGGTAAACTCCATAGTTCGCAGTCATCTCATCATCACGTGACCCAAAATAAAATAAAAAATCGCCACGCACTAGCAAACATGTTGAAGATGACTTTAGCTGAGGTGAACGAACTCCGAAGTTACAGGCCGTGAAAACCGTGTCCCCAGAACTTCCTTATTCTAATCTTACAACATTCTTGGCAGGTAGCCTTAACTATATTATTTTCTCTTCATCACGGTCAGGGCCTCAGTAACTACTCGAGCTAGAATGATAGAAAGTGTTAACACTCTGGACACCTGAATGAAGGAAACAAATAAGAGTGAGAATGAGAAGAAATTGTTAACTTTTAAATGTCTGTTTTTTTATATTTGTATATTTGTATGTTAAATCGTCATGTTCTTATAGCTGAAGGTGGCGGCGAGAGGTATCCAACCAGTAAGTCAAACACATCTAGAGCATATTCCTTTTTGAGTAATGAAATTAGAAAATGTATATGAGTTACAATTTATTTCAGTTATATTTTTGTTTTTGTTTGGACGAATGTCAATGTCTTGTTTATTGAACCATGACTATTTTAAAGCATATACTATGGATGTCTAATAAACATGTGTGTTTTCTTTGGATAGCGACAGCAACATTGACTGTGTACCCAACATGAACCTAATAAAAACCATATGTATGTAATGAACACATTAACATATATCATATAAATACATGTATCAACAATAACCTGACATAATGCTCCATGACCTTATCAAGTAGTCGAGTGAGTGTGTGTGTCAACAATAACCTGACATAATGCACCATGACCTTATCAAGTAGTCGTGTGTGTGTGTGTCAACAATAACCTGACATAATACACCATGACCTTATCAAGTAGTCGTGTGAGTGTGTGTCAACAATAACCTGACATAATGCACCATGACCTTATCAAGTAGTCGTGTGTGTGTGTGTCAACAATAACCTGACATAATACACCATGACCTTATCAAGTAGTCGTGTGTGTGTGTGTGTCAACAATAACCTGACATAATACACCATGACCTTATCAAGTAGTCGTGTGAGTGTGACGGATTGTTATGACTTTCTTGACATTCCCAGCTTTTACTTGAAAACTTGAAGTTCGTCTAGTTACAGGCTGAGCTGGAAAAATAGGTTTCCGGTATTGAGGTGCAGCAATACTAGGTCTTCTATATCGGTGAGAGCCACGACAACAATGAACACAGCGATTGTAGCTTCTATTAGCCAACCTGGTTCGACACAGCTTGTTACCGAGAGAGACGACGAGGAGGTAGAAACGTCAGGTCTTTGTCAAATGATGGTCCGTCGTCTCTACTGTCGCGACTTTAGGTCGCAGACGCTAGTGCTCGTCCTGCACGAGGAGGTAGAATCGCCAAGTATGGTCAGATGATGGTCCGTCATCTCTCCTATTCCAACTTTAGGTCGCAGACTCTAGTGCTCCCCCAGTACGAGTTGGCATAACTTCTAGTCGTCATTGAGAGATCATTGTTATAAGCGTGAGCATTTCATCAAAGCTTGACCGAGAGTTATCTGGGAACATGATATCGCTATACCTGGCGAACTGCGACACTGAATAGGTGTGTACATCAGTTGTGAATTACTTTAGGAGCAGGTGATGTAACAATCCCTTATACAAAGTATGAAGGCACTTTTACAAACAAGGACCATTATAACAATCATGGCGTTTCGGCGTACATCCGGATTTCTTCAGAAATCACGAACGCAGAAATGAGCAGTAAAATAAAGATAAACTAAGCTACATTTTCTAGAGTCATTTATGTTATCTTCATTTCATATTTCACCATATTTTATAGGAATGCACGTCAAACATCACCACTAGCTACCAGCTTTACTGTAGCGCCACAATTATTTGCCTGTTCCGTGACTTACATTAACGTACAAAAACATAATAAATGGGAATACAATCACAACCAGTCATCATCTTCTAATGGTATTAATGGTCTGCAGGAATTATTTCAAAATAAATCGCATGTCATTAGATTTACAAGACAATTAATTAAGAGAAGAACGATGTCCTTACATTGACCAGCAGGCATGAGATATTATACAAGGTTTGACCCCAAATCATGAATGACGTCACCTTGACTCAACAATGCAACGTTAGAGACACGATTATACGTCTGTTATAATACGTTCTTAAATTCGTGAACTTCTTAAACAAAAAAAAAACACATCATTGCAACCTTTCGAATAGTGCGATTATACTTGGTATGTGTACTTTTGATCACTCCGGCCTTAATGAAATATATTTTGCCTTCGTTAACTGTCTCTTGTAGGATTGTTCTTATTTAACTTATGTAAAAAAAAATACATATACAAATACTGCATGAAAGGGCAAATCTAAGTTTATAAGACTAGTCCACTTTTCAGTTCATTTAATTTTAACACGAAACTTTCACTGTATACCCTAAATGCATGGAAGAAAAAAAACTATATTTGTGCGCGAACCAAAATGAACCGCTTCATTAATGGTGTAATTATTATTAATGACGTGTTTTTAGATGTCTTTATATGATTGGTCGTAAACAAAAAAAGATCGTCATTTTCTATTACAATCGAATGTTTAAGACAACCTATTGTAATTGTCCATAAATTATATAACCCAAAAAAAATTATTTCTTGAAAAAACCAGGTTGTCTTAGAACTGAAATGTTATACAATCGTGAGGTCATTGAAAATCAATTCAAAACTTCATGCACACATTTACGACAGTTGATTGAATACCTTCCTATAATATTGAAGAAAACGTGTTCACCAATCTATTTCTGACTATATGAGATTGTGATGAGGCAACTGTTGACCGGCAAAACGTATTTTCTTATCCACATGTGCCAATGCTAGATCAGCATATCACGAAATACAAATATCTGAAGATAAGCTGTCTCATGGAAGCGAACGAAATATTTTAACAAATTGTTTCTTTAAAAAGTGTAGACATCGTGAGGTGTAGGTACTTATCTTAGAAGACCTTGTTAAATGAAGACTTAACAGTGAAAGACTATATCATGGACTGAAACTAAGCAGTTTCATATTATAAAACTCCGACATCTGTAGAGTCTGTAAGATTAAAGCAATAGAGGAAACGACATGAAATCAAAGTTATATTTAGTATTGAATAAAATCAGATTATTGGCAAGCATTAACCCTGATCAGAGGCAAATAACATAAAAACGCAATGATATTGCCCGATGGCAGTGTGTCATGATGTATCGCTGAAATGCGATGACAACGGACCAGTCATCATCATCATCATGTGCCTTACCGGTTGGCGTAGGTGATCATGCCCCTCCACAATCTTCTATCTACAGTGCATCGTATCAGTTCTGTTGTTGACTGTTTTCCATGCCATGACACCAAGCTATTCAGTATTTTCTCTCTTTGTCGTCCGCGATCTCTCTTTCCTTTTATTTTGCCAGTTTTAGCCAAGTATTCCAACTTTCCTCTTCTCATGATGTGCCCGAAAAATGTTGATTGCTAACGGTCCAGAAACATGTGTATTTGTATAAAGTTGTATCTTTTTAAATCATTTAATCTCAGTTATTACAAGATTACTGATAGTGCGTTCAATTCTCGTACATTTCCTTTCTTGTTTAGCAAATGCAGGAGTTGTATTCACCAATCAGCTATTGTAACGCTGATTGTAAATGTGTTCTATCGACGTCACAAATAACTGAGCATAAGTGCATTAATGGTTCATGTCGTTCCCTGAATATGAAAACATAGATCATTCTTGCACACTCTCCTTGCTAGGTTCAGTCATACTATCTTATATATCCTTATATATATGATATACTATTATAATATTTTGTTCTTATCATTTAAGCATTATTTATCTTTAATATAAAAACGTATCGGGCCTCAATGCAATCGCCGATGTACGCTTATCATGTCACTTTATAGATAACTTTTCGAATACCCTAAGCATAGAAAAGAAAACGACTAGAAAATTTACTCTGAATCCGCATCATTGAATAGACTTCATGAACATCATGTCATGGTGGCAGAGGCCAACATAAAGCGTTAGTTAGGAACCAAACAAGACTTGTCAACCAAAACAACACTCGGTGTCGTTAATTGCTACACGTTGATGGATACTTTTCGGAACCGATCTGACCACTTAAGGTCATGTCCGATGTGCAATGAGAATGACCTGACGTCCAATCCACTTTATAGGTAAACCCAAAGGCAACCTCTTTCCACTATTCAGGATTGACTTGTACAATCTACTTATTAAAGTCTCTTGTAAGTTGCAATCGACCACTCATTCACGACACGTACGTTCTAAATAGTGTAAAATGTTAACTGGTATCTTGTCGATATAAATTGTCCCACCATTTGTGACTTTCAGATGCTATTAAGTCAGAGAGTTCCAATATTAGGGGTTATGCACTTTACGATCTATTATGATCTACAATAATCCCCTTTGATTATCGTTTGAATACAGTTTGAGGCCACATACTAATATGTTGAGCTGTACGATTCATGACAACGAACCGTGTGTTTTTGATGTCGCCTGTGATCTTGTTTCGTTCAGACGATTAGCAAACTGACCTCTTGCAATTGTTAGCTTTAAAGAGTGGACAACAGATCCTCACACATCTCATATTCCTAATTCTAATGTGTATATGTAAGTTTATTTACATGCCTTCTGTTGACTTTAGCCGTAAACTTTGTGGCATGGATATATTTTGAGGTTGCCCAGCACATAATAGATCGTTGATTAATTCAATCACTAATTGAAAGCAAAATCAAAATCATTTGTGCAATACGAGTTACGTTGTGTTATCTCCAGCCTTCGGGAAATATTTATCTATATACCGGACATAGATGACAAACGTTTCATTTAAATATTAATGTTTCTGTTCGCGTAACCCCGTTTAGGGCTCATCATGCTGCCAATGACATCATTGTCACTCAACGTTAATACATTTAAATACCCACGTCTTTCTAGACTATTTGTAAAAATTGTTCAGTTTGCTTGATGAACATTAACTGAAGTAATAAATAATGTATGGCATGCATGTCTTCTAAATTAGGATCTAACATCTTTTTTTTTTACAGCATGGGAGCGGTTTCGCAACAGAAGTAAGCACGCCTTTTATATAAAAAAAGATGTAGACATAAATATGATATAGCAGACGGTGTATGCATTAATTATATGACACTAAGTGTTTGGCGATTTAGAAACGTATGTTTTGAAAGTTTGCAGGGCGTTTACTAAATGTATTATTTGTCTTGTGTCTGTACCTAAATGTCATCATCATGTGCCACTGGTTGATGTAGGCGATCATGTCCTTCCACAATCGTATATATACAGTGTATTGTATTAGTTCTGTTGTTGACTGTTTTCCATGCCATGACACCAAGCTATCAAGTATTTTCTCTCTTTCTCGTCTGCGATATCTCTTTCCTTTTATTTTTGTAACCAATTATTCCAACATTCCTCTTCTCATGATGTACCAGAAAAAATGTTGACTGTTTATTTCTGTTGTTTTTTAGGAGTTCGCTTTTTTGTGTTGGCCTCTTTGAGAATTTCCTCATTGTTCTTTTTAGCTACCATGGAACTTTCAATATTCTTCTGTTTAATCCCATCTCTGTGGCCTCTAATCCTCTTTTCATTTTTTTGTGCCTAATGTCCTTGATTCACTTACCTAGTTTTATGATGTTATTAATTCGTTGACCTAATAGTTGGCTCAAAAGACATGCCTTATGGGAGCTGTGTTGATCTCCAATATAAAACATTTTCATGACGTAAGCCCAATATATTTTATTCATGTTCTCGCTGGAGGCAAACGTGAGGATAAAGTATTGTCACAATTGACATTGGAGTTTTGATTTTTCTTTTTAAGGTTTTGATAAACCTTTAATTCATGACACATCGGATCTGTACCGCCCGAAGCATGGGCGAGATAGCTGGTACCATCATCTTGTCTTTGAAATCCTCTTGAGTCAAGTATTTAAATTAATATTTATTTTGCACACTAAGAAACATTCTTAACTTCAAAGACCCTAATGAATATCGTTAAAATACTTGTTAACTTTCACATTATCTGTTAAATATGTATTACAAGCACATTCCACACATAATTCGTGTATCAATTACATCATCTTTGATCGTATATGGTTATCCGTTATTATCACACACATTTTGACTTGCATATGAATATATGGGCAAGTACACACTCCATTTTCTCAATCTCGATGTGTTTATCCCAGTACTTGTACTACACTATTAACACGCATTCATTTTAAATTGTCTTTACCGTTAATGTTGTGACAGGAACACACTTAGCTCATAATTAAGCATTAAGAGAACATTAACTGATGGTTAAATATAAAGAAGGAAGTAAAAGATAACCTTGCTCACAACATTTACCAACACGATTGTTATTGTACATCTAATGACTCATTATGAGTACATCTGTATATCTAATGATACATTAAATGCTTTTTTAAAGAACATATTGTGATTATATTATTGAGGATCATATGTGATACATTCAGGCCGTGCCTTCGATGGTGAGGCCAGTAAAGGAGGTCATTGTGTAATAACAATTAAAAATAAATAGATATTGTTATAATTGCGTCACAGGATAAATGGGTGATTTAGTGAGTGAGAAGTTGATCGATGATTAATGGAGAAAAACAGGTTTGAAATTGTGACAGTGAGGTATTGTATATTATTAAAGTCTACATCACCTTAGGTTGGGCGTACATTTCAAGAGATAATGACCGTAAGTTGTTTACTATAAAATTAACGTAAAAAAAAACGGAGTATACCATGAACCAGTTTCTAACTATGTCAATGAATTCTTTCATTGCTATGATTGTGCTACTTATAACTTATCAAGCAAGACGAATGTTTGGTGTTTGCATCGTGAGGTAATCTTGTAGTACAGTGTTAATTTTACTCAAATGTTCAGTCACAACAGATGGTAACGGTAATGTAACAGAACAAATGATATGTATATGATAAGAGAACATCTCTTGTCAATGGCTGTCATCCGCATTGTATCATAAACGCAGGTCATTTATAGTGTATGTTGATGTGAACCAATCGACTGACTAACAGTATGAAAAACAAGAATAAAAAACAATAAACACCGTAACATAAGAGCTATAGTGCCTTCACTAATGTTTCCTTTCACTATTTTTTTCGATTTTTTTTCTCAGCAATAACTTATCATGGAAACTTCTCTTGTCTCATGGTGTCCTACCTTTGTCCCAACAATGTCCCAATATTTTTATCTCTTTAATATTCTCTTTAATTTTTATATAAAAACTGCCAAGAATTATGTAAAATGTCATTTTCTTTGTCATTCTTACCAGTTTCTTAATTATTTGTGTGTCAAAAAATTGTTTTTACAGTAAAGAAATATGTTTTTTAATCCACGAACCAAAGGCGTGTTCCTCTGTAGGTAATAAATCAATTTAATTTCAAAATTAATGTTCTTTATTTTTTTTTCTATACACTGATATCGTAAACCGTTTCCCATTGAACACATTATTTAAGCAATAATCCATTACACTTGACACCACCACATGTAGTTGTCTTTAACCTTTCTGAGTAGATACATGAATTGTGACGTCAATTTGTCCCAATTACTAACATAGCCGCATGTTTCATTCGACACACATCGTTGAGGAAATATTGTCATTTTCGTGTCTGAAGTACAAATGCAGATATAAATCACCTCACGCTAGAATATGATGGCTCTAGAAAAAATGGCAATGTTGTCGGATGAGTGAAGCGCCATCTTTTCGCCTGCAACTTTGTTTCCTTCCTCCATACATGGACCTCATATTTGATCCTGTATTATGTGTCTGTTATCCTGTATGTTCGAGAGAGAAGTATAACCAATATGGTTTGCATCGGTAGATTTGCAGGTGCCGTTCTATCCTTAACCCTAGCTCAAACTAATTGCCGTTGATTTAAATATGAATATATATGGCCCTTTTCGTCTTGTCAGACGGTCTAGTGGAGGCTATTGCGTATTTTTTTGAGGTATTGTTTTTGCCGAACAGCTTCTCTCGTGGCTAATTCTACCAATGTTTGACAAACACACGCGGTCACATAATGAACAGGTCAGGCTCGCTGGTCCACAGGGTTTACCATCCTTTTTCATGAGTCTCTTCTCTTCTAAGTCCTGTCTTAGAACAGTCTCAAATGTTGTTATACCGTTCCTTATACGTGCTCTCCATGATGTGCGATCACTTGCCAGATGTTGCCAGTCGTTTTCACAGATGGAGAAGTCTTTCAGAGATGATTTGCAGATATCTCTATATCGTAGTTTAGGTCTGCCGATTTGTCGTTTTCCGTGTTTTAGCTCACCATATAGTATTTGCCTAGGAATGCGTTTTTCTTCCATCCGATGGACATGCCCCAGCCATCTTAGCCTTCGACTTCTGAGCATCGACATGATTGTTAAGGTCTTAGCACGTTGCAGGACAGTTAAGTTGGTTATTTTGTCTTGCCATTTGATGTGCATTATTTTGCGGAGACATCGCATGTGGAAGACATTTAGTCTTTTTTCCTGGTTTGAGTATGTTGTCCAGGTTTCGGATCCATATAGTAGTGTGCTAAGCACACAAGTTTGATATATTAAGAGTTTAGTCTTTTGAGTTAGTTTCGTGTTGTTCCATGCCCTTTTTGTGAGTTTGCCGAAGGTCGTAGCTGCCTTACCAATTCGACAGTTTATTTCTTCATCAAGAGAGATGGTTTGCGTAACTGTGGATCCAAGATATGTAAATTTCTGTACTGATTCTAGTGGGCTGTCTTTTAGAGTAATAGATATAGGTTTGAAGTCACCTTGATTTAGTATTACTGTCTTCTGAACATTAATTGACAGTGAAAAAAGGTCGCATGCTTTATCCAGGTTGTTGATCAGCGACTGTAGGGTGGCCTCACTATGAGCGACTAGGGCTGCATCGTCAGCAAATAAAAATTCTTTAAGTAGGGCAACATTTGTTTTGGTTTTTGCTCTTAGTCGTGCTAGGTTGAACAGTGAGCCACCTGGTCTAGTGCGAATGTAAATATCTCCTGATTAAATATGAATGGTACGGTGGTAATCATAAATACCAATCACCATGCTCCTGTATTATTTTGTCAATCTGGAAACTTTTCGTCTTATGTGACTTGGTTAAACATTACAACAATTCAGGCATCATGTGTGTTTTCGTAAATGGAATATGTACCTGCGTTAGTCACATTTTAATCTCATCTTTTGTTGATGACGATGTCGGGATGTCGATGTATCCCAAGGCTACATCATTCTGGCAGGCAGCATTAGACACGATTGTCTATTCAATAACTATAGTTGAAGTTCCCTAAATCCAATTTCTCAACAATGTTGCCATTCTTCACAGCATGACAACACATATTATCTTTAAACTTTGAATCAAACATGAGTTCACCATTTTCCAATAATTTAATTTAGTCTACTACCTGCATGGACTGTTATCGATAGTCGATGCTATTTGGTACAAATCTCTTTACAGTCAATGAACTGTTTGCTATTCCTTTATAATCTTTGTATGGTTTGTATTTATAATTGGTTCCGGTTTACAAACTCTATCGTTATTTTCATTTCGGCATTCCATAAGTTCTTGTAAATAAAACAGTAAATGCGTCCCATAGCAGTATTTTTACCGCCACACGTAGAGCCCCCCCCCCCCCCCCTATACGTGTGCACATCTTTTGAGAGAGCGAGGCCGACTGATCTCTTCTTTGATACCCGACATTCCTTGAACAACGTCATCCACTAGCCCTAAGA
Source organism: Megaustenia siamemsis (assembly GCA_032433765.1). NCBI lineage: Eukaryota > Metazoa > Mollusca > Gastropoda > Stylommatophora > Ariophantidae > Megaustenia > Megaustenia siamemsis. Next base: position 37,949,941 of record JAVIAB010000101.1, on the reverse strand, counting down.
ACCCACTTGTTTTCCAAGCGGCGTGGACGAACACACTTCAAACCCTCGTGTTCAACATGAAATAAGACCGCTCAACGACTACGCTAATCAGCCAGCGTGTTGTAAAATAAGTACTTCTCAAAGCTACTATAATTTGTTTACACATTTCTGCACACAATCAACATTAAATTTATCAGAAATTATTTGACATAATGTGATTATTTCTAATATGCAGTCTTAGACGAAAAAGATGGATCGATGGAGAATTGGAGGCATTTGAAGACATAACAGCAGCAGAGGCGAACAGAAGAGCATACGACCACAAATTATATCTCCCATCGACGCTAAAAAACGGCAAATGAGGAAAGGAATGAAGAGGAAGAAGACGTCTTATATTTTCCTGGACATTAATAATTTGAAAAGATTAAGTACAAAGACGATGCAATATGAGCATTTCTTATACTTCACACTAGCACAACTAGTGTGTACAAAACATTATATTTTACAGTGCTATACATCATACATTAAAATGTCACTGACTTTCTCTACTTCATATTATGGTAAGGTCAATTCTATCTTATCCCCGTGCATTTTGAGACTATGTGTTTTTTTCACTTAAAATTTGAACGATTGTACAGGTGAGCGGATTGACTGTAATTGTCTGTGGGCTTACTAATATCTGCGTTGGTGAGGAGTCAATACCGGTGCTTACGTCATTCAAGGGGAGTTTTTCGTGTATTGTCACACTCGACAGGAAAAGTAGGGAACAGAACCCGGTCCTGGTTAATGCCGAGGTCAACGGTCTCATCTGCGATAATACCGATGAGAAAGATGCAGTCATCTATACAGACAGATCTGTAAGACGACACCAAAGAGGTGCATGTGCATTTACAACACGCTCGGCAGGCAGACTAGTCAAAGAAGACAGTGGTGCATACGTCATGAACACGAGTAGCATAACAATGGAGGTGATGGCAGTGACCAAGGCATTCAAAAATGTTAGAGTCACAAGACAACACCCACGCATGTATACCGAGTGATTCGATGAGAATGATTAAAAAAAAGTGGAGGCGGGCTCTGTACGCATGCAATGGGTAGAGTCGTTGCAGAAATCTAAAATACGTAAGGTCACATTTGTCTATGTCAATGGATTTGTGTGAGTACGGGGAAATAAAAGAGCGGACAGGTTGGCTAGCTGCGCTGTCGTTGAGGACGGACAACCAATGGATCGGGCGAATATTTGCAATGCCCTCCGAGATGTGGAAAGAGCACAGGACTTCGACAAACACAGATCCACGTCACATCTTCGAATGATGAAAATGGGGGTTAAGATGGGCACAGCCAGAAATGAGAAGCTTAGTGGCCGTGTAAGAAGACTTATCAACCAACATAGAACTGGAGTTGTTAGTCACTGGACACTGCGGGAATTGCTGAAGAGGGGATCTGAGCACCTATGGGCATATTCGGAGTGCAATGATGATGAGCCGCAAATAACTCAATATAGGCAAAAGGCTCTACAAAAATAAAAATAAAGTACCATCCCCCCGTCACGCCAAGTGGCGAATAAGTAATATGGTGTTAGTGACCATACATTTTACAGACCTTCGGTACATAATTTTTGCGATAATGTGGTCGGTATTACGCCCACGCCGCTTTACTTTCCCAGAAGAAAATCCGGTACCCATTAGAGCATAGGTGAACCGGAAACTGTCGGTTGGGATCGAACCCTACATCTTGTCCTTTGTAGTCCAGTTCACTAATCAGAGCTATCGCGGCTCCCAAAATGCTATAGTATATACTTTATACTTCATTAATATAATGACTGTTTGCGTTCACCAAATAACTTAAAGAGCACACCTATTCGTCATCCGCCTTCAAAATGACGTTAAATGGGCGTGTCTGCGTTTTGTTGTGGTTGCAGCATAGCTATAATATTTACGCGTTTCGGCCCAACACATTCGACTTCAGCACACCATTTGTGAGTACTGGGATGTCTTCCCTTTCCAATCCCTACTGGCTTGGCTAGACTAGACAGGTTAGTCTGTTACTGGAGGCACCATATAGAGGCGAAGCAGAGTCGGGATATTTCTTGTTCACCGATTCTGACGCAAGCCATCAATTGTGGGTTGGTGACAACTTCCAGCTCTGGTGCTGTGAGGCAATACAAAATATTGTATTATGAACCAGTAAAATATAAGACTACAGCCAACATTTCACAGCCATACACACACTAATTTCTGAGAACCTTGATTTTGAAATTATATAACAACTTCTGAACAGACATATTGTTGACATTTATCACAGATGACAGTCTACCGCCTATATACTACCGTGTCAAAACCTATAATAATTATCCAGTTTGTTGCTTTGGAGACGTCCATGTCAATGTTCTAAGCACAATTTTTAATTTCTTTAACGACATTAATTATTTCATCATCATCATCATCATCTTGTGCCATATCATGTTAGAGTAGGCGATCATGTCCCTCCACAATCTTCTATCCACAGTGTATCGTATCAATTCTGCTATTGACTTTATTCCATACAATGACACAAATATATCTAGTATCTTCTCTCGTTGTCGTCCGCGATCACTCTTTCCATGTATTTTGCCTTTCAAATATCCCATCAAAACACGCAGAATATACCAGTATTTTCGAAACGTTATTTTGCTTGTTTAGTTAATTATTTATTGAACTAAAACAATAGTTTTTACCAAATTATAAACTGCAAAGTCTCTGTGTGACGATTTAATTATCAGTTATAAGTTAGGGTTTCCAAATTCCTCGCCCTCTCTTCGTCTCTTTCTTTTATTTTTCTATTTTTTCTACTTCCCTTCCTTCTTCTTGATGTGCTTGTGGCGTTGATTGGAGATACTATTTGCGGCCTTTTGCTCTTCTGTTTTTCTGTAATGGTTTTATCATTACTGGTTATAGTCTTTACTGTGCGTTCTGCGTTCATGACGTGCTTGTTGGTAGTGTTTTTTAATAGGAATTTTTAAAATTATAATCCAATGTTATTGTTTTGTTGTATATAGAAACAATTTAATGTGCGTATAATGTCCGTTGACAATACAAAATGCCAACTTAATTCATTATATAGATAAAAAGAAAATGATATCGTAACAAAGTATGCGAATCTAGTATCTGTAGAAACCAACAACGTAGACTGCTAGAAGGAGGTCAGAAGAATATTAGCAACAGCGACACAACAATTAAATGTCATGAAGAAAATGTGGCGCAGTGTCTACAAGGCAGAACAATTCAAATTATTTACAGCATGTATTCTTCCTATAGAAAATGTGGCGCAGTGTCTACAAGGCAGAACAATTCAAATTATTTACAACATGTATCCTTCCTATAGAAAATGTGGCGCAGTGTCTACAAGGCAGAACAATTCAAATTATTTACAGCATGTATCCTTCCTATAGAAAATTATTGATGTGGATAAAATCGCAAACATCAAAAAAGAAAATATGAAAATATGACCGCAGATCGTAGTATATGAAGAAGAACAATAAAAAAAATGGCACAGCAACAATGCTGTGCTGATATCAAATTAAGAAGACAAAAGGCGGTGGAGAAAGGAGATGAGTTCAGGCATCAATAATCTTGTTCGTTCTGCGGATGGATCTGTCTGCCCAATATTGGCAGATTCAGTTACGAGAGAAGCTGTTCAACAAAGCAGCATCCAGCATAGGAAACTAACATTTTTGCCAAGCTACTAACGTATGATTGCTGACTGCCGACCGTCTCTTATGACGCCAAAGGCAATATATAGATTGAAAACAACGGGTTTATAAACATGTTACTTATGAAATTAAAATACTATATAGGCCACGTCTAAAGTACATTGGGCTGAATAGAATAATACTGGAAGAATGGTTTCTGGAAGAGGGGCCGTTGGCGAATCAAAACTAAATGGTTTCAAGGCATCATATAATCCTTGTACAGAAGAAATGGGCAAATTGACTGGAGACAATGATTCTTTCAGACCGGTTGTGATGAGTGCAATGTTCTGTAAGCAACATGAAACCTGACGATGATAGTGATATTGTTGAAAATAATAATTAAACAACAATTAAATGTGTATGCACCAGTCAAACACAAAGTTCCTAAGATTATTTCTAAGGTCCCCACGTTCTTCACGAATGTTTTTTTTTTTATAGAATTCAATTTGGTTGTCTTCATCTTAATAATAGCTCTAAAAAACAACGTCTAGATTTGCCATTGAAAAAAAAACAAATTTATATGAATCTTCTGCTATGTCTTTTGTTGGCCTATAATAACGTTATTAGCTACTGCAATGATAATACAGGCGTTGCAGCATCTTGAGTATTTATACTTATTGTGTTTTTCCAACTTGTATATGACTGTCTGTGTATTTAGATTGAACACTTGATATTGGCGTTTTTTATCAATCCATGTGTGTATATCTTTCTCTTAAGATATTTCTATTTCCGTAATAAGTTAATTTGCATGCGAAATTTTTCTGCCAGTAAAATTACTTCAGACACACGTACATATTAGATGTTTCCATATACGTCGCCTTGATTTTGCAGAGACCAATTTGTCGCTTAAATCGTTGCAGTTGTTTTATTTGCTGTTAATGTATATGTTCAAGGTCACTGGAGTGAGAAAATGACTGTACTATGTCTTTAATATGAAAGTAATTTGGTATAGTCGCCTGTGCTATGGATTAGAGTTGCGGGGTAGTCCAAATTGTCAAGAAAATGTGAACACCACCTTTAGGGGAGCTGTGTAATGACTGCAGCGGATAAGGGAGAATCCCGACTGTAGCCAAACTGGTTGCATAAGCAGAAAAATGTGCGTTACTAATCTTGAAATATTGTGTGTATGATTGTAATGGCCCATCGTATATCAATAGACCGACCAAACGCTAATCTTACGGTCTGTTGTTTGATGTGTGACGAGGATAATCTGATGACAAACTGTGTGTATATGTTCGGAATTTGATTACGTGAACTTCCGATCACTATGGTGGATTGGCGGCAGGAACCATTGAAGGCTATGCATAAAAATTGTTCGTTTTTGCAGTATCCTCATATTCCAGGTCCGGCTTGTTGCAGGAGCTACTGAGTTAAGTGCTCTGTGCACACCGTGAGCTGTTTGTCTCGTCAGTTTTTATGTTTCGACGTTCCAATTGTTTACGATGAATGATGATATCGTAAGACAAGGAACAGTTGGCTGTGTTCACTTTCTGCGCGGTTTCGCCATATGCCTTTGGGCGTGTGCTGAGATTGCTACGATGGTGACTAGAGTTACCTTTCTTTGTTTGGAGATGAGATATTAATTCGGATAATTTCACTATCATGGGCGGTTGCGCAATTATGGATTTTAATTCGTTTGCAGTAATACCGGGACCTTCCATAACCAAATAATCAACCAAATAATATGCATATTCTTCTATTGTGCATGCGTTAATTGTGTATAGACTTTATATATATATATATATATATACATATATATAAAGTATGTGTTGATTTATTTATTTTTAAATATATTTAATTATTGATCTATACTGTTAAATATCTTCATAGCTATTATAAGCATATATTGTATAACGCTTTGACGTGGTCTTTGATAGCTAATATTGTATTGTTTTTTGGTAAACTGTTGGACAGAACATTATCTATTTGTTAATTATATATCTTATATTCCAAATGTAAAGTCACCCCATTCTTTTTTCACAATTTTGGTCTATAGTTTCTTTATAACAACACACATTATATTGTTTCATTGTTCATGTTCTATAACAACAGTACAATGCAAAGACACAAAAAGGACAGTCAGAGAGAGTATAGGAGGAAGAATAAGCAACACAACAGGGTAGATAATATTCAGTGAAGAAAGAACCTTCTGGAACGTTAATGCCCTTTGAAATCTCAACAACCGTTATTTTAAAAATAGAAAATATAACACTAAACTTGGGAATTGTAAACACAAAATTGCAGGACAAACATAGATATCACTGACCTTGGCAAAGATTAGACAAGATAATCATTTTGTTGAAGAACATAACACCAACTATTGTAACGGCAAAATCAAGGGTTGTAAAGACCATATGGAATATTTTTTAAAAAGTAAATATATTATATATGTAAATAGTTTCCCGTGTGTTACCGGGGCCTCATTATGAGGGAAGTAAATAATAGTGACACTGTGACCTTCCAGGCATGTCGTAAGAGGCGACTAAGGAGGTTAATCGATGGTTTGACAAGCTGTCATTGTAAAAAGTATTGTTATGGAAATATATATATATATATATAGCGCCATATATTTTAGAGCAGTGATCTCTGCAATATATGCCGCTTTGGCACACAAGGTTTCTGTTTTTGAGATTGTAGTTCTGCCCTATGTGCCGTCTTCGGCTCGAAAGGACAATAGATAGAAATAGTTAGAATCAGGCGTTTACCGACCTGAATAGAATAAAAAAAAGAGTAATAGTAACCTAGAAGGTCCTGAAGAAAGTTCAAGATTGGACGTAAGACACATTTATGTCATTCAAATATTTATATTCATCTACACACGAGTATTGACTACAAGTGACAAACAAGATATAACAAGAGAACATGCCCACAATAACGATTTAGACATCACTTTCTCCAATACCAGGCTCCTAGACAAGACATAACTGACAACCAGTGTAGGTACATAGACATAAATTCAAGATAGTTAGGGAGCCAAAAGGAATTGAAACAAATTAAGATATAATACATATTACGTAAATATTATTAAATAATAATAAAAAGAAGTTCGTATTGAGACATTATAAATACCATCTATCACGGCAGTGCTAATAAATAGTGTTAAAAACAAAAGCCAGAGCGTAGAGATGAAAGATACATTGGAAACCCATGTGAATAGAACTATGAATATACTAATTGTGATGCATGGACATAATTATTTAATAAATGTGAAAGGTAATTTCAAAGTCGTTAAAACACATTAATCAGACTTTCGTGTTAACGGAGTTTTGTTCCAATTGGTGTATCATTTTATACAACGAGAGTACTAACGCTCACACAATAACCTCTCTAACTCTAGATATAACGCCTTACCACTTGTTAGAATTACTCTCAGCTCAGGCGATCACCAGTTACACTTTCCTAGAATGTTCCATTCTACACTATGTTCTTGTAAAGTCATCACATTTGTACTAGAGTGTTATGATCGTTTTACTAGATGGTTATTCGCTTTAGAGAACCGACCCATAACCAGTTTTCTCAAGTTCAACATGGTTGTGGCCCTGTCGTGCAGAGCTTTGTGCTGAATGCGACGGTACTTTCATTGAAATGTTATTTTTTGCTATACTGCAAATGGTGCCAGGTCTATCCTTTGTCCTGGGGCAGGATATACGATTTGTTTTCGACTGCAAATTCTCCACCTGCTGGAGTACGGTCGGATCAAATGTTTCACCGAAGTGGGAACCTACATTCATTTGTTGTAATGACGATTCTTGGTCCAGATTGCTGATCATGATATCTACGGATTTGGCGCGGTAGCATGCTGGATCGTGCTATTGTCAATGGCCGTTATAGCGACTCGGAAGTGGGCTTCATGAGCTGTGCGCCTGTTTCAACACGCAGCCCGTTCAACAGAACAGAATGACCGACCAGGATGACCACTCTATTGGTTGATGTGACGGGGACTGAGAAGGTAAGAGAATGGCCAATTGTAGTTACGTCATAACGTTCTACAGTAATCGACTGGACAGCTTTATCACGTCATATTCAATATTGATGTATCGTCATTAGTTCTAGTTGTGGCAGAGGAAATAAACAAGGGGATGATCACTATAATGACAACACAGAAATTATTGTGTAGTTACTCACACTCATCAAGTGACAATATCTGCTCATTGATTAGTAAACATTGTTATACATGCATATGCATGTGTTTGTGACGCTATGTGAAGTAACGCATTTTCTAACATGTCATTTATTCATCTTCAGATGCTGTATTTCTCTCAAGCGGTACGTACAACTATACATAAATAATGGGGATGCAAATATTGCGAACTTTAGAACGTCGAATATATTGTTTGATGAATTAACAAGTAGTTCGTTAAATGTAATGTATCGCTGGGTACTTGTTTAAATACATGTGTGGGGTTAGTGTTACTAATCTACGAATTATTTTGCTGGAGTAATACTTGTATTTTTGTTCTCATAATGGAGGTCTACCAGATGTTTGATATTCCATGGCGCATGAGAGCTGCTGGTTATGTGCTTTAACATGTCATTAACGCTTATGTGGAGCCTGTCGTTAGATGTGATATTTTAATGACACGCATGACGTGTGATGTGATGTTTTATGCTTCGTTGACACGCATTTGGCTCGTCATGATGTTCATATTTTATTGACACTTGCATGTGACGCTAATGTTTCCTCATTCGTTACCGCGCATACAAAGCCTGTGATGTCTGATATTATAACCATCATTCGACCCTCTGTGAAAGAGATCTACCAACAGGTTGAGTCCACGGTTGGCGAAAGACTGTAAATAATTATAACTACAAACATATGTCACCTTTATAAATACATACATCTTTTTTTCATTACTTGATACTGGATAATTTTCATCGAACAACGAAGGATATAAACTATCTGATGAAAATTCTGAGACAGCTCATACACCAAAAAAATCATTCCATTTACCTAATCTAAGCACCTTTGATGTAATCAAATCTATTTCGTATATTTATGAATATTGCTTTAGTACTATATTACGATTTACATATTTGCAACGGGATGATATACGTGAATTTAATATGTATTCTAAATTAGACTTTTATATATCCATATCTGGATATGTCTCATATGCAGCATACTAATGTGCATCCATCTTCCTTGGTTTAATATGTTTATTTTTTGTTTTCTTTATTACTTATTTCTTAGTCACTTCCATATATGTCTTTGGTGCGTGGTGTTTTAGAACGAATATTGTTTTGCTGTGTGCTTATGCCAGATGTCTGCGAGAAAACGTTCTCCATCCAATTTATTTCAATGCATCGACGATTTAAAAAAAAAAAAAATCTTTATCATATTCCATAGTATAACATTCACAAATTGATGAATTGTTAGCTTCGGTCACTGACATACATATGCTACCGACATACGATAGTAAAACATACAACACGTTTAGCAACATGTAAAATAAAATGGATAGAGCCCCGTCACTCCATGTGGCGTATATGGAATATGGTGTTAGTGACCATACTTTTTATAGACCTACGACACGTGATTTTTGGGGCAATATGACCATTATTATGCATGTGCCGCTTTACTTTCACTGAAAAAAAGCAGGTATCCATAAACGGCTGGGCGAGCCCGGAAGCGACGGTCAGGATCGAACCCGACTCCTTTACCATCGTTTACCAACATATAGCTAGATAATGGTTCCTTGTTTCCTGAAACCTTATTTCGTTGTCCATTTTCTATAAAGCACCAATAGTGTGAGTCGTTTGCTTCTTTTCCTAACGGTTGTCAGTAACTGGATTCTTTTGCCAACTTCCTTAATAACAATCCATTTTCAGAGATTTCATTTTTAGATGAACATTTCAATGAAACCGGATAGAGTATGTTAGTCGCATGTTTAGATCTAATGAAACATGTGCGATGTTTTAACCTAAGGGAGTATTTTCGTGTACTGTGTTGCTAAAAGTTATGGTTATGGTTATGGAAGGCCCGGTATCACAGTAAACGAATTAAAATCCATAATTGCTCAACCGCCAGTCCCAGTGGAATCATCCGAATTACTAACTCATCTCTCAAACAAAGAAAAATAACTGTATTCCCCATCATAGCATTCTCAGCACACGCCAAAAGATATAAGACGAAACCGCACATAAAGCGAAAACAGCAAAATGTTCTTTGTCATACGATATCATCATTCATCATAAACATCATCATCATCATTATGTACCCTGCCGGTTGGCGTAGGCAGCATGTCCCTCAACAATCTTCTATCTACAGTGTATTGTATCAGTTCTATCATCATAAACATAGGGAATATGATCAAACATAATCAAAACGGATGAGATTCACAGCTCACGGTGTGCACAGAGCGCCTAACTCAATGATTCCTGCCGCCTATCCACCATATTGACCGGAAGTTCACGTCCTCCTGAAAATGATGACCGTCATATGTTTTATTAATGTATAGCGCTTGATGATGTTATGACATCGGTTTTGACTCCAATTCCGAACATGTAATACACAGTTTGTCGTCGGATTATCCCCGTCGCACATCAAACAACAGACCGTAAGATTAGCGCATGGCCGGTCTAGGGATATACGATGAGCCATTATGATGACATAGTACACACAACAATGGCTGCGCCCATATCTTTCATATTACTCTAGTGAATTCAGCCTACAACGAAAGAAACACGGTGCAAATTCCTTAAAGCGAAAAAAAAAAAACTTGTATTGACTTGACGAAGCAGTCCACATTAATGTGTTGTAACATGTAAATAACTTGTGTCATACAATTCCAACGACGGTTATTGAACAGCACTCAATTTGTTGACGTAAACCGCAGATCAACTCTAGACGGTGGAAGGTCGCATTCTCAACACTTGACGTGGCAAAAGTAATATTGCCGTGTGTACGACTCCGCTTCATCGGCACAGATTTGTTACGTAGAACATCATTGTGACTTTAACGCAGAAAATTGCATTGGAGAGCTGAAATTAATCAGTCCCCAAATGAATTTTCTGCAGCGGTTGAGAAAACTTGAACTTCATTCCACCATTCTGGAAGCGAAAGTCTCGATGTTAAAAGTACTTCAGATGAAGTACGCTATTTGTGATATGTTACGAAATGACGAAGATAGCTAAATGCATGCAGTCAATAGTATCACTCTTTGCAATAAGAGTGCCAACAGTGTTGTCATAATTTATTTCATATGCAAATGAATACAGTCCTTTCCAAAACTCATATCCCTTTTCAAATGTAACCTAATAACCGTGTGATTTTAATAGGTGAAATTGTGTATGCCAACTGTTTATTGTAATGATATTATGTATACAATACAATTTCATTGGAAACAAATATATAGTTAAACATTTTTATTTGCCGTGTATAAAAACAAATACACATAATGATACTGGTCAACTAGAACATTTACATTTTCTACTGGTCAACATTACGAGCGAAATGAAACAAAACAAAAAAAAATGTGTATGGATTTCTCGCACATATTCGTGCGGAAACTCATCACGTCGCGGTTCATTATATACTGCCTGTGTGTTTTGATTCATTTTCAAAGGCGTAGAAAAAGTTTCCTGGACAGGGAGCATTTTACAATGAGTCCAAAGATGAAGTCTTTTACACTTCAAAACATCACAATGAACATTTACTTTATTTATTTATATGAAATTATTTGTGCAGATATTGTAACCGAGGAATTCTTTATCTTACTTTAGCAAGCTCCGAGACGGGAGCAATGTATAAATTATGGTTAAGTTATTGTATCGCTTGTTCCAAAATTGTAGATATTTATATCCAAATAAAAAAAAGGAAGGAAGAAAGAACGCAGTAGATGATTTTGATGAACGTGTTATACGAAGAGAACCGTTTCAAATATTGCCTTGAACAAAACCGTCCCACTTAGAAAATTGAAGGCTGCGCTGAGAACAAAGAACGACATTGACGTTTCAAAATCTACATTATAGAGAGCTGTGAGAAGTGTAGGGTTTACCTTTAGAAAGTACTCTGGTGGGAAAAAAAAACATAATTTGTCAGAAGCCACATCTAGGAACTGTGAATAGCAAGTATTTGCGTGAAGTCAAGGGTAAAGACGGTTATGATATTGTATATTAGGTGAATCATGGATCAGTGCTCACCACACCGGTGAAAAGGAATGGCAGTTATCAGATGGAAGTATTAAAAGATCAGGACCTAGCAGCAAAGGGCAGTTTTTGATACTTGCACACGTAGGTATCATACATAATGGACTGTTTGTTGAATACTAACCTCGTTTTTGTTTCAGTCGACAGACAATCGAGACCATCACTCTGAGACAAACAGCCAGATACTTAGAGAGTGGATTGAGAACAATGTTCTTCCAACAATAGATGGACACCATTGTTTACTAATAGACAATGCACCAGTCAGCCGAAGTTTTATCTTTTTAGGGAATTTGCACCGTGTTTCGTTCGTTGTAAGCTGCATTCACTAGAGTAATCAGGAATCTATGGGCGCTGCCATTGTTGTGTGTTCTGCGTTATCATAATTGCTCATCGTACATCCCAAGACCGGCCATACGCTAATCTCGCGGTTTGATGTGCGGCGTGGATAATCTGACGACTAACTGTGTTTTATATTTTCGGAATTAGAATAAAAAAACGATGCCTTAACATCATCAAGCGCTATACATAAAAAAAAAAAGTATGACGATCATCATTTTCAGGAGGACGTGAACTTCCGGTCAATATGGTGGATATACGGCAGGAACAATTGAAGGCTATGTTTGAAGTGTTCCTTTTTGCAGTTTCCTAATATTCCAAGTCCGGATGTTGCAGGAGCTACTGAGTTAGGTGCTCTGCGCACACCGTAAGTTGTGTATTTCATCTGTTTTGATCCTGTTTCGATATTCCAGTTGTTTACGATGAATATCGTATGACAAGGAATAGTTGGCTGTGTTCACTTTATGTGCGGTTACGCTTTATGTCTTTTGGCGTGTGATGAACACATGCTATGATGTGGACTACATATCCCTTTCTTTGTTTGAGAGATGTGTTAGTAATTCGGATGATTCCACTGGCACAGGCGGTTAAGCAATTATGGATTTTAATTAGTTTGCAGTGATACCGGTGGCCTTACATAATCAAAGAACCAAAGACAATACATCATGTCACAAGTTGGGACAAGACGATAGATAAAGTCCTGACATTATCGAGAAGGTATTATTTTTAATGCGTTTTATGTAACTTGTTAGCTCACAATATATATATATATATATATATATATATATATATATATATATATATATATATATACATATATATGTATATTGTATATATGACTTAATTTAAAACAAAGTTAGCGAATTTTAAATTGAAGTCATTAACTACCAATTCATGATTAAAGTTATGTTAAAGTTTTTCGAAGGTCCCATTATCACCTTAAATAAATGCAAATCCATAATTGCTCAACCGCCAGTGCCAGTGGAATCTTTCGACTTAAAATCCCATCGAAAATCAAGGAAAAAAATGGCAGCTGCAGTCCCCATCATAGTAAATACATCACACGTCAAAAGACATAAGGCGTATTAGCATTAAAGTAAACGCAGCTAAACTCTCCTTCGTCAAACGTTATCATCATTCATTGCAAGCATTATGAAAATACAAACACCATGCGGATGAAACACACAGTTTACGGTGTGTGCATAGAACCAAACTCAGTAGCACAGGAAGCAAGCCGGACTTGGAATATGAGGAAATTGCAACCAGGAATACTTTTCAAGCAATGTCTCAACGGTACCTTGCCGCCTATCCGCCACATTGACCGAAAGTCCGATTAAATTTATGTATAAAGGTTTATCATAATTACCCATGTTGCAAAGCGAACAAATGAAATATAAATGTTGCAGAACATAGAAGTAAGGATAAGATGTCACTAATATGTAAACATAAACGTTAGATTATTTTATTCGAAGTTAGAGTTACAAATTAATCTCTTTCAGATTTCAGCGAAGGCTAAGTCAGTAAGTACAAATGATATAACTGAGGAAAATGTGAATATGTCATGTTTAAGCTCATACAATCATATGCATCCAAGATGTTAGTTTCCACCACCATGTTCTTTTACATTTCAGCGTTCACCAGTTAAGTGTGCATTGTGTCGCTAGTTTGCGGCAATCAGCGATATAGTCGCCTGTTGACCCACATTTTCGTCTTCATAATGGCTAGTCTTTTTTGTATTGATTTAGAATTTTGAAAGGGGACATGTATTTTGATGATCTATTTTAATATATATTATTAACAACTAGCATGTTTTCTGTTAAATGTTCACACTTTGGACACAAGAATTCGTATTCTTTTTTTTTTCGTTATTCGAGAGTGCTATACATAAGATCGCACTAACAACATATATGTATATATGGATAGAGAGAGAGAACGAGAAATAAAAAAAGTATAAGTAAATAATAAAACCGAAGCTACTGGAGGAGCGGGAAGCTAACATCTTGTTAACAGTAACTATACATTTAAACGTATGACTGTATCAGCAGACACCAGAAAGAGGGGAGACCATGGTGTAACACTTTAGAGGAGCAGAGATCGGATGCGGCATGAACAACTAACAATAGATACTTGACACTTTTAATATGCGGTAGGAGCAGGTAAGATCGGAGTAAAACACCGTGCGCGTGCTCATTGGTTTCGTCTGTTTGGTGTAAAATTCAAATCTAAGAAGCTGGACTCACAAGCTTCTATTTTGGGAAGGTAGATAGACAAATAGCCCTGCGGATGCACAAACAAAAGTGTTTGGATAACTAATAAATATATATCTAAAGTACACAGAGACAGACAGAGACATGCAGAAACAGAGACCAACATAGGGCACAGAATGTAAGGCGATAAGACGGGACAGACCACTAAGTGGTGACGCAGAAACCAATACAGATATACAGAGAAGAAAAAGAGAAGGATAACCTCGCTAACTACTAGTTACTAGTGTCAATATCGGTTGAGGCCTAATTGGTAACAAGCAAGGTTGAGGCCTAATTGGTAACAAGCAAGATTAAGGAGGAGTGGCTACACAGCTACTTACTACCGCTACCGAAGCCAAACAAGGACCATTCTCAGATCAGTGCCTACAGAATCATCACAATGCAGAACACTGCGGGCAAGCTGCTGGAGAAAATAGTTGCCCGTGTCCTCACGTGTCGCCTTGAACAGAAACGCGTATTCCCATCCACACTCGGAGGTTATAGATATAACAAAGAGACATGGCTCAATGCGGCAGTATTTGCCTATGACGTCTTCGAAGGCTTCCACAGACGAGAGGAAACATGTGCTGCTGCTATGGATCTGGAGGATGCATACAACAGGGTACCATTTGAATATATCATGCATATGCTTCTCAAACTGGCGGTGAACCCCTTCCTCATAAGATGGATCGCCGCGGCACTGTTTCAGAGGAAGGTGATACTCAGATGTGAAAGTTGGTCTTCCGAGCCAACATCCATTTGTCCTGGGCTGCCACAAGGCTCACCATTGTCACCACTTCTATTTAATGTGTACACAATAACGATCACGGCCCAACAGCTGGATGGGAGGGGAAGAACTATGACTTTTGCTGAAGATATTCTGGTATATCGACAGGGAAGAGACAGACGGGGAATCGCCTCCACAATGCAAGACGAACTCGATCGCATTTCTTCCTGGTGTGGGGTTTCAGGTGCCTTGGTTAATCCTAATAAAGCATCAGTTTCATGGTTCTCCCTTAACAATCATATCGTTAATACGACCACACCAGTAGTACGAATGGGAGCTGATGAGTTGACCAGGGACAACTTGATGACATACCTCGGAGTTAAGTTTGATCGCAACCTGTGTTTTCGGGACCACGTCGACCATGTGATAACAAAATCCCGCAAAGGATTAGCCGCCTTGAAGGTCATGACAGCTGCCAACATCGAGCAGAGGCTACTTACTCTTCTGTTCCAGGGATTAGTACTCGCACCAATCGAGTATGCCCTGGCCATTCTTACTGTCAGCACGACTCAAATTGATAGGCTGGAGAAAATACAAAATGAAGCCATGCGCATTATCCTGGGATGTACGAGGGACACTCCCTGTGTGGCAATGAGGTATCTTCTTGACTTTCCAACCATGGATGACAGAGTCAAGATCTGGAGAGCACGAGCATACCTGAAGATTAGTACAGATACAGAGCATCCATTGCACCACGTGCTCAACACAGAGAAAGGTACCAGGCTAAAAAGAGGCAAATCATGGGTGGGCCGAGCAGAAGATGTCATCAAACAGGTCTGTGGGCTTACCAATCTCAGCGTTGGTGAGGAGTGGATACCGGTGCCTACGTCATTCAAGGGGACTTTCTCATGTATTGTCACACTCGACAGGAAAAGTAGGGAACAGAACCCGGTCGTGGTTAATGCTGAGGTCAACGGTCTCATCTGCGATAACACCGATGAGAAAGATGCAGTCATCTATACAGACGGATCTGTAAGACGACACGAAAGAAGTGCATGGGCATTTACAGCACGTTCGGCAGGCAGAATAGCCAAGGAAGACAGTGGTGTATACGCCATGACAATGGAGGTGATGGCAGTGACCAAGGCATTCAAATGGTTAGAGTCACAAGACTACATCCACGCATGTATACTGAGTGATTCGATGAGCATGATAAAAAAAGTGGAGGCGGGCTTTGTACGCATGCAATGGGTAGAGTCGTTGCAGAAATCCAAAATACGTAAGGTCACCTTTGTCTATGTCCCTGGACATGCGGGATTACGGGTAATGAGAGAGCGGACAGGTTGGCTAGCTGCGCTGTCGTTAAGGACGGGCAACCGATGGATAGGGCGGACATCATCAATGCACTCCGAGATGTGGGAAGAGCACAGGACTTCGACAAACACAGATCAACGTCGCTTTTTCGGATGATGGAAATGGGAGTTAAGATGGGCACAGCCAGAAATGAGAAACTTGGTGGCCGTGTAAGAAGACTTATCAACCAATATAGAACTGGAGTCGTCAGTCGCTGGACACTGAGGGAATTGCTGAGGAGGGGATCTGAGCACCTATGGACATGTTCGGAGTGCAATGATGATGATCCGCAAATAACTCAATAACTCAATAAGGTCAACATATAGACTTTCAGAAAATACCATAGACGATTCTAGTAGAATGCAGTGTTATCGATACAATCTAACTTAAAGACGCAGTAGATCTTCATGTTGTTTCCTTCCTCATTTGTCTTTCAACGTAAAGGGGATAAACAATTTGCAGTCTTTTCTTTGTGATGTTTAATACATTTATTGAATCATGAATTGAATGCTACCTACAGTAACAATAAATAAATTATCAGTAAAGTCTTGTTTTCTTAAAAAAAACCTGAGGAAATAGACCGAGGCCTAATCTCGTCTTCAAACATCACATCATTATCTTCATCATCATACCAACTATTACACAGATGCAGGGGGGGGGGGAGTGAATTCTCGAAGAAACAAAAATTCTCATCGCCTGAGCCGGGATTCGAACCCAGCACGTGGAGATCGATGATTACCACTAGACCTCTAAGAGAAACGGAAAACTAAAACTTGATGTAGTAAAAACAGCTAATTTAGAAGTCATGTTTCTTTAAACATTGTGAATCATGTGGTCAGCACTACGCTATGACATCCTTTGTTCAGAGATAAAATTGGTCCGGCCTATTAAAGCTCAGGGAACCTAAAGGTTTGTAAATTACCAAAATGAATCCCCACATGTACTCTCAATATAACCGTTCGCTAACCACAGCTCTAATGGTTGTAATAAATAGCACATATGATCTATATTAGATCATTTGTTTAATATTTTTATTTAACATATTTTTATTTAACATATTGTTATTACTTTTCTTTGAACATTGGCCCACACACACACATTAACCAGTTAATATCACATTTAATTGTAACTTTCATAATGCTCACACAATTAAGGAGCGCTTTTCAGAAAATAAAATAAAAAAAATAACACATTTATTCTGCCATATTTTATTGTCACTATTCTGTTAATCATCACATAGACTGTATGTGTTGTTCAAGTATATGTTTTAAAAAATAATCTCTCACGGACAATCAATCAAAAACAAAGCACACAATATAAATGTCTTATTATAATTAATTAGTTCATTTTTGAGGTTTATTTAGCGCGGGAAAGATTGGTTGATTACCATGTCAACACACATTATTTATATCTTTTCTATGTCTAATCTTGACATCACTCATCCATTAAATTGCTTTTTGTTTTAAAATTCTTTCTTTCATCTCTCACTGATATCTATAAGACGGTGCTCTCATGATGTTTCAATCTTGTCCTTTTATATCACACGTTTTCATCATAAATGTTTATACATATAATTTGTCGTATGAAATGGTTAATGTAGGTAAATGAGGAATAAATATACTAAAATTATATTTATTAATTATAATTATAATTGCTTAATAATTATACTATAAATATATTTTAAGCGTAAATACACATTCAGTATGAATTTGCTGGTTGCCTGAAGAAACAGTTATAATATATCTTAATCATCATCATCATCATTGATTGCCGTGTCCGCATCGAAGGTTGGCTGCCATGGAGCGTCATTCTGCTCTGTCTCTTGCTTTGATAGTGCTGATTGTCATAGACTGACTTGTCCATCTTTTGATGTTACTCGTCCATGTTAGTCTTGGTCTGCCTCTGCCTCTTTTACCTTGTATTTTCCCTTATCAGGCTGTTGTGTCTTTTAACATGACCCACACATTTCATTTGTCTTGCCCTAATTGCGTTTAGTAGTTCTCTTTTCATTTTTAGTTAATTTTAAATTTCTTCGTTTGTTTTCTTTTCTTTCCATTCAAGTCTACCTATTCTTCTATAAATCCACATTTCAATGGCTTCAATTTTCTGTTCTGTTTTCTGGTCTAATGCCCTTGTTTCCGCACCATACATGAATATTGAGAAGATGTAACATTTTGCTATTCTTAGTTTTAGCCCTGGTGTTATTTGTTTTGGTCTTAGTGTATTTTGCATGGCATTGAAATTAATTTTTGCCATACCAATTCTTTTATTTATTTCAGTTGTACATTTTCCATCACTGGTTATAGTATGTTCCAAGTCGTTGTAGTTCTGAACTGTCTCTAGATTTATTCCTTCCACTTTGAAATTTAATTGTAGGTGTTGAGAATTTTGTTTATGATCATAGTTTTAGTCTTTTTGATATTCATATCTAGTCCATATTTTTTGCTTGTCATGTTTATTACATTAAGTAATTGTTGTAGATCTTTAGGATTTTCTGCTAGTAGTACAGTATCATCAGCATATCTTATGTTATTGATTATCTTCTCATTAATGTTTAGGCCTGGCATCTCAGTGAAGTTTTTAAAGATTTTCTCAGTTTATAAATTGAATAAGTTTGGTGATAGGGTGCATCCTTGTCTTACTCCTTTTTTTTATATCTGGGGTGTAGAGTTCTCCTTGTTATAATTTATTTTTGCTGTTTGCTCCCAGTACAAATTACATATCAGTCGTATGTCTTAATAGAAATCATTGTTTGATAAGATTGCACAGGTGATGTCAGCCCTGTCTAATTACAAAAAGAAATGAAATTATTGAACTACCTCTGTAACAACAGGTATTCGATTATTGCGAACAGTATTGTCTTTCAACGATAAGAAAGTCCGTAACAACATCGAACGAACCACTTGGACAATTAAAGTTATGCTGTCAACAGCTAATGAGAACTATAAAATTAATATAGTGTGGACAAGAGAAAAATTATGCAGGAGGTCCTGTTGAAACGGTTATTCACTCAGTATCAAGCACAAGAAGACAACGAAGATACAATAAGACAGCAACGACACATGAAGACAACAAAGACACAAGAAGACAACAAGAAGACAAGGAAGATACAAGAGGACAATGAAGACACAAGAAGACAACAAAGACACAAGAAGACAACGAAGATACAAGAACACAGCGAAGATACAAGAAGACAGCAACGACACATGAAGACAACAAAGACACAAGAAGACAACAAGAAGACAAGGAAGATACAAGAGGACAACGAAGACACCAGACGACAACGAAGACACAAGAAGACAACGAAGACACATGAAGCCAACAAAGACAGAAGAAGACAAGGAAACACACGAAGACACCGAAGACACAAGAAGACAACAAAGACACAAGAAGACAAGGAAAACACACGAAGATGAGGAAAACACACGAAGACAACGAAAACACTAGAAGACATTAAAGCCACAAGAAGACAAGGAAAACACAAGAAGACAATGAAAACACAAGAAGACAACGAAAACACAAGAAGACAAGGAAAACACAAGAAGACAACGAAGCCACAAGAAGACAAGGAAAACACAAGAAGACAAGCAAAACACAAGAAGACAACGAAAACACAAGAAGACAAGGAAAACACAAGAAAACAACAAAGACACACGGAAAGGTAGGAAGATAATGCCAGGAAACTACATCATTAACGTTTGTTATTTCCTAGAAACCGACATGTTAGAATTGAAAGAAAATTGCTCTGACCGAAATAAAAGTAATCTATAGGAATATAAATAGATATCAGACTTTTAAGTAAACTTGAAAACATATACACGAGTTATACTCAACCACTCTTAAATGCAATATGAAAGCAGAAATAGGTCCTGGACCAGCTAATATAACTAAAGAAGAGATTGAAAACATGGGTGATTTTGGAATAGAGATAATAACAAAAATATTGAATGATGTCTACAACAGCGGATATATATACAAGACGACCTGCTCAAATCAATATCTATTGCCCTACCGAAGAAATCTGGTGCGAATGAATGCTATGATCATCGCACAATAAGCCTCATGAGTCACATGCATAAGACATTACTAAGAATCATCTTGCAAACAAAATCAGTCCATAAATTAGCGATGAACAGTGTGGCTTTGTTGGAGGTAAAGAAACAAGCAATGACATATTTATATATCATAAGATCTTTAGTAGAAAGAGCATTATACGTGAAAACATATATATATATATATATATATATATATATATATATATATATATATATATATATATGTTTCATAGATTATAACAAAGTATTTGACTAAATAAAGAACCAAGAAATAATCACAATTTTAAAAAGCATAAAAGTAGACAGCAAAGATCTATGAATAATAAAGAACATATACTGGCAAAAAACAGCGGCCATAAGAACTGGAAACCAATTGGGAATGTTTCAACAAATAAAACAGGGTGTTAGACAAGGTTATGTGCCTTCACCAGATTTATTTAATATTTATAATAAGATTTTTTTATGATCCATAAGGGACATGCCTGGAATAACAATAGGAGTTCATAATATAAATAACCAAAGGTATGTTGATGATACATTCATAATCGCCGAGTGATAATCAGTAAAAAGAAATGTTGGACATTATTGTGAAAGTAAATCAAAATAAAGGACTCAGCCTTAATAGCAAAACGACAAGAGTAATGGTAACAACAAAGAAAAAGACATCACCTCAGTGCAAAATAAAGATAAGTGGAATAATATTAAAACAGGTCATCATCATCGAGTGTCATCTCCTCTACGAAGGATGGTTACCATGGATCACCATTCTATTCTGTCTCTTGCTTTGATGGTGCAGATTGCCATAGACTGGTTTGTCCATCTTTTGATGTTACTCGTCCATGTTAATCTTGGTCTGCCTATGCCTCTTTTACCTTGTATCCCCCCCCCCAAGATTACATTTAGAAGGCTGTTGTGTCTTTTAACATGACCCAACACTGGCATTTGTCTTGTATGAATTGTGTTTAGTAGTTCTCTTTTCATTTTTAGTTGTTTTAAGACTTCATCGTTTCTTTTCTTTTCCTTCCATTCAATTCTACCTATTTTTCTATATACCCAAATGTCAAATGCTTCAATTCTCTGTTATGTTTTCTGGTCTAATGTCCATGTTTCTGCGCGATATAGGAGTGCTGATAAGACATATCATTTTGTTATTCTTAGTTTTAGACTTCGTGTTATTTGCTTTGATGTTAGTATGTTCTTCATGACAACATTAAAATTACTTTTTGCAATTCCTATTCTTTTTTGTCTATTTCATATTACAATTTCAGATTAAAACATGTAAATGAATGTGTATATTTGGGAACTTTGTTAACCTCAGACGGACGATGTATACAAAAGAGGTGAGATACAGAATGGCTCAGGCAAAAACAGCTTTCCAAAAAATGAGGAGGGTACTATGCAAATCATTTTTTTACAATAGAAACAAGAAAAAGAGTTCTTAATGTTTTGTAGAGCCAGTCTTTACATATGGATGTAAATCGTGGACAATAGGACTACAGATAAGAAAATCACTGGAAACTGCGGAAATGCGGTTTTATAGAAGAATGTTTAGAATACCATGTGCAGCTAGGAAGAGTAATGAAAATGTTCTGAAAGAGGTCAAGGCAAAAAGAAAGTTAATTTCCAACATTAGGAAGAAACTATAATCATTTTTTGGCCTTGTAATGAGAAGAGAACAACTGGAATATATTGTAAAAACTGGACAAATTGTGGGACGAAGAGATAGAATGAAGCAAAAAGAAAAGAAAATACCAGACACCTTAAGATAATGGCTTGGCAGAAGGTCAAGAACATAAATTATATATAATTGTCGAGATCGAAAGTTGTTCAGAGACATGTTCACCTACGCCAGCAGGCCCTGTACTTGATGATGATTATGACTCTTAATTGCTGACATGATTAGTTTTGTACATGCCATAGTGACATTATAAGTATGGCCCAACTCTTCTCATTTGGTTTTAAAGATACTTACTTTGCTAAATATATTGAGAATGTATTTACTTTTATTTTTATTAAAGTTTTATGTCTTCTCTAATAGGTTCCAGAATATATTCCATTTGTAAGTGACGTCATTTTGAACTTATAAGATCGAAAAAAAACTCAATTGTCTAAATGACATTTTAATCAGACCAATCGAAAGTCATATAAATATATAAAGTTATATATATATATATATATATAAGGATATGTACACACATTTAACTACATGGCAATAGTATGCTAGATACTCAAGAAAGGAAATAAAAACGGTTACTTTCCTGTGGTCCAGAGCGTGGTCAGCTACTGAATGAACTAAAATAAGTGGGTGGTATGACCAACTATATATCTCACTGGCCAGGTTAGAGGACGGAAGGGTTTTAAAAATAGAGGCAGGTGGGTACAAGATACGTATAGACTGTGTATATCTAACTGTGTTTGTACACAACGAACAGATGTGTAATAAACGTATGTGGGCGAGTCTGGACGACGCTTGAAAGACATATTTTGTGAGCATCTTTGTGATGTTGATCAAAAGACTGGCAGTCTGGTATCTGCCCTTTTCAGCTCCCCTGGACATAGTGGTAAACCTGGCATGCAAGTTACTGGCATTGTCTCTTGCCATCATAGCAATCGCAACCGGTTCGCCTTTGAGAATCGCCTCATTGCTCTCTTGGGTTTGCTGTCCTCCCAAGGCATGAACAAATCGATTTCTTACACATAGGACACATACCACACATTTTTTATCCCAATGCGCTACCGAACCTATACATGGATATTTATTTGTCTGTATATATATTGCCACAGTCTTAGTAGCAGAGACAGAGAACGAACTACAAGAAATGATAGACATAATAGTAGAAGAAAGCAACAAAAAAGGTCTCAGTCTGAATAGTAAGAAAACAGAAGTAACGGCTATATCGAAGAAACAATCATCACCATCATGCAGCATAAAAATAAACGAGACAAATATAAAACAAGTTCAACGATTCAAACACTTGGGCACAATAATTACATCAGATGGGAGATGCACCACAGAAATAAAAAGCAGAATAGCTCAGGCCAAAATAGCATTTCAGAAAATGAAAAATATCTTATGCAACAAATATGTCAATAAAAATGAGAAAGAGAGTTCATCGGTGCTATATAGAACCAATTATGACCTATGGAAGCGAATCATGGACAGTAGACAAACAAATGAAAAGACGGTTAGAGGCCACAGAGATGGGATTTCTCAGAAGAATGTTGAAAGTTCCCTGGACAGATAAAAAGACCAATGAGGAAGTTCTCAAAAAGGCCAACACAAAAAGGGAGCTCTTAAAAAACATCAGAAATAAGCAATCAACATTTTTCGGGCACATCATGAGAAGAGGAAAGTTGGAATACTTGGTTACAACTGGCAAAATAAAAGGAAAGAGAGATCGCGGACGACAAAGAGAGAAAATACTGGATAGATTGGTGTCATGGCATGGAAAACAGTCAACAACAGAACTGATACGATGCACTGTAGATAGAAGATTGTGGAAGGACATGATCGCCTACGCCAACCGGCAGGGTAAATGATGAAGATGATGATGATATGTATTGCCACATTTGAACACCTTCGCGGTTTCTTGTATGGTTATGTACACATGTTTTTTTACATATCTGTTATTTGTGCGCGCGCACACACACACACACAGTTAGATATACACAGTTTAAACGTATCTTGTACCCACCTCCCCATACGTTTAGTACCCTTCCGTCTTCTCATCTGTTGGTCTGGTCAGTGAGATATATGGTTGTCATCCTGTCCACTTATTTTAGTTCATTCAGATGCTGACCACGCTCTTGGCCACAGGCAAGTGGTCTTTTTTTATTCCTTTCTTGAGTATCTTGTACCATGTTATCGCCACGTAGTTAGATTTGTGTGCATATCCATATATATATTTTTGTGTTGTTCCAGCTGAAGGCCTACTTGGCCGAAAAGTCGACTTTTGTTTTGTTAATTGCCACGTACGGCTGTTACCATACAATTTTATCTTAGTTTTTTTTTTTAAATTGCCAATAAGATCGAGTGTTTCAGCGAAGTGGAGGCCTCACTTTAATTTGTGGGACATCGTTTCAAGGGATATGCTCACGGACCTAGTCAACGTCGATTCAGTGCCGAGGCTTGAAGATTTGCTGCATGCAACGAAGTTACAGCGACTCGAAAGTGAACATAATGAGCCGAAAATCTCTTTTTTTTTTCAAAACGCCTCACTTTCAGTTGAATAGAATTAGCAATCAGGTGAATGATTTGTTGGTTGCTGTGGCAGCGGCGTAGCATCTTGTTCCGCATAAAGTGATGTCAATACGTTGGAATGTCTAACAAAAGTTCAAAATTCGAATTGTCAGTTTTTCATTGACGCAGATGGCTGGCTTTTTTTGTATTCGAATTTATTGTTTGTAAATTTGGGCCACGATTTCACGATGCAGCAAGTCAAGAGACCATTTAAAATAAGTTCATAGGTTTGTGTTGTCCCACAATATTTTGTATGCACACCGATGTGTCTAATGGTACATTCTGACAACACCAACACATATCTACTATAATTACAATCACAGGTGCTAATTGATCCATTAGTGTATTTGTATTTGTGTGGTTTGTACGCACTTTGCCGTTGCTTAAAGGTTAAATGGGATGCTGGTGTTCATCTTAGACATGTACCATCGGCGGTTCCTGTTGCAATCTTAACAACATCCTCACTATTTAATCCGACATTTCAAGACTAAGTATTGACTTCTGTGATATGGTAAATGTTAATCATTTTATTATCTGGTGTTGTTAACCAACGTCTTCTGTTTGTTCTTTCCTTAACCCTTCCATTTTAATTGTTTGATCTTAGCATTGGCAAGATGTCGTTATTTGATCATGTAGCTTCATGGATTCTGTTTGGTCACCTCATTGCATATGCACACTCTATAATTATGTCAACGATCTGTATATACCATATGCTTTTCATAACAAGTAACCTTCTTTTAGAATCAACAGTTAAAGCTTAAATTGTGTATATTGATATACATACATGAACATTCACGAAACCTGACCAGGGAAAATTATGCTGGAGAAAAGTATAAACAAATAATAATAAATAAATAAATGCACATGTTGTTATAACAAATGCAGTTGTAGATCTTGAAGCTAATTCCGGAAACAAACAAAAAACAAAGAAAGAAGCGCCCTTCCAATGAGGACAACAAAGTTGTCGAGCATGCTACACCCAATGACACAGACAACTTGACCAAACACTAAAACATGTCACACTAACATTTAAATGATCAATTCCAGAATAGGACAGGTTATTTGACCCTCACATGAAGGTTCGCGTTCACATGAATTTGATGATGTACTTAAATCAATGGAAGCAACTGTTATGAGATGTATTTGAATATTGTAATTGCATATCGTATCTATAGAAAACATTCGCTGTTAATTATGTAAGTAGTGAGAATGTGAATAACCAATAGTCATAATTATGGGCTCAGAATCCTTACCAAGAAAATCAATCAATCCACATCCTTTCGAGCCGCATCGAGGGCATTGACTCATATTTTCCTGATTCGAAATTCCCTTTTCTAACAGTCTCAATCCTTGCATAGATCTTGTATCAACTCTCTCCATTTGTCTCTGTTCTGTGCAAGCATCTCGATCTCTTTGAGTGAATCTATCCCTGCTTTCTTTACATCTCTGACCATTGTTCATCGCAGTGTTTTTCTGGGTCGGGCACTTTTTGTTCTTCCTGTTGTTTCCCACTTGAGGGTGTTTTTTTTTGCTAGTCGGTTTTCATCTTTCTCGTCACATGTCCAATATGTCCAACGTCTTTTCTTGATTACTGATGATATTAGTGGTTGATTGGCGATTTCTCTATTGTCGACCCATAGAAACACTGAGAAGAAGATTGATCAAAGACGAAAATACAGCAGGAATCGGCTCCCTAATTTTGTCTCCGACTTATCCATCCATTCATCCCACTCTCATTTTAAAGAGACTCTTTCGCTCCAACACATCGCTTTCTAACTTAGTTGTACTCACTATCTTGAAACGTCATTTATTCTCTATCGTCTGTTCCAGGTTCCCGGTCTGTATCGAAATACACCGGTTACACGCGATGTGCTGTTGGATTGAGTGTTCTTTTCATGCTTATTGTGGTTGTTTAACTTCTGACAGACTAGTTGGAAGAGAAATTCTCGTTGTTCAGTGGATTTTCGTACTTTTTCAATCGTGATAGGTTTACATGATATAGGTCATTGTTCCACTTCTGCACTGGTGAATGTATATTTATGAGAACGATCTTCTTGGTCAGTTCACTCACTGCATTGTGAGTAGACTCGGGAGAGATCGAAGGCTACATAAGTAAACGCAGACAGAAAATCACGAGTTAGGAACAGTGTTGCATTTGGTGGTGCATTATCCATCTTCGCATCCCCATTAAATCAACTTTTGTTCTGAACGTAAGGACCTAGTCTCTCCTTTGGAATGCTTCAAAGAGAAGCCGAGTGTGGGGGCGGTATTTGTCTTGGGCAAAGCGCTATCTCTATCTTATTTCGCCTAAACAAATAATGTTAATCCTACCCTCGTTAGGACAGAACAGTAGCAAACCATCTCCTCTTATACTCAGCACATGGAGTGTTAGGATCATGTGATCTGTATTAACAATATCAACCTCACAAATGTAGAAAACTTATGGAACAGCCAGCATACAGTTGCAGAGTCTACCTGTTGCTATTGGAGCCTTTCCGGAAACAAAGCTTGCGGATTTATAGCTTATACATATATATAGCTATACATTATAGGTTAAACCTGAACAGCCTCGCCTACATGGAGTGGGTATTGACGTGCATACTAAAATAATTCATTATATAAACACTTCTAAATTCATTTAACACCACATAATAACACTCACAATCCATTCAAAGGCTGGACAATCAACATCAACGGCGCCTAAACACCAACAATTGAAGCAACCATAGAAGATAAGAGGTTACCTTGGATTCAATCCTCAAACTAGAACAACTTTACGTGCTAGGTGATCTAAATGCACGCTTTGGATCTGACCATCATTCATGGCTATATTGCCTAAGTCATCATGGCAGTGTCAAAAGGATCCTTAATGGTCAGAAACTTCTATAATTATGTTCCCATAACAACATATATGCTACCAATACCATTTTTTCAGCGTTAAGAAATAACACGTAACATGGCGCCATCCATAGTCCGGGCATTGGCACTAGCTAGACTTTGTCCTAGTTCAGAGACAACACTTAAATAGTGTTAGAATGACCCGAGCATACCATAGCACAGACTATGAAACAGACCACGGACTTGTCATAAGTAAAATGAAGGTAATCACTCAAAAGATATACACATCTAGAGAATCATTCAGGTCGAAAGTTAATATCGCTGCAACAAAATTATCCGCCAACCAAGTCATATGTAAAACTGGCTTCTAGAAATGCATGGTGAAAGCAGAAGACCAAAATTCTCAGTGTCAACCGAACTGAACAATGAACCCACACAGAAGCGACTTTATGACGTCATCCACAGTTCTCATGTGGTGAATTTGGCAATGGCAACATGCCCGCAGATCAAGGAAAATCGTGAGACACTTCTACCCCAATTCTACAAAATCATTTTCCAATGCTGGAGAAAAGGGGATATACCGCAGGGCCAACCATTTCCAAAATTGTAACGTTATAAAAAAAAAAAAAGACGGGGGTTTAGACATGACAATTGTAACAGCTGTAAGGGTATCTCCGTCCTGAGTATAAATGGAAATTCATTCAATAGAACTGGTTTAAAACACCCACATCAACTGGCGGAACGTATCATTCCTGAGACCCATTATAGGTTTAGAGCTGGACAGTCATAGATCGAAATTATTGTTGCTCTCCGATAACTGTAGAGTGAAGCAATAAACAGAGAAGCCATCTATGTATAACAGGTCGTTGATCTCGCAAAAACTTTTGACATAGTGAGCAGAGCTGGTCTATGCTTGGTGCTAGAATATGTTGGCTGTCTTCCTACTTTACCCAAGATGATCACGCCATTTCACAACAAAATGTCTGCCACCATCCAGTTCGACGGCAGATCTCAAACATGGATGTGTTCTTGTTCCTAGCCTGTTCGGAATATTTGTCGCTGCCCTTCTACACAATGCGTTTGAAATCGTCTTTGTAGACATCAACATCCATACAAGATCTGCCGTCTCCTATTTAATGTAGCACATCTGGGGTCCACATTAAACAAATGTAGACTTTAATCATGGAGATTTTAATCGTTGCACCACAGCTTGACCAATGAGTACCTCATGCAGTCATTTATGGACAATCTAACTAGATCATGTGATTTACTCTACCTGAGAATAGGTATCCAGAAGACTGTGACGCCTCAGGGAGGTGTAGCAATTCCCACAGTTATATAATTTAATAACACACCCCTGGAGTTTCTTTCTGACTTCCGATTTATATTGCGGAAATGTGAATGCAACCGTTCTTTGCACAACGTGAGCTGTGTTTTTCATCTGGATCGTGTTTCAATATTCCGAATACTTACGATGAATGAAGATATCATATTACGAAGGACACTTCGGCTGCGTTCAGTTTCACTTTAACCGATTCGCTTCATGTCTTTTGCCATGTGTTATAGCTGCTATTCTGTGGACTGCAGCTGCCGTTATTCGTTTGGATCCTTCAATGAGATGAGATCATAATTCGGATGATTCAATTGACACGGGCGGTTGAACAATTATGTGCTATTTTACTGCATCATTTCATGATTTGCTGCGGCTGTACATTCAGTCTACGCTATTGTTTAATGTAAGGTCGGAGTTGCCATGACATTGAAGGAATTACTAAATGAAATGAAAATATGTTGAAAAATAAATGTTTTGGAAATTAACTTTCATAATTTCTCTTTCAGGTTGACGAGACGACCCGGCATGTAAACAATACAACTTAGATCTTGAATGACTGTGTGTAGACATTAGTTCAAAAAATGAGTGTGCAACGGCGTGATCAAGTAATATTGTAATCCATGATGATCAAAGATCAAAATGGACAAGAATGAACTACGAATTATTGCCAGATTAACCTGAACTCGATAACTCATGAAAATCGCACTTTTTTGATTATAGAAATCGTGAAATCTTCCTTATTATCCTGACCAAAAAATCGTCCTTTTTAATGTTAAACATATTGAAACCCTAAATACAGCACGTATACGTCTTATGATGGCTTACTTGACTTAATCAGGGACTAGAAATTATTTTAACCTAAAAATTCACTTTATATCAAGCGGGTGATTTCATCTTTCCTCTGAGCCCTGTTTTATACTCGGGCATAAAAATAAGTCATGTTTATAACTACTCGGGAGTCACACTGAGTACTGTTTTATACTACACGGGAGTCATAAAGAGTCATGTTTTATACTACTCGGGAATCACAGTGAGACCTGTTTTATACTCGGGAATCACAATAAGTCATGTTTTATACTTGGGAATCATAATAAGTCATTTTTATACTCGGGAATCATAAAAAGTCATGTTTTATATTCGGGAGCCACAATGAGTCCTGTTTTATATTCGGGAACCATAATAAGTCATTTTTATACTTGGGAATCATAATAAGTCTTCTGTTATACTCGAGAATCATAATAACTCATGTTTTATACTCGGTAATCATAATAAGTCCTGTTTTATACTCGGGGATCATAACGAGACCTATTTTATACACCGGAATTCACAATGAGTCCTGTTTTATACACGGAAATCATAACGAGACCTGTTTTATATTCGGGAACCACAATAAGTCATGTTTTATACTCGGGAATCATAATAACTCCTGTTTTATACTCCGGAATCACAATGAGTCCTGTTTTATATTTGGGAATCATGATAACCCATGTTTTCTCGGGAATCATAATAAGCCCTGTTTTACATTCGGGAACCACATTGAGTACTGTTACATACTCTGGAATTTTAAAGTTGTCACAACAAACTCTGAATCTTCGATTCATAAGATCAAGTTTATCTTCCCCGACACTGCGGGATTTAAGACAATAGAGCATTCAACTGAAATCTGTACACTGATTAAACAGCTTCAGCAATATGTTTATACTATATATATATATATATATATATATATATAATATATAAATCCACATATATCATATATATAAATCTATTCTACAACGCATAATGGTAGAACATGTTTCCTTGTAGTGTTTGTTAAATAGCAATTATTTAACGATAAACTTGCAGTCACAAAATCAAACAAATATTAAGTCCTCTAACAATTCGAAGATACAATAAATATAGAAGATCACTGGAAACCGAAGAAATACGTAAAGACTGGAAAGAAGGTTATATTATTCAAATACCAAAGAAACGAAGTTTAATGAGTGCACAAATTATATGGGAATTATGTTACTATCTGTGCCTGGAAGAATATTAAGCATAATCATTCTGGAGAAACTAAAAGAATCCAAAGAAAAATATTTGAGCGATGAACAAGCTGGTTTTAGGAAAAACAGATCATGTGATGATCAAATAACTGCCTCATGTATTATAGGTGAGTAAATTTTAGAACTACATTCCTCAATTTATATCGGATTCATATATATAATGAAAAAACATTTGATAGTTAAGAAAAAGGAATACTTTGGAAGTTGATGAGTCATTACGGAATCTCACAAAAGTTTATTAACCTAATAAGAACAATGTATGAATGAAATATAGTGTCGTGCACGAAGTACAGCTTACAGACGCATTTGACATTTAAAAAAAAAGGAATAAAGCAGGGATGCCTTCTATCTCGATTTCTTTTTCTATTGGCCATAAATTGGATTATGAAAATAACTCAGAGCAACAGAAATGGAATCCAGTGGTCACTGAGCAAGTAACTTAATGATGTAGCCTTTGCTGATGGCATAGCCGAACTATCACACAACCTTCAAAATATGCAAGATAAAATGAGCATACTTGATGAGAGATCACAACTGCTGGGACTGAAAATAGAGATAACACCAACATTAAGCGAATAATGCAGTTGTAAATAACCAAAAAAATGATAGGAGAAATACCTTTACTAAACGTAAAATCATACATATATATGGGCAGTAATATAGACAAAGAAGGATGAATAGAGAATGGTACCAAAATAAGTACAGTAAAGTCTCGATTATGCGGTACTCAATAATCCGGAATTCTCAATTTAACGGACTTTTTTTTTTTTTAATTATTATAGGGAGAAAGCTTGAATCATGTTTTGTTCAGTTAAATTAAATGCCTTTATCCGGAAATCGAAAACGCTACAACACGGTTTGTGCGCTGCGCTTACTTCTACAGGCTCTATCATTACACAATATTGCGTTTACAATAGTGTATTTACAGTAATATACTTCAAATAGGAGCGAACATATTTTATTCAATCCAGACATTGTGTCTCCAAATATTCCAAGTAAAAGCGACAGACAGTCTATATCTTCACTTTTTCCCCCGACTAAATGTTTTTGTCGGGAAATCTTAGTCGTGCCAAAAACACTTATCTACATGATTTTACAAATTTGCTTAATTTTCTCATAGCCTGCTTTAGATCTAAAGTTGGTCATGAATTTGTCAAAAATATGGCGTTTGACAGTCTGACCGAACATTAGAAGCAGACGTATTGTTTGTGAAAATTGAAGAGCCCATAACTTTGATGATTATAAATCAAAGGTTGAGCAGCCGGCGTGCAGTGACATAGAGATGGTGAGAAGAAAGGGGGAGGGGTTCAAAAATTACCGACTGGAAATTCAAAAAGAGTAAGATACAGAGTTTGACGTTAGTTTGTCTCAGACATTTGTGCAAGCTGAAATTCGTTCCATCAGTATAAATTATACATGATATGCTATAAACGCATGTGTGCATACTTTTTAACGGAATACATTTTTGTGTTAAATAATGGCCTCTGCGAGTGCAAACCACACCTCAATTTCCCGCAAAGGTAAACGCAAGCGAACTGTATTGACACTGAACCAGAAGATTGAAATCGCTAGTAGACTTGAAAAAGGCGTTAATCGCAACGTTTTGATGACTGAATTTGGCATAGCCTCTTCAACATTATATGACATACGAAATCAAAAAGATGAGTTGTTTAAGTTTGCGTCGGAGTCTGAAAGCAGCAACAATATACACCAGAGACGAAGTATGAAACGGCCAAAATTTTAAAAACTCGACGACGCCCTTTATGTGTGGTTTTTAGAAAGAAGAAGAAAAGGAATGCCAATATCAGGACCCATGTTTATAGAGAAAGCTCGCGAATTTCACACGAATTTAAATATTTCTGAGCATTGCAATTTTTCAATAGGTTGGTTAACGCGCTTTAAAATTCGGCACGGTATTAGGAAGCTTGATATTGCGGGAGAAAAACGATCGGCAAATGAAGAGGCAGCAGACGAATTCGTTGAAAAATTTGCAGCCATTGTCAAAGTAAACAATTTAAAACCAGACAAGATTTAAAATGCTGATGAAACAGGTCTGTTATGGAGATGTTTGCCTGGATCAACTCTTGCAGGAAAAAATGAGTCAAACCCCTCAGGATTTAAGCATAATAAAGATCGCTTAACTGTATTGCCTTGTGCAAATGCTGCTGGTACTCACACGCTTCAACTAGTGGTGATAGGCAAATCGATGCGTCCCAGAGCTTTGAAAGGCGTAACTAATCTGCCTGTAGACTATAGAGCACAGAAGAATTCGTGGATGGACAGAGACATTTTTGCAGATTGGTTTCATCACCACTTTGTGCCATCTGTTAAAAATCACCTCTCCTCATTACCAAATCTCGTCAACCCCAAGGCTGTACTGTTGCTGGATAATTGTAGAGCACACCCTTGTGTAGATGACTTAGTGTCAAAATGTGGCCGAATTTTCGCTATTCCTCTTCCTCCAAATGTCACGTCATTGATTCAGCCAATGGATCAAGGGATTATTCAAAACATAAAATGTCATTATAGAGGTGCACTAATGAAAACGCTCGTCAACAAAGCTACAGTTGAAGAGTTCCTTTCAGACTATACAATTAGGAATGCAATTGACAACATTGCATTTGCCTGGAAACAAGTGCAACGATCCACATTAAAGAAAGCATGGAGAAAATGATGGCCCAATGTAATGCTTTTGGATGATTCTTCTGATGACGACAGTTTTGATGAATTGAAACAGATGGCAGCTCCACATGCAGAGATAATGCAACTTCTTGTCAATGTACCATCGTCAAACTCAATGTCAGCCTGTGATGAGCAAGACATTGAACAGTGGGTGCAGGTTGATGAGAATATAGATGTTGCCCACACACTTGATGATGCAGACATAATAAATAGTGTATTGGAATCAAAGTGTGAACCAACTGAAGATGATTCAGAGGAAGACCAAGGTGCAACAGGAACGGATCCGCGCAATACAATTTTCTGGAGTGAAGCAGACAAATGTCTACAGACTGTGTTACGATTTGCAGAAAATTGTAGTTCATATACAACCCAAGAACTCATCCAGCTGCGTATTGTAGAGAATACCTTCAGGACCAAGAGAGAAGCATGCATCAAACAGAGGGACATACGCAGCTTTTTCAATAAAGTTTAACTTACTGGTCAGTACAAGTATTTTTATAAATTTGATTTATAATGTCCTTAGATTTAGGGTTTTGAAGTTGTTTTTTCATAAATTTTGAGTTTGGTTTTCTTACTCTCGATTATCCAGAAAAATTCAATTATCCAGAATGGGTTCTTCCCCGAGCATTCCGGATAATCGAGACTTTACTGTATATCAAAATCAAAAGGTGCATTCGTTGCACTGGGAAACAGATTGAAGTCCACAGAAATTAGGTTAAATAAAAAAAAAAATGCAATCTTAAGTCAGAATTATTATATGACTGTGAAATTTCGAGAACAACAAAAATGACAATTATGAAGATAAAGACATTCATTTAATGGATGCTTACGCAGGATAAATGTTGAAAATGACAGGGCAAAATCAGTAACATAGAATTGTAGAAATGTACCAGTAAAATACCTGTGGATTAAGATAAATATTGAGATGTCGCTGGATAGGACACACACTGCGGAAGCCAACTAAGAGTTTTACACAACGCGTTTTTTTTTTCTAGAATCCCCCCCCCCCCCCCACCCCAAGAAGAAAAAGACAAACAGGAAGACCAAGATATTCTTGGAGAAGACAGATGAAAGCAGAGACGAAGATGATAGTGAAGACATGGAGTGATCTTAAAACAGAACGGCCTGGTTTTAGAGAAGAAACAATTATCGACATCTCCCACGCTCCCCCACCCCTCACAACAATATGCATACAGGAAGATATTTTTCTTTGTTTTTCTTTGTAAGTTTTTTCGCGAGTGCAGACACTCTCTCTTGATTTTATTTATATTTTTGTGATAACCGTTACTTGATATTTAGTTATAGTGTATCTATTTGTTGAATGTCAATACGTTTAGGTTAACGCCTTCAATAAGCCAATACTTTTATTATATTTGTTATATATTTTAAATCTTGTCTGTATATAGAAACGACTACGTTTTGCAGTGAGTTAACATTTCTGATTTCACTGAACTATTTTCCACACCATCTTTTTTTCTGGCAATTAGATTGTCATTACATTGGATAAAGATTTGTAATTTGTTGAGACCTCTTTTCTCTTGTTGATATACAATCATTCTAGATCATTAAGGCAATAATTAAAATCATCATCCCTACTTTATATTGTATAATTGATAATTGAATAACTATACAAATATCATTTTTTAAATGTCTTTTTTAAAACATTGTTTGCTCAGTATTGGTGAAGAAAGGGAGCCGCGATTGCCCAGTGTATAATGAACTGGACTACAAAGGACAAGTTCGATCTAAACGACGGCGTCCTTTTCGCCCAGTCTTAAATGGATACCATATTGTTTTCTGAGAAAGTAAAGCGGCACGGGCGTAATACCGACCACATTATCCCAAAAATCATGTGCTGAAGTCTGTAAAATGAATGGTCAGTAACACCATATTCCCTTTACATCACTTGGGGTTATGGGATTCCTTAATACTTACTTTTATTGGTGAAGTAAACATTGTTGAAAATATATATGCCTATTAATACCATCGTCGCCCATTGTCGGAATTATTTTCCCTCCCACGAGATTATTTGGAAAGTTCTTCTACCTCTTTGAAATATAGAAACGTATAATACTCTTAGTTTGATTACTATTTATCTGTTGTAGATACCATATAGTTGTAGCAACCACCCGGCTGTTCATAATACACACTTCAGGTATCTTATATAGACTTTTCAAAACACACCTGTACATATTCACTGCGGCTTTTTATGGCGTTTAAGTATTTGTATTCAATATGCACAAGTGAGATCTCATTTTTCTTTACGAAAACCTGAAATGCGTAGTTGAAAGGCCGGGTTTTGCTACTACAATATGGTATGTAAAAGCCATAAATAGTAACCGCTCGATGGTTACGATATACCTCTATATCTCGTAGCAAAAACATATATTTTCTAATTATCTGGCTCAGGGAAAAAAATGGTAACAGGGTTAACGATGAAGAATGAAGCCATAATCATGATCAGAGAGTTCAGACTAAAGTAGAGACAATAAACGTTAGCAACTATCAAATGGCTCACCTTTTAAAATAATCAAAAACCCAATTTGTATGTAAAAAGAAAGGTAATACCAACCCTAATTTACTAACACAAGATATTTCTATTGAGAAAAGCCCTGATACAGAAGATCGCAACCTGGGAAGTGATGTGCTAAAGAGAGATAACAAACAAATGTAACAAATATAGATCAAACACCAAGTATTCAAATAAAATCGGCAATAAACCATGACTTAAATAGATGTTTTTCTCCTTTCTTTACTCACTTTCATTTGAGCGTCGAAGGGACATATAATATGTGCTCTTCTGATCTACTATTCGCCTCTGCTGCTGTTATGTTTTCTAGTGCTTCTAATATTCCATTAATCCACTCTTTTCGTGTGTTTTTTTTTTCGTGGGTGACCTTTGGGTCTGGTATTTTTGCAACGTTCATAGAAAGCTTCTTGTGTTCTGTTTTGATCCCTCTGTCTTATCATGTGACCATACCATTTTATCTGGTGTTTCTTTATATATTATGTGGCGTGGGTTATTCCTAACTTACTTTCTCAGTTTTTTAATTTCTGATCATATCTTTCAATCTGTTTTCTGTCATTCATCTAACACATTTCATCTAAATAGAAGCTACTTTATTATTGTTCTTGCATCTAATGTCCAGGACTGGCATTGGTAGCACAACGTTGGGACACGATTGTATTGTAGAGTTTTGCCTCTAGAGTTATTTCCTTGTTGGACAATAGTGTTGATAGCTGTACAATGATTTGACACGCTTTGTTGCATCTTAAGTCCAACTCTGATGTTTGTGAATTGTCGTTTGTAACTAGACTTCCATGTATTTAAATTCATGTACATGGTTAGTTGTATGCCGTGTATAGTTATGTTGATGTTCTCATTCTCTTGTGTGGTATTCATGACTTCTGTTTTGT
This sequence comes from Megaustenia siamemsis, assembly GCA_032433765.1. Taxonomy (NCBI): domain Eukaryota; kingdom Metazoa; phylum Mollusca; class Gastropoda; order Stylommatophora; family Ariophantidae; genus Megaustenia; species Megaustenia siamemsis. Next base: position 37,912,809 of record JAVIAB010000101.1, on the reverse strand, counting down.
TTATGATGATTGTCTTAAATGCATTTTTTACTGTGCTGTTAAGTCTATTTCAGTGTTCTTGTAGGTCCTCTACTTGTTTTAATTGTCTGTAGTCGTTAATTATGTTGATGTTTTGTTTTCTCTTTTGTATTATTCATCACTTATGTTTTGTTGGTGTTGAATTCCATGTTGTATTTTGAACCGGTGCATGTTGTCTATTTATGTTTGTTGTTGTAGATCTTCAATTCTCTTTCCATGTATTGGTGTTTGTTCGTCTGCAAATAAAAGCTTGTTGATCTCATCTGTCTGCTATGGGTTGACTAACTTGTATATATAGTCGTGTATTTAACTAACCCCTGTGTTACACCTGATCAAACTAGAGAAGTAGTCTGTGTAAGCTGCTGCTGTTCTGACTGTACAGCTGCTGTTGATGTTGAGGCGTTTAATTAGTTTGGATATAAGTTGGTTTACTCCGTACATTGTTAGTATCTCCCACAGTTTTTCTCTGCTTACTCTGTCGAATGCCTTTTCTGGTCAATTAAAGCAATGCAAATGTTGATTGTGTTCTGTCGTCATTTCTGCTACCTGTTAAAAAGATGAATAGAACGTTGCTAAATCTTGTTGTTTTTTTTTTTTTTGAGAACCGTTCGCACCCTATTTTGTCCACAATTTTGTTTATAACTTTTCTGCATGTCTGAAATGCGATATACCCTATATATTGATGTTAGTGTCTCTTGCTACTATTCTCTTTTTTTCCCTTTCGGTACAATACTTGGTTATTGGTAGTTGGTGCCATGTTTAATAGCTCTTCATAATATTCTTAATATAGAAATTGATATGAAACATCAAATGAAATGGTTCGAACACTTAGAAGAAATAAACAGACAACATAACATCACCATCTACAACAAAATATCATGACATGGACTGAGACTAAAAGAATTAGCGATGCAAGAAGTAAAAAAATGTGTTCAGGAATCAAAATATTTTTTTTCTCAAGAGCGTAGGGTCCAGAAACGACAGTCAAAATATGAGTGAATAAATAAAACCAAAAAATGCAATATATCCATACTATTTGATAATTCATTTATTTTCCTCCGACGCTTTACGATGTCTACAGAAATATACATTAATGAACACAAACAAACAAAACATTATGTCTCACAATCTTTATTCTTGGGATTCTATAATGGTTTTCACTCATTTATTGTTAATAAATAAAACTTCCCACATCCCAAAAATATACTGGATAAATTATAAATGTATTTTTCATGGACAGTAAGATAATTTTCTTTGACCATCTTTATCTGTGTTGTAATGAAACAACTTTCTCATTCGATTTTGTTGCATCTTCTGTAAATGTGACAACAGATACTTCACATTTAGTAACATTTTATTGTGTCTGTTGAATGCAGATACGTTTAGGTGAACTCTTATCGTATGTCAATGCTTGAAACTATTGTTTATATTTTAATTCGTTTACACATAGGAAGACATGCGCACAGAAGTGAGTTAACGTTTCTGATTTAACTGAAATATATTCCGTACCATCGATTTTTTACTGCAAATTGTATTTATATATTACATTGACAATTTTGAAAGACGATTAGAGGCCACAGAGATGGGATTGCTCAGAATAATGTTGACGATTCCTTTGACAGCTCAATAGACACATGAGCAAATTCTCAAAGAGGCCAACACAAAATAGAAGCTTCCGTGAAACATCAGAATGAAAAGAATAGACTTTTTCGGTCACATCATGAGACGAGGAATGTTGGAATACTTGGTGAACTGGCAAAATAAAAGGAAAGAGATCGTGGACGACAAAGAGAGGAAATACTGGATGGCTTGGTGTCATGGCATGGAAAACAATCAACAACAGAACTGATACGATGCATTATGGATAAAAGAATGTGGAAGTATATGATCGCCTATGCCAACCAGTATGGAACATGATGATGATGATTTGCTATTGAGTTGACATCTCTTTGGACAACGGATTTTTTTTCCTTATCCGAACATAATGACTGATATTTATTTCATATCTTGATTTATTATATTATTTATCGTTTTGTTTTAAATATATGTGTTAAATATTCAGTTTAGATATTGTACGGTGTAGTAATATAAAATAATGAGGCGGTGATTGTTCATTCATTTTCTTCACGTACCGAATGTGGTACAAAGGGCGGTTATCAAGGATATCCACGATCGATGAAAAAAAAAATTTGCCGCAATTTCTTCTAAAACATGTTTGTTTCTTTGTTTCATGTCTCAGCATTCTCAAATAATTTGTCGATGAAACGTTTATTTTGGTCTCTCTTATTCTCTTTTACCAGAATGACTGATAGGGATGTTTTTCTTCATCTGTTATGATCTGAGGACCAATTTATGTCTAGTCATCTTCATATGTTTAGTTTCATCGCTTACCTGCTCACCTGATGTGGGTTCACCAGTTACCGCGTATACAAAGGATTCAGTGGTTACTCGCTTATTAAAAAACAGGGGTATAGCACTTTATGTGTTTCTTTGTTTATATCTGGGAAGAAACTCACGATCTACTTCAACACTAAAGAGGTCAAGTAGGCAAGATGTGTGGCTTTAATGGGAGGGTATCGTATTGTACAATTATTTCTCAACTCGAAATCGTTTCTTGAAACAAGCGATTAGGTCATTTCCCCACCTCGACGATTTATTTATTGTTTTTACATTTTCGATCAAGTATTTGACATTTGACTCAATACATTTACTAAACTGATTTTTATTGTTGATGCAATTTTAGTATCCGAGTTGGGAATCAGTTGCGGAAACATCTGCGGTAAGTTAATTGAACCAGAAGACTAGTGTTAGAAATGAAAGGAGTTATGGGGCCTGAATAATCTGCCCTGTTTTATTTAAAATATTGATCGATATTAAGCTGACGTCATTCACCCATCTCCCATGTGAGATAATGCCAAAGGCGACGTCATTCCTATCGACTAAAACAATGATATAACGCAATACTACGTAGTTTGACACAGGCGCCTCGCGTTTAACTAGTATACCCATTGATAAATCAAACATGTTATATGTTACTAGATTGAGAAACGATTTTCGACTCTTCCAATAAAGTCATCTCTCTCAGGTTAAATCAGCTACAAACAATATAAGTAATGTGCAGCAGAAATGTCGTGGATGTGAATAAGAAATGATTGTACTTGTTCTTGCTGAACAGTTTTTGAATTATTTGACGATTCAACGGTTTCCCGAAAGGAAAATTGATCTCCGTTTACATTAAATTATAAGTCTGTACGCAATGTGTACCTGCGATCAAAAAAGTGACATCAATATGTGTATGGGACAGGTGGTCACACACTAATCTACTACATCGCCCTGACAGTATTTACAACTAAGTATGAGATGTGTCGACAATGCTGATAACAGTCTCAAGAAATCATAAATGTTGAGTCAGTGAGGATATTTACAGTTGATACCTAACGCTCCTCTAGAACCTAGAGCATAACTTAATTATGTACAACGGCTTGAATGACAGCTTTAAAATGAATATCCATCGTGCTAGCGACGTGTATATAGTTCATGATTTGCTGCCTCAGTAGTACTCGTGTACACTTAAAGTAGCTATGTTATTTCTTTCATTTAGTTGAACATTTTGTTCCCGAATGGATAAGGTGATAATGACGTAAACATTTTGTCGAGAGGACAAAACAAATGAATGTAATGGTCGATCTAAATTAGGTGATAGGGAAACAATATTATAAAAAATGGTAGTATAGTGTTAACTTTACGTGGGTGATGGACAGCATCAGGTCAAACGTTGTAATAAGTTTAATTACATAATAAATGTTTGATATCTCTGCTTCATGCATTTATTCATCACATTTATCATTTGAATAATATATCACGACAGTTGTGACCACCGGGGCCATGGCAACAGTTAAGGGTATAGAGATTAGATCTCATCTTCCCTGCCCACTCATGTCCTTTAAGAAGGCAAACACAATGAAGCCAGAACAATCATTCTTGGTAAATGGAGGGACTGTGGAGAAAAAAAAAGTGTAATTGTCTTAAGTCATCTGCAAGTGATTTGTGCGTTGTTATCATTCCACGAAAATAGAATGCACATACTTGTACTTCACATTGGACGTGGATAACAGAAACTCAACTTAAAATGTTAAAACTGTTTGAAAACCGCATCCTCCGAAACTCTCAAGCCTGCCATTTAAAAAATATATATATTTTTAGTTAGAAGCATTAATTACTAAAGTATAATCCATACTATTAATTTCAGTTATTATGTTTATTGGTTGTCACAGTGTCACAAATTGAAACCACTACCATGTAATATCATGCCTCGAAAGTTACTGTACCATTTGTTATATATTTTTATTCTCCATGTACGATCTGCAGCCATATTTGTCCCATTTTCTTTCAGTGATAGAAACGTGTCTCAAGGAAGCCCTACAACCATCCTTGTATCTCAGCACGGACCTGTCATTTGGTTTCTTTCCGTCCTTAAGTTCGAAATACAATATTTGTTTGGCAATACGAGTTGTTGCCATTCTTCTTACATAACCCAGCCACCTTAGTCTACTTAATCCTAAGTGTTGCTATGACGGATTAGAGTTTGGCTGGTTGTAAGACATTAGAGTTGTTTACTTTGTTTTGCCATTAGAAGTTCATAATCTTTTATTTTTTTTATTATTTTTTTTTTTTTTTGTAAAATACATCTCGAAATTGCATACATTCATAGCTAGTGAATTACCACAAGTCAGTGCTTGGTGTAGAAGCTGAGAGAGAGGACACTATAATTGTCAGGAAGAAGCCAGTCTGTTTCCCAACCAAACACGGAGGCTACTGTCTCGTTAGAATTACCTGCGGTAATGCTGCTGTTTGTGTTCATCATGTTTATGTGGGCTTCACTTAGACGTTGAGACATGTCATGTTTATATGGGCTTCACTTAGACGTTGAGACATGTCATGTTTATGTGGGCTTCACTTAGACGTTGAGACATGTTATGTTTATGTGAGCTTCACTTAGACGTTGAGACATGTCATGTTTATGTGGGCTTCACTTAGACGTTGAGACATGTCATGTTTATGTGAGCTTCACTTAGACGTTGAGACATGTCATGTTTATGTGGGCTTCACTTAGACGCTGAGACATGTCATGTTTATGTGGGCTTCACTTAGACGTTGAGACATGTCATGTTTATGTGAGCTTCACTTAGACGTTGAGACATGTCATGTTTATGTGGGCTTCTTTTAGACGTTGAGACATGTCATGTTTATGTGGGCTTCACTTAGACGTTGAGACATGTCATGTTTATGTGGGCTTCACTTAGGCGTTGAGACATGTCATGTTTGTGTGAGCTTCACTTAGACGTTGAGACATGTCATGTTTATGTGGGCTTCACTTAGACGTTGAGACATGTCATGTTTATGTGGGCTGCACTTAGACGTTGAGACATGTCATGTTTATGTGGGCTTCACTTAGACGTTGAGACATGTCATGTTTGTGTGAGCTTCACTTAGACGTTGAGACATGTCATGTTTATGTGGGCTTCACTTAGACGTTGAGACATGTCATGTTTATGTGGGCTTCACTTAGACGTTGAGACATGTCATGTTTATGTGGGCTTCACTTAGACGTTGAGACATGTCATGTTTATGTGGGCTTCACTTAGACGTTGAGACATGTCATGTTTCAATCGATCTCAAAGACGTGTACAGAAGCTCACCTCTTGATACGAATCTGTTTAATCATCTCAGCAAAATGTCCTTTGATGTAAAATCATATAGGGCACACACAGGTGTATGATATAGAGGCTTAGATGTATTTAGGTCCCATATAAGGTACAAAAAGGTGTATGATATAGAGGCGCATATGTACTTAGTTCCGATATAGGGCCAGACAGGTGTATGATATAGAGGTGTTGATGTATTTAGATCCGATATAGGGCCACACAGGTGTATGATATAGAGACGTATTTGTATTTAGGTCCGATATAGGGCACACACAAGTGTATGATATAGAGGTGTAGATGTATTTAGGTCCGATATAGGGGCTGGGTGTCTAGATGTATGATGTTGGCCTCATGACAGGAACCACCCGGCATGAAAGTCTTTCAGAAGCGGTAGTGATTCTTTTTTCACAAATAGGAAACTAATAATCCGTAGTTTCTTTATGACGTCACTCTCCGATGATCATATGGGTAGTGAGATCCGATATCTGCAATTCTCAGATAAGGGCAATAAACAGGAGATCCCGTGTGCACTTCCGCACGTCAAAGACAGTTAAAATGTAAAATAGTAGACCATGAATAAGAACGGTCAGCAAAGATTTACATACACCGTGGATGCCAGGCCGCGCTACAATGTTTGTGCACATGGTACACCAGGATATTCTCTACACATTTTCACGAAATCTTTTAGGGGAATATCTCAGCACATATTGATTGGTTTGGTGTGCAGAGTTGGTGATCCAACAACAAATAAGCAAACAGATCCGGTGTGAGGTGAAGAGATAAGGAGATTCTTAACAACATGGCAATGATAACAGGAAAGATAAAATGATTCAGCCACACATTTAGAAATATAAATGGTGTATCCGTGTAGTCCATTATTTATTAGATCATAGAGACACTTCTTCTGGTAATGTTGACAGCACTACACTAGATATCATGTTATACAGACAGAGCATCCGGAAACAGTGTAACCTAGGACGCAATGAGTTCTGAAGATGGTAGGTCAAGTGTATGAACCGATCTTCTATTCCTCAATTCAACAGTTTACTAACCACTGATCTACTGTAGCTAGATAGTGTCAGAGGTTGAAAAAAAAAACCCAATGAAAGCCAGAACTCTTCAGCTTTCTTAAGTCATGTATATTATATCATTTGCTAAGTAAATTAGGAAATCAAGTCAAATATGTGTTATAATTATAAATATTCACCCCTAAATATACATGTTTTCTCAGATTGTTACAAAGCTGATAAAATATGAAGCTGTAAGTTATATAATCGAGAACTAATGAGATATTTTTTTTGCAAAAATGTACAAATTGTATCTAACTAGGAAACGAAATGTTCAGTCATGGAGATAAGAGATCATGAAACACATCTCACAAGTAACAGCAACTTTCAACAAACTTGCAGACTTCTGAAGAATCAAAATAACCAGTAAAGGTGCAACATTTAGTTTAACTCCTACGCGATACCAGTGAAATGAATGTCGATATAAACATTAGAAACATATCCACTATATAGAAAGGGAATTGCAATTCTCTGCAAATAGATATCTCCGAAGGTTCGCAACATAAGTTAGAGAGACCATATCTTAAACGAGCTGATATAAGATGAAAATAAAATGAATACGTATCGAGTTTTATAAGAAGACGGCGTAGATACTACATCGGTCACGCGCTCAGAGTGGATGAAGAAAGAGTCTTCCCCATTATTCTTTCAGGGGGAAACCATCTGGGAAAATAAAACAAGGCAGATCAAGAGAAACACTCAGCAGAACAATTAGTATGTAAGGCTAAACAATGGGGCTTAGAAACAACCAAGAACTACAACAATTTACAACAAATCATCAATGCTTGAGAGCTGTAACTTGTCATCTTCGGAATGTGATGATGAACGGGGACATTAACAAAGAATCTTCACCTTTACATTACCTGTTACTATTTTCTTCTATTTCAACGTGTTGACATAATACCAGAGAAGACTGCCAAAAGAAAATATCGTCCAAATTGATTACTTTCAAACTGTAAACAGTTGAGTCCACTTCTTATATTGTAATGTTTTAGTTCACTTCCGTGTCCCGAAGGTACATTCTTCTTGGTCTGTCCATAATGTGTTGATTTAGAATCATACCATCCATTATTGTTCTTTTCAGACCCGTCTTATCTTTTAACGTGGCCATGTTACTTTAATTTTCTCTGTAGAATAGTGTTTTTTGTCTGTTCTTTTTTATTTACTCTTTTTTCCCTCTCCATTTTTCTCTCCTTTTTCCTCTCATTTTACTCCGTCTACGGAGATACTCATATTTTTTTTTCCGTCGATAAGTCACTGTCGTTTCAAGCCGGACTCCGCTGCCGAAACCAGGAGTGGTTTCCGCAGACTGAAATGGTGAATAAAAATCCCAACTGGTTCAGCCGGGATTTTAACCCGCTACATGTGGCGTGTTGCCTCGAGATCAAATTGTCTCCCGAATGGTGTCTATAAGCCAAGTCATTTTAAGCTTTAAATCTCTTAATGCCCTATTTGCTCTTTTTCATTATTCTTAATCTCGAACGTATCGATTTTCGTCCTTGCCGATTTGCGAGATTGTCCATGATTCACAACTATATGTTATAATCGAGAAAAAACATGTTTTCAGTAATTTTAGTTTTCCTGATTTGTTCGTATTGTGCCACATGTTCTACATGGCGTTTACATTTTGTGTTGTTTTTGGTAATCTTCTTTTGTTCTCTTACTGGCAGTCTCCATTTTTAGTTATTTAATACCATACTTATTTATAGTTTGTTGCAATTTCAAGTTCTTCAAATTGGTAATGATTTTTGGTTTTGTGTTTGTTTCGTCAGTGGATGTTATCTAACGGGGCTTTCCGGTGTCATGGTGGCTGCGTGTAGTCGATTTTTTTATAATTCGGAAATTGCTGATATATTTAACAGATATACGCGACAATCTAGTTGTCAAATTATATGTTGCTATTCCCCGTTTAGTGTATGTTTTACTTCTGACGTGAGGATGAACCCATCGTTAAGTGGAATATGATTTATTCTTCTTTGTGTCGTGTGATCGCGGTTCGATAGGCAAGCACATGGTTCGACAAAAATATCGCCGGGCAAACCGGATATGTTCAACCCATATGTGAAAAGTCTATGACGGTGGATGGGGCGGAGGAATCAGAAATGATCAACGGCCCATAAAACGAAAACAGCAAAGTGTGTGGTACACATGAGGCATATTCAGAACACGAAAGGCGAATATGGCATACCACCTTGAAAGAGATTGGAGCTTCATCACGTACTAGTCCAGAGGAAGCAATGAAGAGGAATTCGAACATATGTCGGAGTAAAGATCTTTAAATAAGTACTTGGAATGTTAGAACTCTATATCAAGAAGAGAAATTGGAAAATCTGATTCAAGAAGTAGAACGAATAAATATAGATATTTTAGGCATATCAGAGACAAGATGGAAAGAATGTAGGTACATAGAGGACGAAAAATATTCATTTATATACTCAGGAAATACAACAGAACATCAACGTGGGGTAGGAATACTGATAAAAAGAGAGCTACAAAAATATAAGTAACCACTAGACATACAGTGATAGGATTAAACTACTCAAGTTGAAAGCAAAATCATTCAACATAGCAATAATACAGACATATGCACCTACTCAAGACTACACAGATGAACAAATAGAGGCATACTATGAAAACCTAAACAAAGTTATGAAGCAAGTGCAATCTTCAGACATCTTGATTGTAATGGGTGACATGAACGCTAAAGTAGGAAATGGTAGATATAAGACCACTATAGGAAAACATGGTTTAGGAAAAAGAAATGACAGAGGAGAAAGATTAATACAATTATGTGAAGAAAACAGGCTGGTAATATTTAACACCTAATTTAAAGGAAAAACTATACACACGGAAAAGCCCTGGATATAAGAAGAGGGATCAAATAGATTACATAATGATAAAGAAAGGTTCCGTAACAGCGTAAAGAAAGCCAACACCTACCCAGGAGCAGATATTAATTCAGATCACAATCCTGTAATGATTAAAATGAAAATCAAACTAAAGAGAAACAAGCAAAAGCCTAATTCATCAACAAATCCACTAGATATAACAGCTTTAAATCAAAAAAGATATTAAAGACGCCTATGCAATACAAATAAAGAACACATACCAGAAGCTGCTAGAAGAAGGAATTGAACAATACAAAAGAGAAAATCATGATTAAAAAGTAACATCAAAATGGTAATGCATACAGAAATGCATACAAGAAACCTGCGGCACCTTACCCAAAAGAGAAATAAATACAAAAAAATGGATAACTAACACTATTTTAGAAAAAAATGGAAGAAAGGAGACAAGCAAAGAACACTGCCCAATACAATAAAATAATTAATGAGATCAGCAAAATGTGCAAAAAGGCAAAACAAGACTGGCTCAGCCAAAAATGTATAGAAATAGTTACTATAGACAGCAAACAAGACTTAAGAGGAATGCACACAGAAATAAGGGAATGACTAATAAAAATTAAAAAAAGCCCCAACAGGTGGATGCATTGCAGACAGAAAAGGAAAACGCAAACAGACAATAAGGATATTATAGATAGATGGCAGGAATATATAACATAACTATTTCAGGATCAAATGGAAAAGAAACCAGTTATAACATTTACATCAGGCTATACAATCTTAAAATCTGAGGTGGAAAAAGCTATAAAAACAATGAAAAAGGGAAAAGCAAACAGATAGAGGTGATACAGGCACTAGAAGATTTTGGCATTGAATCGATTACAGACATATGCAACGACATATACCACACAGGATACATACCAAATGTACTAAAAACATCAACTTTAATTGCATTGCCTAAAAAGAATGGTGCAGTTGAATGCAGTGACTTTAGAAGAAGAATACGCCAATAAGCCATATTACAAAAATCTTGCTAAATGTAATACAAGGAAGGATTCAGAATAAAATCAACACTGAATTAAATAAGCAGCAATTTGGATTTAGGAAAAAATAGCGGGACACAAGAAGCCATATTCTGCATGAGAACAGTAATCGAAAAATACACAGAAGTAAACAAACCAATATAAGCCTGATTCATAGACTACACCAAAGGTCTTGATAGAGTACACCACAAACAACTTATAGAATGCCTAAAAGCGATACATCTAGATGTCATGGACATACGATTAATATGTAATCTATACTGGGAGCAAACAGCAATAATAAAATTTAACAAAGAGAACTCTACACACATTGCTATAAAAAAGAGGAGTAAGACAGGGATGCATCCTATCACCAAGCATGTTCAATCTATACACTGAGTAAATTTTTAAAAACATCATAGAGATGCCATGCCTACAAATTAATGGAAAGATAATCAATAACCTAAGATATGCTGACGATACTGTACTACTAGCAGAAAATCCTAAAGATCTACAACAATTACTTAATGAAATAAACATGACAAGCAAAAAATATGGACTAGATATGAATATCAAAAAGACTAAAACTATGATCATAAACAAAGAAGATGCTCAAAACCCACAAGTGGATATCAAATTAGAAGGAATAGACCTGGAGACAGTTTATAACTATAACTATCTTGGGCATACTATAACCAGTGATGTAAAATGAACAACCTGAAATACACAAAAGAATAGGAAAGGCAAAAAAGTAATTTTAATGTCATGAAGAACATACTAACATCAAAACAAATAACACCAGGTCTAGAACTAATAATAGCAAAATGTTACATCTTTTCAATATTCCTATATGGTGCAGAAACATGGACATTAGACAAGAAAACAGATCAGAGAATTGAAGTTTTTTTAAATGTGGATATATAGAAGAATAGGTAGATTTGGATGGAAGGAAAAAAAAAACAAACGATGAAGTGTTATAACAACTAAAAATGAACAGAGAACTGCTAAGCACAATTCAAACAAGACAAATGCGATTTTTGGATAATGTTAAAAGAGGCTACAGCCTACTAAAAGTAATCCTGAAGGGGAAAATGCAAGGACAAAGAGGCAGATGCAGACCACGACTAATATGGACGAGTAACATCAACAGCTGGACAAATCAAACTATGATAACCTTCACCATCAAAGCAAGAGACAGAGCAGAATGGCGCTCCATGGTAGCCAACCTTCGTTGCGGAGAAGGCACTCGATGATGATGATGATGATTATCTTATATTTATGTATGTTTAGATAGTAGTTTTACTATTCATTATCTCTTTTAACACATTTGGACTGTCTCACTTTATTGTGATTTACATTGATTATACGTTTTGAGGCAAAGAGTAAAGATACGAGACAGCTTAAGAGAATAGCTTAGGAAAAGTTCAACTACAGAAATAATAAATAACGGTCGAGACCGACAGTTGTGAAAAGACATTATCACCTGTGCCAGCAGCATAACACTTGAAGATGATGATTGTGATGCGTTTTGATGTTGTCTTCTTTGTTAACTTTTGATCAAATTATTATAAATCCATCCATAGAGAAATTGTGAGAGAATTAACGCAAATATACGATTATTGAGAGGACTGGAACATATATTAATTAGTAGTAACATACATTATAGATGTATGGTAACTGTACAGCCAGATAGTTACTGTGTTAAATATTGAAAACTAAATTCACGATCGGCGTTTGCTAGTTGGTGATTACATAGAGTAGAACGAATGTGGAGGCTCTTCGACATAGACGGTGTGAACCACAATTGTTTTCTTGACCGTGACACTACCTTTCTTGACCTCATGGTGATCTCTTCACAAGGCTGTGGCTGAAGCTACGTAGAAATATAGCCACATAATTGTGTAGTCGTTCTGTACATTGTCGCTGTCTTGCCATATTGACGAGTGACTGCGCCTGAGACGTTTATTTGTTATATTTTCAGTTACGCTGCTACATACAGTTTTAAAAATTAACATCAAGTTGTATCAAGCTGTCAAAATAGTAAAGGGACGCGACAAACTGCAGGATTGCGGCAAAAGCCTTCATTAGTTATACTATAAAAAAAAAAATGAATTCCAAGATGACCACAAAAGTCAACTGATCACAAATAATAAAATGACTGATGAGAAAACATAGTCAGGACTTATGTGTCCACATATTCACATCATAAATAGTCAATAAGGAACAGTCGCAAATGTGTGTGTCACACTTGACCTCAACTAAAGATGAATCAATGAAGAGACCTGGACAATGTATATGACCTTTGTCGTCATGTCAGTTGGAAGTAAATAATCATGATAAATCAGTGGTGTGGTAAAATGTTAGTGTCTTATGATGGATGCTGTTTTGATGAACAGCTTCTCTCCTGACCGAATCTGCCCAAATTAGATATACTGATTGATCCGCAGAATGAAAAAAATGTAGTTGTCTTTCCTGCCTCGTCTCCATTCTCCCGCACCTTGTGTCTTCTGAATTTGATATCAGCACTGCCTCAAAAGTTGCTGTTACATTGTTTGATTATTTTCCTCCATTTGCTACGATCTGCAGCTATATGTTCACACGTTCTTTCACTGAAAGATAATTTATTCAAGTAAGCCCTAACACATTAATTATATTTCAGCACTTGTCTGCCCTTTGTTCAGTTGATGTCCCTAATTTCACCATACAATATGTCTTTGAGATTACGATTGTTTGTTATTCTTCTTACATGACCCAGCCACCTGACTTCTACTATTAATCCTAAATATTGCCATGATGAATGGGAGTTTGGCTCGTTGTGAGACATTAGAGCTGTTTAATTTGTCCTGCCAATTAATGTACATATACTTTCGAAAGCAATGCATTTAGAAGCTGTTTAACCTGTTTTCCTTTGCCCTGCATTGGTAGTCCAAGTTTCTTATACCTATATAAATGTACTAAGCAGACAACTGTGGTTAATTTTAATTTTAGTCCTGAGTGTTAATTTGGTGTTGGCCCATGCTCTGTCTTTAAGTTTAACGAATGTGGGTAATAAAGATAACAGAGCCTAGAATAAAGATAGGACATATGATTGCACGTTACCTCTATCTTTACAATTACCTCGCGCCATTTGGTAGATGTGTCCCTATCTTCCTTCAATAAATTGTATGTATGTATGGCCCTTACTCTTGTGAAAGTTGTTTCACAATTGAGTAGATGTCAATTCAAGCAAGCTTCAAATTCTCCATTTAACCCTAATGAACAATGAAACATAAATAAAGATCACTATGCTGGAAATATGAACGACATTGAAGTGCAACTTTGCCCACTTTTAAACTACAATTCAAGTTGTATAGTACAGGGACTATATGATTTTACATTCACAATATATTGCATGTTTAGGTCCACTTTTGAAATGAGTGATTGATTCTCGGCAAAGCAAGCCACTATTATAAAACATGGATTGTTACCGACACGGATAGTCTAGCGCACGAAATCGAAACACACCATTTTTTTTCAGATTTGAAAGATGAAGACGTTGGAAATATATCGGTCTTCTGCTGACAATGAATGAAGAAAGCCATCTCTATCAGGCAGTTCTATGGAAACTACTTGGTAAAAGAAAACATGCTGACCTAGATAAATACTTTGCATAACAACTATTAGGTAAGGCTGAAATCATGGGACTAAACAATGAAGAACTACAAGGACAGGCGGCAAATTCTCAGTCATGGAGGTCAATGATTTTCTACCTGCATGCTGTTTTCAAGGAAAGTGAAATAAAAAAAAATGAATGATTATATTCTATATGTAATGGGACATTGTTACATGTTAGTTATTTGTTATGAAATAGGAAACTTATAATAAATTATGGGAAACATCTAGAATCATGTAATACCGTCAATAACCAATGGTGCCAGGGTTACAAACATCTATATATTAGAGACTACTGGAGAATGTGAGGGTGGAACTGAACCCATATACATTGTACGACCAAACCAGCGAGTTAACCAACAGGCTACTGACACTCTTAGTGGCAATAAGCAATTAACCAATAAACAATAAAATGTTCTTTGTCAGGACAAAAAGAAAGATAACCATGTTTTTGTCAGATTAAAAAGGAATATTGGTTGTCTTTATCAAGACAAAAAGAAAGATACCCCTCTTGTTGTCAGATTAAAAAGGAAGAATGGCTGTTTTTGTCAGGACGATAAAAGAAAGATATATCTCTCTTTTTCAGATTAAAGTTGCCTATTAGCTTTATGTATTAGGACTAATCTAAAGTAAGATCTCCCAGTTTGTGTCACGTAAAAAGCGTGATTCCAGCGATAATTGAACTCACTAATAAAACATTCAGTATAAACATTGAATCGCTAACATACAACTTAGACATATTTATAACTTGAACCATTGAAGGCTATGTCTGAAAAGTGTTCCTTCTTGCAGTTTCCTCATATTCCAAGTCTGGCTTGTTGCAGGAGCTACTGAGTTAAGTGCTCTGTGCACACCGTGAGCTGTGTGTCTCATCCGTTTTGATCCTGCTTCGATATCCCGCTTGTTTACGATGAATGATGATATCGTATGACGGGGAACAGTTGGCTGTGTTCACTTTCTGCGCGGTTTCGCCTTATGTCTTTTGGCGTGTGCTGAGACTGCTACGATGGGGACTACAGTTACCTTTCTTTGTTTGGGAGATGAGTTAGTAATTCGGATGATTCCACTGGCACGGGCGGTTGAGCAATTATGGATTTTAATTCGTTTGCTGTGAGACCGAGGCCTTCCATAGCCAATAAATAAATAAAATAAAAATTTATAACTTGTTTCATTGCTCTCTCACTTTTTCAGAGGTACACTTAACTGAACTAAGACGGGAGATTAAGAAGTAAAACACGATTTAGAAAGAGAGCATTGTGTGTACAAAATCACATTGTGAGGCAGTCATTTATGAATGGGACCTTAAGTTCAATGCAGGCGGGATTTGAGTCAGAGACGTATCCAGTTAAAGCAACAACACATTCGTTCTAACAATACATCTAATCTCCTGAGATATTTTCTCTTAAAATGTTGATAAATTCAGTAAATAAATACATGTGAAATGAAAAAAAAAATGTGTCATGTGTTATATTCTCCATTATTGTATTATACAAAAACAGTGGTAAATAGCAATCTAATGTTAAATAATTATTCGCCACAGTCGTTATATAACTTGCCTAGTCACGACATATTCATTCTACAAAAAAAAATAACTCTCTCTTCAACTTGTATCTACCTCACAATATATTTGCTTTCCACAACCAATTGTAATACTCGCCACATTCTCTTCAATGTATCGTTCATGAGTTATCTTCCCTTCTTTCGTCTTACTGCCTCTATGTATTTACTGCCTCTATGCTTTTACTTTCAATATGTTTTGAGTATGCCCTGGCAATTCTTACTGTCAGTGCGACTCAAATTGATAGGCTGGAGAAAATACAAAATGAAGCCATGCGCATTATCCTGGGATGTACGAGGGACACTCCATGTGTAGCAATGAGGTATCTTCTTCACTTTCCAACCATGGATGACAGAATTAAGATCTGGAGAGCACGAGCATCCCTGAAGATTAGTACAGATACAGAGCATCCATTGCACCTCGTGCTCAACACAGAGAAAGGTACCAGGTTAAAAAGAGGCAAATCATGGGTGGGCCGGGCAGAAGATGTCATCAAACAGGTCTGTGGGCTTACCAATATCAGCGTTGGTGAGGAGTGGATACCGGTGCCTACGTCATTCAAGGGAACTTTCTCATGTATTGTTACACTCGACAGGAAAAGTAGGGAACAGAACCCGGTCGTGGTTAATGCTGAGGTCAACGGTCTCATCTGCGATAATACCGATGAGAAAGATGCAGCCATCTATACAGACGGATCTGTAAGACGACACGAAAGAAGTGCATGGGCGTTTACAGCACGCTCAGCAGGCAGAATAGCCAAGGAAGACAGTGGTGCATACACCATGACCACGAGTAGCATGACAATGGAGGTGATGGCAGTGACCAAGGCATTCAAATGGTTAGAGTCACAAGACTACATCCACGCATGTATACTGAGTGATTCGATGAGCATGATACAAAAAAGTGGAGGCGGGCTATGTACGCATGCAATGGGTAGAGTCGTTGCAGAAATCCAAAATACGTAAGGTCACCTTTGTCTATGTCCCTGGACATGCGAGAGTACGGGGAAATGAGAGAGCGGACAGGTTGGCTAGCTGCGCTGCCGTTTAGGAAGGGCAACCGATGGATCGGGCGGACATCAGCAATGCCCTTCGAGATGTTGGAAGAGCACAGGACTTCGACAAACACAGATCAACGTCACTTCTTCGGATGATGGAAATGGGAGTTAAGATGGGCACGGCCAGAAATGAGAAACTTGGTGGCCGTGTAAGAAGACTTATCAACCAACATAGAACTGGAGTCGTCAGTCGCTGGACACTGAGGGAATTGCTGAGGAGGGGATCTGAGCACCTATGGACATGTTCGGAGTGCAATGATGATGACCCGCAAATAACTCAATAACTCAATGTTTTACTGCCAATATGTTTTACTGCCAATATGTATTTACTGCCTCTATGGTTTAACCTATCTCTATATCTTCTTTCATCATCATCATCATCATCATCATCATCATCATCATCATCATCATCATCATCATCATCATCATCATCGAGTGCCGTCTCTGCAACGAAGGTTGGCTACTATGGATCGCCATTCCACACTGTTTCTTGATTTAAAGGTGCAGGTTGTCGTAGATTAATTTTCCATCTTTTGATCTTACTCGTCCTTGTTCGTCTTGGTCTGCCCTTCCCCTTTTACCTTGTATTTTCCCTTCCAATATTACTTTTAGTATGCTGATCTGTCTTTGTTGAACATCTTCTTTATTGAACGTTTATATTTTGTATTACATTATCTTTTTATTTTTTGGAATCTGCTGTAAAAAAAACACTCATAAAACTATTTCCTGTTATATTTCAATGATAGACAGTTGAAGACGAACTAGTTCAGTGATTAGTGAGTCAGTCTTTGAGATTTTAATTTTTTTTTTTTTTTTAATTAAAAAAAAAATTAGTGAAAGTAAAGCAAGGTGTATTACCGACCATATTAGCCCAAACAACATCATATGCCGAAGGTCTGTACAATTTATGGTCACAAACAAAATATTCTCTCAACGTCACTTGCCATGACGGGCCTCTTTATTTTTACTTTTACTATGAAGAACATTTCTGTATTTTCTTTATTTATTACAACTCCACATTTGAAATATCAATGAAATAATGAAAATGTCCTACTTTTTTTTTTCGAGTGTTTAATCAAGCGTTCATTCTCATAGATAAAGTTAACAAGTAATATCACACTGCAAACATGTTATGGTTCAAGCACATCAACTATTAAATATTGTTGTTTATGTCAAAGGTTAATCTTCTGTTTCGTTCAGTTCACATCATTGCTACAACCCACACATCAGTGTCCGGCCCTATATTTTATGAACTGGCAAGACAGACAGAATATTTATAAAATTAACATAATTAAAATTGAATATCACGAAATTATCGTTAACGGGAAACGTTTATATTATTTCAAACATACTTAATTAGCTTCTTCAGAAATATGAAAATTAGATAATCTATTTAAGGCACGAGTAAAATAAAGTAGTATCCACGAACAAAAGTAATGAGCACGAAATGTCAGGGCAAAGTAATCAGCTCTGTTGATCTGTTATCAAAGTACCTTTGACATATTAAATGGATTATCAACTACCGTATCAGCTAGCAAATGTTGTATGGGGAGGGCAATATATGGGAATCCTTGTGTGCGTAGACCACATTTGAGATATAGATAATTGCAAGATAGGAAAACTATATAAAATGCGGCTTGAAGATATCTGGAAATTAATTGAAATCGATGTTACAAGAAAGATGAAGGAAGAGAAATAAAGCGCGATCTTTCTATATAAAACTGCCTTATCTTTTCTGCAGGTGCACCAGCAGTATAGTTTCTTTTTAGGCTTTGAGAGAAGCTGCTCGGCAAAACAGTTATTAACTATTAACCCTTAGTGCACAATCGGCAGCTACATATTGCTGGGCGAATTGTCTTATTTTATCTTTTTGGCAATGCCAGTGACCACTACTGGGCCAGTAGGTTTGTTCCATTAAAAGCAAAGTTTGAAGTAAATCCGTCCATTTAAGTTCAATAAAAATCATTACTAGTGGTCTATTATTTGACAGACATGGATACTTCCGTGTACTAGTGTTCTTTTCTTTGATCTACCTGAATACTTCCGTGTACTAGTGACCTATTCGTTGATCTACCTGAATAATCACAATTAGTCCTGTTTTATACACGGTAATCACAATGAGTCATGTTTTATACACGGTAATCACAATGAGTCATGATTTATACACGGTAATCAAAATTAGTCCTGTTTTATACACTGTAATCACAATGAGTCATGTTTTATACACGGTAATCGCAATGAGTCTTGTTTTATACACGGTAATCACAATGAGTCATATTTTATACACTGTAATCACAATGAGTCATGTTTTATACACGGTAATCACAATGAGTCTTGTTTTATACACGGTAGTCACAATGAGTCTTGTTTTATACACGGTAATCACAATGAGTCTTGTTTTATACTCGGTAATCACAATGGGTCTTGTTTTATACACGGTAATCACAATGAGTCATGTTTTATACACTGTAATCACAATGAGTCATGTTTTATACACGGTAATCACAATGAGTCATGTTTTATACACGGTAATCACAATGAGTCATGTTTTATACACGGTAATCACAATGAGTCTTGTTTTATACACGGTAGTCACAATGAGTTTTGTTTTATACACTGTAATCACAATGAGTCTTGTTTTATACACTGTAATCACAATGAGTCTTGTTTTATACACGGTAATCACAATGAGTCTTGTTTTATACACGGTAATCACGATGAGTCTTGTTTTATACACGGTAATCACGATGAGTCTTGTTTTAAACACGGTAGTCACAATGAGTCCTGTTTTACACTCGGGAATCACAATGAGTTTAGTTGCATACTCAGGTACTTTAGATATTGTCACAACAAACCCCATCTCTTCTATTCACCAATACTGCAGCATAGAATACAATAGTGCAGTCTCCTGAAATCGTTTTTTACAATAGAAACAAGAAAGAGAGTTCTTAAATGTTTCGTAGAGCCAGTCTTAACATATAGATACGAATCATGGACACTAGTACAACAGACAAAAAAATCACTGGGGTCTGTAGAAAAATGGTTTTACAGAAGAATGTTGAGAATACCATGGACAGCTAAAAGAGTAATGAAGAAGTCGCGAGAGAGGTCAAAGCAAAAAGAGAGCTAATTTCCAATATTTGGAAGAAACAATCATCATTTTTTGGTCATGTAATGAGAAGAGAACAACTGGAATATAGTGTAACAACTTGACAAAAATTGAGGGACGAAGAGATAGATGGAAACAAAGAGAAAAAATAACAGACAGCTTAAGAGAATGGCTTGGCAGAATTTCAACAACATAAATGATAAATAGCTGTCGAGATCGAAAGTTGTGGAGAGACATGACTACCTTAGCCAGCAGGCCTGGTACAATTTATACATATGTATATAAACGTGGAAATAAGACACATAGATTGGATAGAGGTCATAATACGTGGACGTGGAAATGTAATTAGGGAATTGCTCTAGACAGCGTAGGAGGCTGACACAAGGTCAAGAGATAAAAAAAAAAATAAATACAATTATGCGCTGGTAGATAGACCAAAAATGACAATATAAATATAAAAACTTACTCTGGCTGGGCACTTAGAGACTTACGCTCAGATGAAGCGAGACACTCAAAGACAGACACTCACACCGACAGAAATAACTAGTTTAGCTAGAAAACACGTTCGAACGAGATCAATAGAAGACCAAGTGAATAGATATCTCATCTTGTAGCAACTTCTAGCAGGTCGCTGTCTTTGGCCCTCTGGTAACAGAAGGTCGGACTACACTGGTTTAAAATAATGTCAGTATTAGGCGCATACATTTGGGTTGGATTCCGACATATAATCACAGTGGGAGTATGTCCTTTGTTTATGGATAATATGTGCTCACGACAAACAGAACTGATACAACT
Organism: Megaustenia siamemsis; assembly: GCA_032433765.1. Taxonomy (NCBI): domain Eukaryota; kingdom Metazoa; phylum Mollusca; class Gastropoda; order Stylommatophora; family Ariophantidae; genus Megaustenia; species Megaustenia siamemsis. The sequence continues at coordinate 37,891,984 of JAVIAB010000101.1, read as the reverse complement.
GATATGGTGTTGTTGTTGCTCATTCTTGCAATAAAATAAACTTTGATCGTCTTCGAAAAGCAACTGATTTAAACCGTATCCTTCCGGATTTGCTGTTTTGATGGCTTTGTCCATGTGGAGCACATATCCTGATTTAGCCATGATTTTGTTTGAAACTATTTGATGATGCTTTGGATTGTTATAATTAGACTTTCACTTTGTCATAGACCGTTCTAATATCGTATTATATAATATATGTTTTATATTACTACATTCTACAAGAACTTTCCTTAAATTACTTCTGTTAACCTGCACGGTCGTTGTCCTGATGAGAAAAATGCATTTTATAAATCACATCCTATCTAATTTAAATAAATTAATTATTACCCGACGAGTCATTTTTTGTAACCTCCACGGAAGGAGAGTAAAAGATGAAGCGACCATATACATAGAGAAGACAGGTGGAAACAGGAATGAAGACAATGGAAAGTCATGAAATGATCTTTAAAGAATACCAAAAAAAAACACAACAAACAACAAAAAAAAAAAACGGGGCTTAGAAAGTGTTTGTTGATGGTCTATGTATGCTCGCAGGAAATAGACCAGATGAAGAGGAGCTATATTTTTATATTATTTTCTTTATGTACCCTCACTAATCATTTTCTGTTAACTTTATCAAAAGATTGTTCATGATAAGGTACACGCACTTTTTCATTCCATGACATATTCAGGTATCTCAGTGTGTGTTTTTCATACACAACTGAGTGTAGCTTTACTTCGTCATCTATACAAGCATGCATTACATTCTCTATTTCTTGCTTTTCTAGATTGGCACAAAACTAACTCTTTGTTAACAACTTAAATATGTCTTTGCTTCACGCCAGATTGAAGATGTTATATGTCAATGTAGCCCAACTCGTTTACATACAACAATGATCTAGATGAAATAGTGCCCTTTCCTGTAACTTTATCGTTTGGATTTCTTTTATCTTGACAACGACTCTCTATTAAAATGAGGACATACTTCTGCTTCTGTTTGTTTAACTAATAACATTAGGTTTTATAAATCATTGATACAAATACAATGATAGTGTTTAAAATTCAGAGATAAACTGCATTGGGGGAAAATTAATAAAACCTATTATTTAAAAAAAATAGCAAAGGCAAACAATAGATCACGTGACAGAGACGATTAGAAATGTGACATTATAGTAGTATAACAATGAACTACATGCAAAAAAGGTTGTGTTTTCCTTGATAGAATGTTGCCTGATTATACACCATTTAAGGCGCACATTAGAAGTGGTATAGCCATGATCTAGAGTCTGAGAACGATTTAGAAAAACAAAGTACATGTTCAAGTACCAGTGGTAGAGAGTTCAAACATATTTGGAGCTGGAACATTGTCAGTTTAGTTTTGTTAGAGCAATGTTCAGTTGGTTAGAACAATGATTTGACTAGCTTTGCTGCATCTTGAGTCTGTTTGTATGCTGTTTGTAAATTGCCGTTTGTCATGAGACTTCGTATGTATCTAAATGTCTCTAATTGTTTTAATTACCTGCAGTCTATAATTATGTTGATGTTCTGTTTTCTCTTTTGTAATATTCATGACTTATGATTTGTTGATGTTGATTTTCATGTTGCATTTTGTGCCTCTGCTGTTGAGTCTATTTAATTGTATTCTTGTAGATCTACTGTAGATTTGTTTCTATATTTTAGTGTCCGATCGACTGTAAAGAAAAGTTATCCCATTTTACCATTCACCCCCATTTTACATTTGATCTTACTTCGAAATAGTCTGTACAGTCTGCTGCTGTTGTTCTGACTGTGCAGCTACTGTTGATGTATATACTTTTAATTAGGTTGGTTAGGTGTTTGCTTTATCCCTATCTTAGTATTCCCCACATTTGTTCTTTGTTTCTGCGTCGAATGCTTTTTCCTGGTCAATGAAAGACATAATTAAAATGATGAGTGTGTTCTGTCGTCTTTCCTTCTAGCTGTTTCAATGTGAATAAAATCAGTAATCCTCTGTTTGTTTTGCGGAACCCCATTTGTGAAACGCTTATCTGTAGTTCTTTTATTGGCCTCAGCATTTTTTTCCCACATATTAATTATTAAGCATATATATATATATATATATATATATATATATATATATATATATATCCCTAGCAAAGTTGGGTGTCCGGTTAGCGCAATCGATAGGCGGTTGGCTTACCACGGCAACAGCCGGGGTTCGTTCCCTGGCGAGGACACCTGGGTTTTACTAATTCCCTAAAAATTAGTGGGAGCCGCGATAGCTCAGTGGTTAGTGAACTGGACTACTACGGACAAGGGGTAGGGTTCGATCCCAGCCGACGGCTCCGGGTTCACCCAGCCTTAAATGGGTACCGGATTTTTTCTGGGAAAGTAAAGCAGCACGGGCGTAATACCGACCACATTACCCCAAAAATCATGTGCTGAAGGTCTGTAAAATATAGGGTCACTAACACCATATTTCCCTATACGCCACTTGGCGTGACGGGGGTACTTTACTTACTAGCCAAGTTAGCATCGATAATGTCAATATTTATTATGTCTCAATAAGAAACTCAGCTCCTTGACACTCGTACTTCAAACATCATAATCATCATCATGCTGAGTGCCTTCTGCGCATCGAAAGTTGGCTACCATGGTACAGCATTCCACTCGTGTCTCTTGCTTTGATTGTGCAGATTGTCATAGGTTGACCTGTCCATCTTTGGATGTTACTCGTCCATGTTAGTCTTGGTCTGCCTCTGCCTCTTTTACCTTGTATTTTCCATTCCAATAGTACTTTCATTAGGCTGTTGTGTCTATTGACATGCCCCAAAAACTTTACTTTTACTTTGTACACCTGTTTTAATATTGTTCCATTTGTCTTTATTTTGCACTGAGGTGATGACACATATATGCACAAATATATATATACACATATATGTAGCAAAGACAATATGTTATATGTAGCAGTCAAAATCCAGTACATTGTAGTGCCAATTTGTTTCAGACTAGCGACAGCAGTTGGCCAGCCACATGGGGACCACTAGTTCAACAAGTTTATCGCCCTGACATGCAGATGTTCGTGCTGAATGCGAAGGGCTGTTGATTGAAATGTGATTTGTATTCCAAAGCTAACAATAACAGGACCCGACTTTGTCATGGGCCACAATGAACGTTTTGTGTTCGAATGTTAATGGTACCAGGCCCCGAATTTGTCATGGCCCAGAATGAACGATTTGTGTTCGAATGCTAATGGTACCAGGCCCCGACTTTGTCATGGCCCAGAATGAACGATTTGTGTTCGAATGCTAATGGTACCAGGCCCCGACTTTGTCATGGCCCAGAATGAACGATTTGTGTTCGAATGCTAATGGTACCAGACCCCGACTTTGTCATGGCCCAGAATGAACGATTGTGTTCGAATGTTAATGGTACCAGGCCCCGACTTTGTCATGGCCCAGAATGAACGATTTGTGTTCGAATGCTAATGGTACCAGGCCCCGACTTTGTCATGGCCCAGAATGAACGATTTGTGTTCGAATGTTAATGTTACCAGGCCCCGACTTTGTCATGGGCCACAATGAACGATTTGTGTTCGAATGCTAATGGTACCAGGCCCCGACTTTGTCATGACCCAGAATGAACGATTTGTGTTCGAATGCTAATGGTACCAGGCCCCGAATTTGTCATGACCCACAATGAACGATTTGTGTTCAAATGTTAATGTTACCAGGCCCCGACTTTGTCATGGGCCACAATGAACGATTTGTGTTCGAATGTTAATGTTACCAGGCCCCGACTTTGGCATGGGCCACAATGAACGATTTGTGTTCGAATGTTAATGTTACCAGACCCGACTTTATCATGGGCCACAATGAACGATTTGTGTTCGAATGATAATGGTACCAGGCCCAGACTTTATCATGGGCCACAATGAACGATTTGTGTTCGAATGTTAATGGTACCAGGCCCCGACTTTATCATGGGCCACAATGGTCGATTTGTGTTCGAATGATAATGGTACCAGGCCCAGACTTTATCATGAGCCACAATGAACTATTTGTGTTCGAATGATAATGGTACCAGGCCCCGACTTTGTCATGGGCCACAATGAACGATTTGTGTTCTAATGCTAATGGTATCAGGCCCCGATTTTGTCATGGGCCACAATGAACGATTTGTGTTCGAATGCTAATGGTACCAGGCCCCGACTTTGTCATGGGCCACAATGAACGATTTGTGTTCGAATGCTAATTGTACCAGGCCCAGACTTTGTCATGGGCCACAATGAACGATTTGTTTTCGAATGTTAATGGTACCAGGCCCCGACATTTTCATGGACCACAATGAACGAATTGTGTTCGAATGCTAATGGTACCAGGCCACGACTTTGTCATGGGCCACAATGAACGATTTGTGTTCGAATGCTAATGGTACCAGGCCCCGACTTTGTCATGGGCCACAATGAACGATTTGTGTTCGAATGCTAATGGTACCAGGCCCCGACTTTGTAATGGGCCACAATGAACGATTTGTGTTCGAATGCTAATGGTACCAGGCCACGACTTTGTCATGGGCCACAATGAACGATTTGTGTTCGAATGATAATGGTACCAGGCCCCGACTTTGTCATGGGCCACAATGAACGATTTGTGTTAGAATGCTAATGGTACCAGGCCCAGACTTTGTCATGGGCCACAATGAACGATTTGTGTTCGAATGATAATGGTACCAGGCCCAGACTTTGTCATGAGCCACAATGAACGATTTGTGTTCGAATGTTAATGGTACCAGGCCACGACTTTGGCATGGGCCACAATGAACGATTTGTGTTCGAATGATAATGGTTCCAGGCCCCGACTTTGTCATGGGCCACAATGAACGATTTGTGTTCGAATGATAATGGTATTAGGCCCAGACTTTGTCATGGACCACAATGAACGATTTGTGTTCGAATGATAATGGTACCAGGCCCAGACTTTGTCATGAGCCACAATGAACGATTTGTGTTCGAATGATAATGGTACCAGGCCCCGACTTCGTCATGGGCCACAATGAACGATTTGTGTTCGAAAGATAATGGTTCCAGGCCTCGACTTTGTCATGGGTCACAATGAACGATTTGTGTTCGAATGCTAATGGTACCAGGCCCCGACTTTGTCATGCGCCACAATGAACGATTTGTTTTCGAATGCTAATAGTACCAGGCCCCGACTTTGTCATGGGCCACAATGAACGATTTGTGTTCGAATGCTAATTGTACCAGGCCCCGACTTTGTCATGGGCCACAATGAACGATTTGTGTTCGAATGCTAATGGTACCAGGCCCCGACTTTGTCATGGGCCACAATGAACGATTTGTGTTCGAATGATAATGGTACCAGGCCCCGACTTTGTCATGGGCCACAATGAACGATTTGTGTTCGAATGCTAAAGGTACCAGGCCCAGACTTTGTCATGGGCCACAATGAACGATTTGTGTTCGAATGATAATGGTACCAGGCCCAGACTTTGTCATGAGCCACAATGAACGATTTGTGTTCGAATGATAATGGTACCAGGCCCAGACTTTTTCATGGGCCACAATGAACGATTTGTGTTCGAATGATAATGGTTCCAGGCCCCGACTTTGTCATGGGCCACAATGAACGATTTGTGTTCGAATGATAATGGTACCAGGCCCAGACTTTGTCATGGGCCACAATGAACGATTTGTGTTCGAATGATAATGGTTCCAGGCCCCGACTTTGTCATGGGCCACAATGAACGATTTGTGTTCGAATGATAATGGTACCAGGCCCAGACTTTGTCATGGGCCACAATGAACGATTTGTGTTCGAATGATAATGGTTCCAGGCCTCGACTATGTCATGGGCCACAATGAACGATTTGTGTTCGAATGCTAATGGTACCAGGCCCCGACTTTGTCATGGCCCAGAATGAACGATTTGTGTTCGAATGCTAATTGTACCAGGCCCAGACTTTGTCATGGGCCACTATGAACGATTTGTGTTCGAATGCTAATTGTACCAAGCAATGACTTTGTCATGGCCCAGAATGAACGATTTGTGTTCGAATGCTAATTGTACCAGGCCCCGACTTTGTCATGGGCCACAATGAACGATTTGTGTTCGAATGATAATGGTACCAGGCCCAGACTTTGTCATGGCCCAGAATGAACGATTTGTGTTCGAATGCTAATGGTACCAGGCCCCAACTTTGTCATGGGCCACAATGAATGATTTGTGTTCGAATGCTAATTGTACCAGGCCCAGACTTTGTCATGGGCCACAATGAACGATTTGTGTTCGAATGATAATGGTTCCAGGCCCAGACTTTGTCATGGGCCACAATGAACGATTTGTGTTCGAATGATAATGGTACCAGGCCCCGACTTTGTCATGGCCCAGAATGAACGATTTGTGTTCGAATGCTAATGGTACCAGACCCAGACTTTGTCATGGGCCACTATGAACGATTTGTGTTCGAATGCTAATTGTACCAGGCAATGACTTTGTCATGGCCCAGAATGAACGATTTGTGTTCGAATGCTAATTGTACCAGGCCCCGACTTTGTCATAGGCCACAATGAACGATTTGTGTTCGAATGATAATGGTACCAGGCCCCGACTTTGTCATGGCCCAGAATGAACGATTTGTGTTCGAATGCTAATGGTACCAGGCCCCAACTTTGTCATGGGCGACAATGAATGATTTGTGTTCGAATGCTAATTGTACCAGGCCCAGACTTTGTCATGGGCCACAATGAACGATTTGTGTTCGAATGCTTATTGTACCAGGCCCAGACTTTGTCATGAGCCACAATGAACGATTTGTGTTCGAATGATAATGGTAACAGGCCCCGACTTTGTCATGGCCCAGAATGAACGATTTGTGTTCGAATGCTAATGGTACCAGGCCCCGACTTTGTCATGGGCCACAATGAATGATTTGTGTTCGAATGCTAATTGTACCAGGCCCAGACTTTGTCATGGGCCACAATGAACGATTTGTGTTCGAATGCTAATTGTACCAGGCCCCGACTTTGTCATGGGCCACAATGAACGATTTGTGTTCGAATGCTAATTGTACCAGGCCCAGACTTTGTCATGGACCACAATGAACGATTTGTGTTCGAATGCTAATGGTACCAGGCTCCGACTTTGTCATGGGCCACAATGAACGATTTGTGTTCGAATGATAATGGTACCAGGCCCCGACTTTGTCATGGGCCACAATGAACGATTTGTGTTCGAATGCTAATGGTACCAGGCCCGACTTTGTCATGGGCCACAATGAACGATTTGTGTTCGTATGCTAATTGTACCAGGCCCAGACTTTGTCATGGGCCACAATGAACGATTTGTGTTCGAATGCTAATTGTACCAGGCCCCGACTTTGTCATGGGCCACAATGAACGATTTGTGTTCGAATGATAATGGTTCCAGGCCTCGACTATGCCATGGGCCACAATGAATGATTTGTGTTCGAATGCTAATTGTACCAGGCCCAGACTTTGTCATGGGCCACAATGAACGATTTGTGTTCGAATGATAATGGTTCCAGGCCCAGACTTTGTCATGGGCCACAATGAACGATTTGTGTTCGAATGATAATGGTACCAGGCCCCGACTTTGTCAAGGCCCAGAATGAACGATTTGTGTTCGAATGCTAATGGTACCAGGCCCAGACTTTGTCATGGGCCACTATGAACGATTTGTGTTCGAATGCTAATTGTACCAGGCAATGACTTTGTCATGGCCCAGAATGAACGATTTGTGTTCGAATGCTAATTGTACCAGGCCCCGACTTTGTCATAGGCCACAATGAACGATTTGTGTTCGAATGATAATGGTACCAGGCCCCGACTTTGTCATGGCCCAGAATGAACGATTTGTGTTCGAATGCTAATGGTACCAGGCCCCAACTTTGTCATGGGCGACAATGAATGATTTGTGTTCGAATGCTAATTGTACCAGGCCCAGACTTTGTCATGGGCCACAATGAACGATTTGTGTTCGAATGCTTATTGTACCAGGCCCAGACTTTGTCATGAGCCACAATGAACGATTTGTGTTCGAATGATAATGGTACCAGGCCCCGACTTTGTCATGGCCCAGAATGAACGATTTGTGTTCGAATGCTAATGGTACCAGGCCCCGACTTTGTCATGGGCCACAATGAATGATTTGTGTTCGAATGCTAATTGTACCAGGCCCAGACTTTGTCATGGGCCACAATGAACGATTTGTGTTCGAATGCTAATTGTACCAGGCCCCGACTTTGTCATGGGCCACAATGAACGATTTGTGTTCGAATGCTAATTGTACCAGGCCCAGACTTTGTCATGGGCCACAATGAACGATTTGTGTTCGAATGCTAATGGTACCAGGCTCCGACTTTGTCATGGGCCACAATGAACGATTTGTGTTCGAATGATAATGGTACCAGGCCCAGACTTTATCATGGGCCACAATGAACGATTTGTCTTCGAATGATAATGGTACCAGGCCCCGACTTTGTCATGGGCCACAATGAACGATTTGTGTTCGAATGATAATGGTACCAGGCCCCGACTTTGTCATGGGCCACAATGAACGATTTGTGTTCGAATGATAATGGTTCCAGGCCTCGACTATGTCATGGGCCACAATGAACGATTTGTGTTCGAATGCTAATGGTACCAGGCCCCGACTTTGTCATGGCCCAGAATGAACGATTTGTGTTCGAATGCTAATTGTACCAGGCCCAGACTTTGTCATGGGCCACAATGAACGATTTGTGTTCGAATGCTAATTGTACCAGGCCCCGACTTTGTCATGGGCCACAATGAACGATTTGTGTTCGAATGCTAATTGTACCAGGCCCAGACTTTGTCATGGGCCACAATGAACGATTTGTGTTCGAATGCTAATTGTACCAGGCCCAGACTTTGTCATGGGCCACAATGAACGATTTGTGTTCGAATGATAATGGTTCCAGGCCTCGACTATGTCATGGGCCACAATGAACGATTTGTGTTCGAATGCTAATGGTACCAGGCCCCGACTTTGTCATGGCCCAGAATAAACGATTTGTGTTCGAATGCTAATTGTACCAGGCCCAGACTTTGTCATGGGCCACTATGAACGATTTGTGTTCGAATGCTAATTGTACCAGGCAATGACTTTGTCATGGCCCAGAATGAACGATTTGTATTCGAATGCTAATTGTACCAGGCCCCGACTTTGTCATGGGCCACAATGAACGATTTGTGTTCGAATGATAATGGTACCAGGCCCCGACTTCGTCATGGCCCAGAATGAACGATTTGTGTTCGAATGCTAATGGTACCAGGCCCCGACTTTGTCATGGGCGACAATGAATGATTTGTGTTCGAATGCTAATTGTACCAGGCCCAGACTTTGTCATGGGCCACAATGAACGATTTGTGTTCGAATGCTTATTGTACCAGGCCCAGACTTTGTCATGAGCCACAATGAACGATTTGTGTTCGAATGATAATGGTACCAGGCCCCGACTTTGTCATGGCCCAGAATGAACGATTTGTGTTCGAATGCTAATGGTACCAGGCCCCGACTTTGTCATGGGCCACAATGAATGATTTGTGTTCGAATGCTAATTGTACCAGGCCCCGACTTTGTCATGGGCCACAATGAACGATTTGTGTTCGAATGATAATGGTACCAGGCCCAGACTTTGTCATGGGCCACAATGAACGATTTGTGTTCGAATGATAATGGTACCAGGCCCAGACTTTGTCATGGGCCACAATGAACGATTTGTGTTCGAATGTTAATGGTACCAGGCCCAGACGTTGTCATGGGCCACAATGAACGATTTGTGTTCGAATGATAATGGTACCAGGCCCCGACTTTGTCATGGGCCACAATGAACGATTTGTGTTCGAATGATAATGGTATTAGGCCCAGACTTTGTCATGGACCACAATGAACGATTTGTGTTCGAATGATAATGGTACCAGGCCCAGACTTTGTCATGAGCCACAATGAACGATTTGTGTTCGAATGATAATGGTACCAGGCCCCGACTTTGTCATGGGCCACAATGAACGATTTGTGTTCGAAAGATAATGGTTCCAGGCCTCGACTTTGTCATGGGTCACAATGAACGATTTGTGTTCGAATGCTAATGGTACCAGGCCCCGACTTTGTCATGCGCCACAATGAACGATTTGTTTTCGAATGCTAATGGTACCAGGCCCCGACTTTGTCATGGGCCACAATGAACGATTTGTGTTCGAATGCTAATTGTACCAGGCCCCGACTTTGTCATGGGCCACAATGAACGATTTGTGTTCGAATGCTAATGGTACCAGGCCCCGACTTTGTCATGGGCCACAATGAACGATTTGTGTTCGAATGATAATGGTACCAGGCCCCGACTTTGTCATGGGCCACAATGAACGATTTGTGTTCGAATACTAAAGGTACCAGGCCCAGACTTTGTCATGGGCCACAATGAACGATTTGTGTTCGAATGATATTGGTACCAGGCCCCGACTTTGTCATGAGCCACAATGAACGATTTGTGTTCGAATGATAATGGTACCAGGCCCAGACTTTGTCATGGGCCACAATGAACGATTTGTGTTCGAATGATAATGGTTCCAGGCCCCGACTTTGTCATGGGCCACAATGAACGATTTGTGTTCGAATGATAATGGTACCAGGCCCAGACTTTGTCATGGGCCACAATGAACGATTTGTGTTCGAATGATAATGGTACCAGGCCCCGACTTTGTCATGGGCCACAATGAACGATTTGTGTTCGAATGATAATGGTACCAGGCCCCGACTTTGTCATGGGCCACAATGAACGATTTGTGTTCGAATGATAATGGTTCCCGGCCTCGACCATGTCATGGGCCACAATGAACGATTTGTGTTCGAATGATAATGGTACCAGGCCCCGACTTTGTCATGGCCCAGAATGAACGATTTGTGTTCGAATGCTAATTGTACCAGGCCCAGACTTTGTCATGGGCCACTATGAACGATTTGTGTTCGAATGCTAATTGTACCAAGCAATGACTTTGTCATGGCCCAGAATGAACGATTTGTGTTCGAATGCTAATTGTACCAGGCCCCGACTTTGTCATGGGCCACAATGAACGATTTGTGTTCGAATGATAATGGTACCAGGCCCAGCCTTTGTCATGGCCCAGAATGAACGATTTGTGTTCGAATGCTAATGGTACCAGGCCCCAACTTTGTCATGGGCCACAATGAATGATTTGTGTTCGAATGCTAATTGTACCAGGCCCAGACTTTGTCATGGGCCACAATGAACGATTTGTGTTCGAATGATAATGGTTCCAGGCCCAGACTTTGTCATGGGCCACAATGAACGATTTGTGTTCGAATGATAATGGTACCAGGCCCCGACTTTGTCATGGCCCAGAATGAACGATTTGTGTTCGAATGCTAATGGTACCAGGCCCAGACTTTGTCATGGGCCACTATGAACGATTTGTGTTCGAATGCTAATTGTACCAGGCAATGACTTTGTCATGGCCCAGAATGAACGATTTGTGTTCGAATGCTAATTGTACCAGGCCCCGACTTTGTCATAGGCCACAATGAACGATTTGTGTTCGAATGATAATGGTACCAGGCCCCGACTTTGTCATGGCCCAGAATGAACGATTTGTGTTCGAATGCTAATGGTACCAGGCCCCAACTTTGTCATGGGCGACAATGAATGATTTGTGTTCGAATGCTAATTGTACCAGGCCCAGACTTTGTCATGGGCCACAATGAACGATTTGTGTTCGAATGCTTATTGTACCAGGCCCAGACTTTGTCATGAGCCACAATGAACGATTTGTGTTCGAATGATAATGGTACCAGGCCCCGACTTTGTCATGGCCCAGAATGAACGATTTGTGTTCGAATGCTAATGGTACCAGGCCCCGACTTTGTCATGGGCCACAATGAATGATTTGTGTTCGAATGCTAATTGTACCAGGCCCAGACTTTGTCATGGGCCACAATGAACGATTTGTGTTCGAATGCTAATTGTACCAGGCCCCGACTTTGTCATGGGCCACAATGAACGATTTGTGTTCGAATGCTAATTGTACCAGGCCCAGACTTTGTCATGGGCCACAATGAACGATTTGTGTTCGAATGCTAATGGTACCAGGCTCCGACTTTGTCATGGGCCACAATGAACGATTTGTGTTCGAATGATAATGGTACCAGGCCCAGACTTTGTCATGGGCCACAATGAACGATTTGTGTTCGAATGATAATGGTACCAGGCCCCGACTTTGTCATGGGCCACAATGAACGATTTGTGTTCGAATGATAATGGTACCAGGCCCCGACTTTGTCATGGGCCACAATGAACGATTTGTGTTCGAATGATAATGGTTCCAGGCCTCGACTATGTCATGGGCCACAATGAACGATTTGTGTTCGAATGCTAATGGTACCAGGCCCCGACTTTGTCATGGCCCAGAATGAACGATTTGTGTTCGAATGCTAATTGTACCAGGCCCAGACTTTGTCATGGGCCACAATGAACGATTTGTGTTCGAATGCTAATTGTACCAGGCCCCGATTTTGTCATGGGCCACAATGAACGATTTGTGTTGGAATGCTAAATGTACCAGGCCCAGACTTTGTCATGGGCCACAATGAACGATTTGTGTTCGAACGCTAATTGTACCAGGCTCCGACTTTGTCATGGGCCACAATGAACGATTTGTGTTCGAATGATAATGGTTCCAGGCCTCGACTATGTCATGGGCCACAATGAACGATTTGTGTTCGAATGCTAATGGTACCAGGCCCCGAATTTGTCATGGCCCAGAATGAACGATTTGTGTTCGAATGCTAATTGTACCAGGCCCAGACTTTGTCATGGGCCACTATGAACGATTTGTGTTCGAATGCTAATTGTACCAGGCAATGACTTTGTCATGGCCCAGAATGAACGATTTGTATTCGAATGCTAATTGTACAAGGCCCCGACTTTGTCATGGGCCACAATGAACGATTTGTGTTCGAATGATAATGGTACCAGGCCCCGACTTCGTCATGGCCCAGAATGAACGATTTGTGTTCGAATGCTAATGGTACCAGGCCCCGACTTTGTCATGGGCGACAATGAATGATTTGTGTTCGAATGCTAATTATACCAGGCCCAGACTTTGTCATGGGCCACAATGAACGATTTGTGTTCGAATGCTTATTGTACCAGGCCCAGACTTTGTCATGAGCCACAATGAACGATTTGTGTTCGAATGATAATGGTACCAGGCCCCGACTTTGTCATGGCCCAGAATGAACGATTTGTGTTCGAATGCTAATGGTACCAGGCCCCGACTTTGTCATGGGCCACAATGAATGATTTGTGTTCGAATGCTAATTGTACCAGGCCCAGACTTTGTCATGGGCCACAATGAACGATTTGTGTTCGAATGCTAATTGTACCAGGCCCCGACTTTGTCATGGGCCACAATGAACGATTTGTGTTCGAATGATAATTGTACCAGGCCCAGACTTTGTCATGGGCCACAATGAACGATTTGTGTTCGAATGCTAATGGTACCAGGCTCCGACTTTGTCATGGGCCACAATGAACGATTTGTGTTCGAATGCTAATGGTACCAGGCCCCGACTTTGTCATGGGCGACAATGAATGATTTGTGTTCGAATGCTAATTGTACCTGGCCCAGACTTTGTCATGGGCCACAATGAACGATTTGTGTTCGAATGCTTATTGTACCAGGCCCAGACTTTGTCATGAGCCACAATGAACGATTTGTGTTCGAATGATAATGGTACCAGGCCCCGACTTTGTCATGGCCCAGAATGAACGATTTGTGTTCGAATGCTAATGGTACCAGGCCCCGACTTTGTCATGGGCCACAATGAATGATTTGTGTTCGAATGCTAATTGTACCAGGCCCAGACTTTGTCATGGGCCACAATGAACGATTTGTGTTCGAATGCTAATTGTACCAGGCCCCGACTTTGTCATGGGCCACAATGAACGATTTGTGTTCGAATGCTAATTGTACCAGGCCCAGACTTTGTCATGGGCCACAATGAACGATTTGTGTTCGAATGCTAATGGTACCAGGCTCCGACTTTGTCATGGGCCACAATGAACGATTTGTGTTCGAATGCTAATGGTACCAGGCCCCGACTTTGTCATGGGCCACAATGAATGATTTGTGTTCGAATGCTAATGATATGATGCCCCGACTTTCTCATGCCCCAGAATGAACGTTTTCTGTTCGAATGCTAATTGTACGAGGCCCCGACTTTATCATGGGCTACAATGAACGATTTGTATTCGACTGCCTGTTTTCCACCGGCTGAACTACAGTCGGATCGAGAGTTTCATCGCAATGGAGGCCAGATGTAATTTGTTGTAACAGCGACTCTAGTGTCAGGTCGCTGATCATGCCATTTCAGGGAAGTGTGACTTATAATCTGTGCGCTTTTTTCAACACGCATCACGTTCAATAGGACAGCATGAATGAATATGATACCACTTTATTGGTTGCTGGCTACTACCGCTGAACAACTATGAGAATGTCCAGCTGCAATTACGTCATAACTTTCTAAATTCTATCGACTGGACATTTTTATCATGTTATTTTGAACATTGATATAACGTCATATGTTATAATTGTAAAGGGAGGAATATAGAATGTTACAAAAATTACAAGTTTTCAAAATAATTTTGAAGTTAGTCCAATTATAATATATATATATATATATATATATATATATATATATATATATATATATATATATATTAACCGAAACGTGGTGAACAAAAACAATTACTATCATGAAAGTACAGATTTTCATAAATGGGAATTTTGCGCAGGGTAAAATGGTGGAAATGGCAGGATAAATTCATTAACATAGAACTTGAAAGAATACTAGTCAAATACCAGTGGATAGAGAGATACATCGAACTCGATGGCGGTGAATAGGGCACAGTGCGGAAGATAACTGATTGCATTATACAATTTATACTTTTTTGTAATCCCCAAGGAAAAAAACAAACCATAAGATCAACATATTGTTTTAGATGACAGAAGGAAGACTTGGGACGCTCTTAAAAGAATGGTACGAAACAGAACGGCTTGGAAAGTGTTTGTTGAAGGTCCTAGCTCCACAGGGATCCCAAAGGTAAAGAAAATGAAGAATAACAAAACCACATAATGGAGAAATAATTATGCACTTAAAACTCAATTTAAATGAATCCAACACATCATTGTCATTAATGTCTGAATTATTTTAGTAATATAAACATACTGAAAAAATGGGAATGATTTTCATTCATTGCTCAATCACAAATAACATAAATATTACAATTGACATTGATACGGTGTTAAAAACTGAAGATAAAATATAGAAAAAATGGGTGTAAGTAGAATTATTTTCATATGTCAACAACCGTTAAGTATTGTGTGCACCAAAATGTTCAGGAATCGACGCCCTATCTATTTAATACACTCTTATAAGATGTCTGTAAAGCAATTCCGTGTGTAAAATGCACGTTGATATGTGAAAAAAAAAAAATGGAAATACTTGTTTTTTCACTCACCACTAGAAACCGTCTAAATAATCAATTTGAATTTGAACCACAAATAATTCCAGATGAATAGTCCATTTGCATTTGAAATATAAATAACACACATGACTTAGCCATTTGAATTTGTGACATAAGTAACACACATGACTTAGCTATTTGAATTTGAAACATAAGTAACACGCATGACTTACCCATTTGAATTTGAAACATAAGTTATTGAGTTATTTGCGGGTGATCATAATTGTACCATCATAATTGGCAATCTTAGAGATTATAACAACTAGAGAGGCGTGACACTTGTGTCAGTTACCTCAAAGATATTCTGCAAAATCATCCTAAATAGATTAACGGATTCAATGGATGCAGTAATGCGTGAAGAACAGGCTGGGTTTAGAAAAGGGAGAAGCTGTCTTGACCACATTTTCACTCTACGACTTATACTAGAGGAACACATTGAAAAGCAAAAACCTTTTGTACTTAACTTCATCGACTTCAAAAAATCATTTGACAGTATTCATATAGATACTTTGTGGAAAATTCTGAAGCAATATGGCTTACCATAAAAAATCATAATTATTGTCAAAGACATGTATGATGGTTACACATGTGCAGTTCGAACAGAGGAAGGACTGAGCGAATGTTTCCCAATATAAACTGGGGTTAAACAAGGATGTATTTTATCGCCCTTGTTATTTGGAATTGTTATGGATTTCATAATGAAGAAATGCTGCACTGGTAATAAAGGCATCAAACGGATACAAGGAGACCATGTGGAGGACCTCGACTTTGCAGATGACATAGTTCTCATTAGCAGTCAGATAAAAACGAAGCAGGATAACACAAATGAACTATCATCAATAGCCAGCAAAATTGAGCTTGAGATCAATCATGGAAAGACTAAAGTCATGAAAAGTTTAATTCCAACAGATGACCGAATATACATGGAAAACAAACCAGTAGAAGAGATCGATCACTTTAACTGTCTTGGAAGTCACATTGATCGAGAAGGGGATACAAGTAAAGAAATTAGAATCAGAATGGCTAAGGCAGCAATGTCTTTCAGAAGCCCCTTGAAAAGTTGTGGAAATCAAAACTAATCAGCACAAACACAAAACTTAGGCTATTCAAATCAAAAGTACTATCAACCCTTACGTATGCGTGTGAAAGCTGGAAAACAACAAGAGATATAGAAACTAAGTTGAACGCATTCGAAAATAAATGTCTAAGGAAAATACTTGGTATAGCGTGGAACGAATTCAAAACAAACGAAGAAATTAGAGAAATCGTCAATCAACCACTAATATCTTCAGTAATAAAGAAAAGGCCATATGTTGGACATGTGATGAGAAGAGATAATAACCGAATAGCAAAGCAAGCCTTCATATGGTAAACAACAGGTAAGAGAAAAAGAGGAAGACCCATGGAGGCACTGAGAAGAACGTTGATGAGAGAGGCAAGAGCTGCAGGATTCGGCTCCCTCAATGAGGTAGAGCTACTTGCACAGAACAGAGTACAGATGGCGAGATTTGATAACATATCTTTAAAAGAAAACTACTAGAACAAAAATTCAGATAGGAGAAGGTGTATCTTGGTCTACGCCCTATGAGCCGGCTACGGCTCGAAAGGTCAATAGATAGATATATAATTGCACTCCGAACATGTCCATACGTGCCCAGATCCCCTCATCAGCAAGTCCAGCAGTGCCCTGCGACTGACGACTCCAGTTCTGTGTTGGTTGATAAGTCTTCTTACATGCCCACTAAGTTTCTCATTTCTGGCTGTAAAAAAAAAAGTAAAGTACCCCCCGTCACGCCAAGTGGCGTATAGGGAAATATGGTGTTAGTGACCCTATATTTTACAGACCTTCAGCACATGATTTTTGGGGTAATGTGGTCGGTATTACGCCCGTGCTGCTTTTACTTTCCCAGAAAAAATCCGGTACCCATTTAAGGCTGGGTGAACCCGGAGCCGTCGGTTGGGATCGAACCCTACCCTTGTCCGTAGTAGTCCAGTTCACTAACCACTGAGCTATCGCGGCTCCTACTAATTTTTAGGGAATTAGTAAAACCCAGGTGTCCTCGCCAGGATTACGAACCCCGGCTGTTGCCGTGGTAAGCCAACCGCCTATCGATTGCGCTAACCGGACACCATTTCTGGCTGTGCCCATCTTAATTCCTATCTCTATCATCCGAAGAAGAGACGTTGATTTGTGATTCACAAAGTCCTGTGCTCTTCCCTCATCGTTGAGGTCATTGATGATGTCCGCCCGATCCATTGGTTGATCGTCCTCATCGGCAGCGCAGCTAGCCAACCTGTGCGCTCTTTCATTTCCCCGTATTCCCGCATGTCCAGGGACATAGATAACAGGTACACATACTAATGTTTTATGCTGGATGCTACTTTGTTGAACACCAACTATTGTGGCTGGATCTGCCAGTATTGAATAGTTAAATCCATCCGCAGAACAAACAAGATATATTCGTGGTGCCTGGCCTCGTCACCTTTCTTCTTCGCCTTTGATCTTCTGAATGTGATATCATCACTGACTCGAAAGTTTCTGTGTCTGTCTTTCTTTAATTTTTGTGTTCCACGTGTACTACGATCTGCAGCTATATAGTCCCTAATTTTTTCATCGATAGAGAGTTCCCTCAAGGAAGCCCTGCAAACATCATTATATCTCAGCACTGGTCTACCTTTTGACCTCTTACAATATTTATTTTTGAATACGAAATTTGCCATTGTTCTTACCTGACACAGTCACCTTAGCCTACAACTCCGAAGTGTTGCCGTGACTAATGAGAGTTTTGGTTTGTTGTCAAACATTACAGTTGCTTATTTTGCAGTGCCATTTCAGGTTCATAAACTTTACAAGGCAATGCGCATAACAGCTGTTTAACAATGTGTTCTGACGGGCATGGGTAGTCGAAGTTTATGCTCCATATTGAAGTGTACTAAGCACAATTATGGTAAATTTGAATCTTAGTCTTGAGTGTTAATTTGGTGTTGGCCCATGCTCTATCTTTAAGTTTACAAATATGGAAACCGCCTTTCCGATTCGGGAATTTATTTCTTCTTCGAGGGAGACAGTGGTTGTGACCATAGGACATTCTTCCTCTTCCTCATCTTCTATCCTTCCTCTGCTGCCGTTGGCGTAGAGGGGAGAAACAATATGCGATTCTTTGCTCTTCTGTTGGCGTCTTCTGATGTTATTCCTTCTAGTGACTCTAGTATTACCTTTATCCATCTCTTTCTCGGTCTTCCTCTTAATCTGACGTTTTTGTAGCGTTTGTTTATGGCTCTTTGAGTCATTGTTAGTTCTTTGTGTCTTGTCATGTGGCCGAACCAATTTATCTGTTGTTTTCTTTATATATTCGATGGCTGGTTCAATTTCGAGTTTCTTCCTCAGGTCAGTGTTTCTTACTATGTCCCTTTAGCTGTTTCCTGTCATTCTTCTGACGCATTTCATTTCGGTGGTCGTTATCTTTCTTATTGTTCTAGAGTCCACGTCAAATTATGGCACTGATAGCACAGAGTTGGTAGAAAAATTGATTTGTATATTGCCCTTTTTGCTTCCGTAGTTATTGCTTTGTTTTTCAATAGTGTTGATACTTGCCTATAACTTGGCATGCTTTTTTACACTTATATCTACCTCGGTCTCTCGGACCATAGGACCGAGGCTGAATAATATTTTAATACATGAAATAGTATAATTATCATCATGTGCCATACCGGTTGGTGTAGTGACCATCACCTTCCACATACTTCTATTAACATTACATCCCATCAATTCTATTCTTGACTGTTTCCCTTGCCATAACACCATGATATCTAGTATTTTCTATTGTTGTCCTCACTGATCTTTCTTTATAAGTATTTTGCAGCTGGAACCACATATTCTAATTTTAATCTTCTCATGATGTACCCGAAAAATGTTGATTCTTTCATACTAATATTTTAGGATCTCCCTTTTTTGTGTTGGCCACTTTGAGAATTTATTCATTGGTCTTTTTAGCTCTCCAGGGAAATATCAACATTCTTCTGAGAAATCCCATCTCTGCGGCCTCTAATCGTCTTGTCATTTGTTTGTCAACTGTCCATGATACGTTTTTATAGGTCAGAATTGGCTCTATATAGCACCGATGTACTCTCTTTCTTACTCTATTGCTAAAGACTTGTTGCATAAGGTGTTTGTCATTTTCTTAAATGCTATTGCGATCTGAGTTATTCAGCTTTTTATTTATGTGGTGTATTTCTCATCTGATGTTATTATTGTGCCCAAATATTTGAAGCGGTGCACGAGTTTCAGAATTGTCATGTTTATGTATATGCTGCATGGTGGTGATGATTACAAAACAAGGATATAAAATGGGGAGGTTATAATACGTCGAGCTCCTTGATGATTATCTCATCAAACATTTGAAACAATTTATATACATACATATCCCACTTGACTAAATTATTGTCTTTTTCATTCTCTGCCATTGTTTTAATGCACGTTGTTCTCTTCTATTGTCACATCATCATCATCATCATCATCTTCCAGTCCATTTCCGCAACGAAGGTTGGCTACCATGGAGCGCCATTCTGCTCTATCTCTTGCTCTGATGGTGGAGGTTATAAAATGCTGGTTTGTGCATCTTTTGATATTACTCGCCCATGTTAGTCTTGGTCTGTCTCTGTCTCTTGCTCTGATGGTGCAGGTTATAAAATGCTGGTTTGTGCATCTTTTGATATTACTCGCCCATGTTAGTCTTGGTCTGTCTCTGTCTCTTGCTCTGATGGTGCAGGTTATAAAATGCTGGTTTGTGCATCTTTTGATATTACTCGCCCATGTTAGTCTTGGTCTGTCTCTGTCTCTTGCTCTGATGGTGCAGGTTATAAAATGCTGGTTTGTGCATCTTTTGATATTACTCGCCCATGTTAGTCTTGGTCTGTCTCTGTCTCTTGCTCTGATGGTGGAGGTTATAAAATGCTGGTTTGTGCATCTTTTGATGTTACTCGCCCATGTTAGTCTTGGTCTGTCTCTGTCTCTTGCTCTGATGGTGGAGGTTATAAAATGCTGGTTTGTGCATCTTTTGATATTACTCGCCCATGTTAGTCTTGGTCTGTCTCTGTCTCTTGCTCTGATGGTGGAGGTTATAAAATGCTGGTTTGTGCATCTTTTGATGTTACTCGCCCATGTTAGTCTTGGTCTGTCTCTGTCTCTTGCTCTGATGGTGCAGGTTATAAAATGCTGGTTTGTGCATCTTTTGATATTACTCGCCCATGTTAGTCTTGGTCTGTCTCTGTCTCTGCTCTTTTACCCTATATTTTCCCCTCCAGGATTAATTTTAGTAGGCTGTTGTGTCTTTTAACATGGCATCTTGTTTGAATTGTGTTTAGTAGTTCTCTTTTCATGTTTAGTTGTTTTAAGACTTCATCTTTTGTTTTATTTTTCTTCCATCCAATTCTACCTTTTCTTCTATATATCCACATTTCAAAGGCATCACTTCTCTGTTCTGTTTTCTTATCTAATGTCCATGTTTCTGCACCATATAGGAATGTTGAGAAGACATCAAATTTTATAATCTTAGTTTTAGCTCTGGTGTTTTTTTATGTTATTATGTTCTTCATGACATAACAATTACTTTTTGCCATTCCTATTATTTTGTTTATTTCAGTTGTACATGTTCCATCACTGGTTATAGTATGTCCAAGGTAGTTGAAGCTCCGAGGTGTCTGCAGGTCTATTCCTTCAATTTTGATATCCATTTGTGGGTTTTGAGTATTTTCTTTGTTTATGATCAGAATTTTATCCTTTTTGATATTCGTATCTAGTCCATATTGTTTGCTTGTCATGTTTATTTCATTAAGTAATTGTTGTAGTAATTAATTAAGAATTTGTCACATATTACCTCTATATCCATAGATTTCCGCCATCTGCTGCTTATAGTAAGCCTTGCTAATCTAATTTTGATAGGATTATATTGATTATGTAACAGGGGGTAATGCAAATTAATTAGCAATGCATAAGCCACGTTATTAATGTCTTATAGTCTAAATCTTCTGTTGCACAAATACAATAAGTTATGTAAACCCCGTGGCCGGCAGAAAAAAAAATTGTGTAAATCTCGTTGTGTAAATAAACTTAACAGTTTTTTTTTCAATTTTTGCGCATGTAATAAAGGGTGAGTCAAGGTAAAAATATTGAACTGTCAAATGCAAACCGGCCAAACAGTAACTAACAATTTCAACGTGTATATCTAATGAAATGTAACTCTTCAAATAAATACTCTTTGCAAGTTAAGAAATACTATTTTAAGTTATCGAAATGTATTAATGAATTCGGAGTGTATGGTAACATTGTGTAACTATTGTAAAATGTAAAGAAACGATTCATCAATGTGAAAGACATGCATTTATTTGTTCATGTATATATGTGTTCTATATTAATAATTGAAAAGTAGCTCTCGACACATAGTATATGAGATGATGAAGAAATGAAAGAAAAATGTATGACATACATAGAATGTGATAGATAGCCCTATATGATTGTAGAGCCACAGACCGATGTCTTGATATATACAACATACACACACCATATGAACTAAAAGAGTCAGTATTTATTACCGTGCCCACAAAGACTGGCCCTGCATTG
Source organism: Megaustenia siamemsis (assembly GCA_032433765.1). Lineage (NCBI taxonomy): Eukaryota > Metazoa > Mollusca > Gastropoda > Stylommatophora > Ariophantidae > Megaustenia > Megaustenia siamemsis. The sequence goes on along the minus strand of JAVIAB010000101.1, from coordinate 37,869,762 downwards.
TGAGCGACTATAGAAAAATAATTTTGATGAACCTCGTAACAAAAGTTTTGTTTAAAGTTGTTTTCTTCATTCCTTCATCATTTGCCTTTTAGGCTCCAGGGGAGATATAATTTGCGGTCTTTTGTTGTTCTGTTGGCTTCTACTGTTGATATGTTTTCTAGTACTTCTAACATTTCATCGATTCATCGTTTTCGTTGTCAACCCTTGGGTTTGGTATTCTCACAAAGCTTTTTGAAGGCTCGTTGTGTTGTGTTTTTATTACGTTGCATTGTCACGTGGTGAAACATTTTATTTGTTGTTTCTTTATATATATATATATATATATATATATATATATATATATATATATATATATATATATATATATATTATATGGCCGGGGCTATTCCTATCTTGTTTCTCATATCTTCATTTCTGATTTTGTCTGGCAGATTGTTTCCTGTCAAAATTGTACTGGGAAGAATACAAAGTAAAATCTATATTTGCACATGTAAATTAACAGAAGAATGGTTTCTATTAGAAAAAAAAACCCGGTACAAGAGAAGACATATTTTCATGAGAATGTTAACAGAAATAGTATAAGGGAATAAATAACGATGCATGTTTGCTTCATAGAATACATGAACTTTTGATACGATACACAATAAAAAACTAATTTTAAAAAAGCCTGATAAAATGTACATTACATGATTTTTACCTAAGATTGATATGTAATTTATACTGGAAACCAAAACCATAACATCTGTAAAAAAAAGGTATAACAGTGCGAAAAAATATGAGCAATACAGGGCTGCACTCTAACACTATTCTTTTATTTTTGTCGATACATTGAGAAGGTCGTTTTAGACATTATAGAGATGCCAAACAAGTTCTTTATGGATATATAACCAATAATCTAAGATACGCTGATGATAACGTAATATATCTATCTATCTATCTATCTATCTATCTATCTATCTATCTATCTATCTATCTATCTATCTATCTATCTATCTATCTATCTATCTATCTATCTATCTATCTATCTATCTATCTATCTATCTATCTATCTATCTATCTATCTATCTATCTATCTATCTATCTATCTAGCTATCTATCTATCTATCTATCTATCTATCTATCTATCTATCTATCTATCTATCTATCTATCTATCTATCTATCTATCTATCTATCTATCTATCTATCTATCTATCTATCTATCTATCTATTTATCTATCTATTTTTTATCAAGTGTCAGGCCATGTACCGGACCCTCATTGTATCTCGCCACATGGGTCTGTCCTGGGGGAGTCGCTCAAAGTTGGTGCGGGTACTGGTTTCTGCTGTTGTTGTCTCTCACCTAAATGTACTTTTTAATGTCACTCTCTCTCCCAACATGTTTTTCTTTTACCCTCCGGTTCCGATTTGAGTGGGTTCTTTCATATACTTTAGTTGTCTCTTCTCATCACATAGTCAACATATAAAAACCTTCTTTTATTGATGATATCTGAAAGTGTTGGATACATTGCCATTTCTCATATTTCTGCACTAGTCATGAATTAATGTTTCAGACAAATGACAGGAAACAGTCTGAGAGATAAGATCAGAAATGAAGAACTGCGAAAAAAAACTATGAATAGCCACCGCCATATAATATATAATGAAACAACATATAAAATGGTTTGGGCACGTGGAAGATCAGAACACAGCATAACGAGCCCTCAATAAACGTTACGAGAATACCTTACCATGGGTCGACCACGAAAAAGATGAATCGGCGGAATACTAGAAGTACTAGGAAACATAACATCAACAGAGGCGGACAGAAGAGCAAAAGACCGCCAGTTATATCTCCCATCGACGCTGACAGGAAAATAAGGAAAGAAAGAAGAAGTAGAAGTCATGATTTCTTTGCGTGATATAGTAAGTATTTTCCTGAAGCATTTGTTGTCAAAGGCATCCATTTTTTTTTCATATTTATGTAGTTGTTTTCTAGCTCTTGCCAGAAAAATTAAGGTAGATAATACACATGATTTGAAAATCATGAGCATTTATTAGTGTTTAGTAAAATGTATTTTCATATTTTATCCATGTTTCTGAAAGTCATTGTTGCCTGTGATATTCTGATTCTAATTTCTTAATATGTATCTCCTTAATTTATGCAGCTTCAAAGATATACACAACGATTTACTTCTTTCACAGTTTTTCATTCAGGGTATATTTGTTATTTATTACTGGCTGACATTCATCATCATCATCGAGTGCCTTCTCCGCAACGAAGGTTGGCTACCATGGATCGCCATTCTACTCTGTTTCTTGCTTTGATGGTGCAGGCTGTCATAGATTGACATGTCCATCTTTTGATGTTACTCGTCCATGTTAGTCTTGGTCTGCCTCTGCCTCTTTTACCTTGTATTTTCCTTCCAATGTTACTTTTAGTAGGCTGTTGTGTCTTTTAATATGCCCAAAAATTTCATTTGTCTTGTCTTAATTGTATTTAGTAGTTATCTTTTTATTGTGCGTTGTTTTAAAACTTCATCGTTTGTTATCTTTTCTTTCCATGTCTGACATTATCCAACTATAATTACAACAAGTAAGTACAATTAGCAATATGTTTTTAATAAGGCTTCTTATACATGTACATCATCACCATCAGACGTGTAGTCATGCAAATCATCAGCATCATCATCATCTTCATCATCATCAGATCTCTTTTCAATGCGCATTATCATCATCAAACCTCGTGTCTAATTACATCATCACCATCATTAGATCCGTTGTCCACACACATTATCTTCATCATCATAAAATCTCTTGTCCATGCACATCATCACCATCGACATCAGATCTCTTGTCCATGCATATTTTCATCGTCAGTCCTCTTGTCCATGCACATTATCATCGTCAGTCCTCTTGTCCATGCATATTATCATCGTCAGTCCTCTTGTCCATGCATATTATCATCGTCAGTCCTCTTGTCCATGCATAATATCGTCATTAAATCTCATGTCCATGCACATCATCATCATCAGATCTTTTGCCCATTCACATTATCATCGGTAGGCCTCTTGTCCATGCACATCATAATCAGATCTTTGTCCATGTACATAACATATTCATCATTAGGTCTCTTGTCCATGCACATCATTATCATCATATCTTTTATCTATGTACATCATCATCATCAGGACTCTTGCCACTGCGCATCATCATCAACAAATCTTTTGTCAATGCACATTATCATGATTCTATATCTTGTCCATGCGCATTATATCATTAGGCCTTTTGTACATGCACATTATCATCATCAGACCTCTTGTCCATTCACATTATCATCATTATATATCTTGTCCATGCACATTATCATCATTATATATCGTGTCCATGCACATTATATCATCAGGTCCTTTGTCCATGTACATTATCATTATCGGGACTTTGTCTATGCACATCATCACTATCAGGCCCCATGTCCTTCCCAGAGTTATGCATTCACTAAACAATTCTGAAAGAATTTCTATTTCTGCTCAGGTCTCCCACTTCTTCTGTTGTCATATTCCAAATTCTGTCTGATGTCTTAAGACCACGATCTTCTTTTTCTGCTTCTAATATGTCGCCTAGAAACCATGCCTTCCATTAATGTTCTTTCCACGCACATTAAAAAAAAAACGGTCGTCCTTTTAAATCACGGGTTAGCCATTTTATCTGGCATTGATTTGTGTATATTTACAATAGGCCGCATCTTGTCTGTTTCGTCTTTTGAGTTATTTTATGCATATGTCAAACTGTTTTGAAATATTGTTACATTTATTCTCTCAATTCTTTATTTATCTTCTTCATCATCTTCTACCTTTTCAACACAATTTGTATAGCATAGATCTTCTTTCCAAACCGTTCTTTTTTCTTGCCATTATTTTAAGATCATTCCATGTCTTCACCATCATCTTTATCTCTGCTTCCATCCGTCTTCTTCAAGAATATATTGGTCTTCCTCTTTGTCTTTTTCCTTGGGTGTTTTTAGGTGTTATAGTTAGAGAATAATATAAACGAAACACAAGGTATTAGTGATGTTGTTAGAGAGATTAACAATGTTTATATAAATAAGAAATGTGTAGGAAGAAGATTAAATATGTTAATCTATAGATAAATAAGCAGTGGGAATGTACAGCAACAGCTGTCGAGGCTAGTGATAACATGCGTAGTAAACGTTTACTTGGTATGACTAATTTGAACGATTTGTTAGATGATGGAAATGGGTGATGTGGACACGCGTTGGTGATTTGTAATTATTTGATAGAGCACCCACAGTAAAAGATGCGATATTTGAAGAGAACTTTACTTTACGAGTAAAGAAAAGCTCATACAAAAGTTAAAATCTAGAAAATGTTCATGGCCAAACAAGGTACATAATGAGACGATAAAGTATCTTGGCACGTCAGGAAAGGAAACACTACTTAGACTAACAAACAAAACATGGATAAACTTCACAATATCCAAAGTAAGAAGGAATGCCTATGTGCTACCACTCTCAAGAAGAACAAATCACCAGATAGCCCGAGAAATTACCAGCCCCTAACAATAACATTGTGTATAGAAACCATACCATAAAGTATGATCAACAGAAGACTAAACTGTTATTTGGAAGCCTCTAATAACATTTGTCATGACAAGCTGGATTTTGGACAGGTAATAGTCTTGTTCATCTTCCACCTTTTTAGCTCCCAGTGGAGCATAGGTACAGTCTATAGGAAACAATTGATGGATTTTACAACGAGTTAAATGAGGCACTTCATAAATGCAAAGCACATGAAAACACCATAGTTCTAGGGAATTTTAACGCAAAAGTAGGAAAGGTAAGAGTTGAGGAAGTAGTTGGTCATTATGGCTTAGGCAAGGGGAATGAAAGAGGTGAGAAACTTATTGACTGGGCAAGAACACACACCATGGTGATAGGAAACACTTGGTTTAAGCAACATCCAAGACGTCTGTGGACATGGAAAAGCACAGGGATCAACGCACGTAATCAAAGTGATTATATAATGATAAGCAATATATTTAGAAACAGTCTGGTGTGTGTGAAAACTAGACCAGGGGCAGATTGCAATAGTGATCATGTACCAATTATGGGAAAGCTTAGAGTAAAATTAAAAACAAAAAAAACGAACCTCAGTTAACATCAAGTTAAATTTAGATTTACTAAAACCAGACAAGATGCTGCAAGACAAATATAAAATCACAATTCAGAACCGGTACAATGCAATAGAGAAGATACAACGCATTGATGAACAGTGGGAAATGCTAAAAGTATCAATGCAACAAACATCAAAAGAGTTCATACCACCAGTGAGGACAAATTCAAGAAAGAAATGGATCTTCTTCTTCTATCCTTCCTCTGCTGCCGTTGGCGTAGAGGGGAGATACAATATGCGATTCTTTGCTCTTCTGTTGGCCTCTTCGATGTTATTCCTCCTAGTGCCTCTAGTATTCCCTTTATCCATCTCTTTCTTTTCTTCCTCTTAATCTGGCGTTTTCGTAGCGTTTATTTAAGGCTCTTTGAGTCATTGTTAGTTCTTTTTGTATTGTTATGTGGCCGAACCCATTTATATGTTGTTTCTTTATGTATTCGATGGCTGGTTCAATTTCGAGTTTCTTCCTCAGGTCAGTGTTTCTTGCTATGTCCCTTAAGCTGTTTCCTGTCATTCTTCTGACACATTTCATTTCGGTGATCGTTATCTTTCTTATTATTCTAGAGCCCAGCGTCCAATTCTGGCACTGATAACTCAGAGTTGGTAGAAAAATTGATTTGTATATTGCCCTTTTGCTTCCGTTTTTCAATAGTTTTGATACTTGGATTATAACTTGGCATGCTTTGTTACACCTTACATCTATCTCTGTCTCTTGGTTATTGTCTTGTCTTAACGTGCTACCCAGATATTTTAAATTGTCTCCTTACTTCAAAGTAATATTATCTATTATGATGTTTAGTTTCTCTTTCTTTCTCGCTATTGCCATTATTTCTGTTTTGCTTATGTTGATCTTCATGTTGTATTGTTTACAAGTGTTGTTTAGCATGTTGGTATGTTCTTGTAGGTCCTCAGTTGTTTCATGTATCAGAACTTGGTCGTCTGCAAATAGTATTTCATTCATTTCCTCCTTTCTTCTAATGGATACAAGAAGAATAAATAAAGAAAATTAAGATGAGTATAATATATTAAATAAATAAATTGTAGTAAAATGCAATGAAACAAAAGAAGCATCCCTAAAAGAGAGATGCAAAGAGATCGAATTGCAACAAAAAGAAGATGCTAAAGCTATATACAAACAAATTGAGGAATTAACATGAAGAAAACGCAATCAAAAACTGGATGTTTAAGATCAAATAAAGGAGAACTGTTGATTGATCAAGCAAACACAAGGGAACGATGGACAGAATACATTAAGGATCATTATAATGATGAACGAACGGAAGTAAATAATAAGGATAATTGAGAAGTACCAGAAATATTAAGAGAAGAAGTGGAAGACGCCTTGCACAATATGAAAGCAGGCAAAGCTCCTGGGTTATATAATATAACTAAAGAAGAGATTGAAGCCATGGGTGATTTTGGAATAGAAATAATAACAAAAATATTGAATGATATCTACAACAGCGGATATATACCAAACGATATGCTCACATCAATATTCATAGCCCTACCAAAGAAATCGGGTGTGATTGAATGCGATTATCATCGCACAATAAGCCTTCTGAGTCATATGACTAAGATTTTACTAAGAATCATCATGCGAATAGTGCGAAACAAAATCAGTCCAGTTATTAGCGATGAACAGGGTGGTTTGTTAGAGATAAAGGAACAAGCAATGCCATTTATATCATACGATCTTTAGTAGAAAGAGCCATATAAGTGAAAACAGATCTATATCTATGTTTCATAGATTACACCAAGGCATTTGACAAAGTAAAGTAAAGCTTTTCTGGGAAAGTAAAGCAGCACGGGCGTAATACTGACCAAACTACCCCAAAATCATGTGCTCAAGGTCTGTAAAATATAGGGTCACTAACACCATATTTCCCTATACGCCACTTGGCGTGACGGGGGTACTTTACTTACTTTTACTTACTGGCAACAAACAGCGGCGATACGAACTGGAAACCAATGGGGAATGTTTCAACAAATAAAACAGGGTGTTAGACAAGGTTGTGTGCTGTCACCAGATTTGTTTAATATTTATAGTGAGATTATTTTAAGATCCATAAGGGCATGCCTGGAATAACAATTGGAGGTCATAATATAATTAATCTAAGGTATGCTGATGATACAGTATTAATCGTAAAGAGTGAAAATGAGCTACAAGCAATGTTGGACGTTGTATTGAAAGAAAGCAAAAATAAAGGACCCAGCCTTATTAGCAAAAAGAAAGAGGTAATGGTAACAACAAAGAAAAAGACATCACCTCAGTGCAAAATAAAGACAAGTGGAACAATATTAAAACAGGTAATGGTTTTAAATATTTGGGAACTTTGATAACCTCAGACGGAAGGTGTACAAAAGAGGTGAAATGCAGAATGGCTCAACGAAAAGCAGCTTTCCACAAAAATAGGAAAATACTATGCAATTCATTTTTGACAATATAAACAAGAAAAAGAGTTCTTAAATGTTATGTAGAGCCAGTCATAACATATAGTTGTAAGTCATGGACAATAGGACAACAGACAAGAAAATCACTGGAGTCTGTAGAAATGTGGTTTAGAGAAGAATGTTGAGAATACCATGGTCAGCTAAGAAGAGTAATGAAGAGGTTCTGAGCCAGGTCAAAGCACAACGAGAGCTAATTTCCAATATTAGGAAGAAACAATCATCATTTTTTTGGCCATGTAATGAGAAAAGAACAACTTGAAAATATTGTAACAACTGGAAAAATTGAGGGCCGATGGAGGGAAGTAAGAGAAAAAAATAACAGACAGCTTGAGAGAATGGCGTGGCAGAAGGTCAACAACGGAAATGATAAATAGCTGCCGAGATCGAAAGTTGTGGAGAGACATGATCACCTACGCCACTAGGCCCGGTACTTGATGATGATGATGATGGAGCATAGGTCTTCAACAAACACTTTGCAAGTCGTTCTGTTTTTTGCAATTCTTTTAAGATCATTCCATGTCTTCCACATCATCTTCATCTCTGTTTCTATCTGTCTTCTCCAAGCATTTCTCGGTCTTCCTCTTTGTCTCTTCCCCTGGGGATTAAAAAAAAAAGTGCCTGTTGTGTAATACTCTCAGTTGGCTTCCGTAGTGTGTGTTCTATCCAGCGCCATCGTCTTCGATGTATCTCTTTATCCACTGGTATTTGACTGGTACATTTCCATAATTCTATGTTAGTGATTTTGTCCTGCCACTTCCATCCTTTTATTCTGTGTAAGCATCGATTAATTAAAGTATGTATCTTCGTGATTGTCAATTTTGTTATTCTCCATGTTTCACAGCCATATAATCGGACCGACTTAACATTTGAGTTGAATTTTTTTATTTTTTTATTTAACCTAATTTCTTTGCATTTCCATATGTTTCCCAGTTCAATGAAAGATCCTCTTGCTTTTGGTGCCCTTAGTTTCGTATTATTTTCTGTTCCTCCCTCTTATCTATATTAGTGCCGAGATTTTTTTAATATTATAAGTCTAGTACATGTATTTCTCCTAGTTTTATTTGGTTATTGCCAACTGTATTAATTCTCATAGTGTTGGTCCTATCTCTATTAATCTTTAGTCCTAGCTGTTGTGATCTCTCATCAAGTATGCTCATTTTATCCTGCATCTGATGATGACCGTGTGATAGGAGAGCTATGTCATAAGCAAAGTATAAATCATCAAGTTGTTTTGTCAGTGACCACTGGATCCCATTTCTGTTGTTTTGAGTTATTTTCATAATCCAATCTATGGCCAGTAGAAAGAGAAATTGAAAAAGAAGGCATCCCTGCCTTCCTTACTCCTGTTCTTATTTCAAATGCTTCTGTAAGTTGTCGTTCATGTAACACGCTACATTTTGTTCCTTCATACATTGTTTGTATCAGGTTAATAAACGTTATGGGGATTCCGTAATGACTCAGCAACTTCCAAAGCATTCTTCTGTCTAAACTATCAAATGCCTTTCGTAATCTATGAATCCAATATAAAGTGGGACTTTTAGTTCTAAACTTTGTTCAACTATTATGCGTAGAGTAGTTATTTGATCAGCACATGATCTGTTCTTCCTAAAAGCTGCTTGTTCATCTCTCAAATGTATCTCTATGGCCTCTTTTAGTCTCTCCAGAATGATTCTGCTTAATATTTTTCTGGCACTGATAGTATCATAATTCCCCTATAATTTGTGCACTCCTGTAAACTTCCTTTCTTTGGTAGTTTGATCATATAACCTACTTTCCAGTCTCTAGGTATTTCTTCCCTCTCCCAGGACAGGTAATAGTGCAGAAGATCAAATCTTCAGGTCAATGCAGCAAGTCCAGCATGTATTCCAGAAGAAACAAAATACTTTCCTAGTTAACCTGCAAAAGTCTACGATCGAATCAGAAGGAAATAACTCCTGATGGGCGACATGGTTATACATGGACAACTTTAAACATTGATCAAACACTTCCTAATTAACAGGACAATCTAAATCAAGTTAAATGATTCTATATAAGACTAAGAGATTATAGAAGGACTATCACAGGGATCACCGCTTAGCTGCTCCCTCTTTTTATTATACATTAACGACCTGACCAAAAAACTAAATAGTCAAAAAAGGTCTATATGCCGATACCTAATTATTTGACACACAAACTAAAACCAGATGATAGCTGTTATTCCTGGAAACTAAAGTTAAATACTTAAAATTTGGCAGAAATAACAAAACTTGTTCTCCAACAGAGAGTTATACACAAAGAGGAGCACTCCACATACTCGGAGTATAACTAGATAGTCTTCTGAACCTGAAGAAACATGTAGCTAACCTGACTAAGAAGGTAACACGTAGACTACAACTTATGGAACGACTTTGCATTACTTCTTGCTGGGGGGGGGGGCAGATAAAGAAATATTAGTAACCTGTATTTGGGTTATGTTCGCTCTGTTTTCAAACATGGTAGCTAGCTACTAGTAACATGCAGCAAAACAACAAACATACCACTTAACAAAACACAAAACTAGTGTACTACAGCTCATCAGTGGAGCAATGAGGTCCACGTCGAATGCAGCATGAAAATACACTGCCTCGATGCCGATTTCCGAGCGAAACCGGCGCCATACCTACTGCGTATATAGTCTCGGAACAAATGTAATATGCATGAAGGTGTCATTGTGCGTGATTTATTGGAAGACATAGCATTGACATTAACATTAGTGTACCTTTCAGTGTTGGTGGTGCATACTTGCCCTTCTAGTTACAAGTGCCTTGCACTATTCATAAGATACAGTTATTCTACAAAACTAAATCTATTGGTAAGTGTCGTGTAGGAGAATGTGTCACAGATACAAGTAAGATACGTAAGCAGATCTAACAACGAGCATGAGAACAAGTAATAGTCCAGATATAGAATAGTTGCAAGTATCTAAGAGAAACTTATTTTGTTTTCATAATGCAAACCAACAGCGGTAATCTATATCAATAGGGATGTTAACTGCCGGAACAACTGTACGGGCTGTGTTTAAAACATTACAACTATCACAACAACAAAGTATCACAAATATAAGCTCGCTATCACCAAACTAGATCCATTGTCTGTTCTCTATATAAGGGACCAAGTACGAGTTACCACTACTGTACACGACTGATATATCGGTCTGATGTACCATAATAATAGATTTATCTCGAGGACCTTGAACTGCCAGAAACATTTCAAGTTTAAGAAACATGTCATGCAGAACTAGCTCAGATAGGCACATCTGTTACCTCACTGACCTGTAATCTTATCAGTGCTGTCAGTTCACCATAGACAAGCTCGCCTAGGCCAGACATCATGCGGCATGACTCTATCATCAACGGATATGCTCGTGTTCTCTGATGAGTCACGATTATGTTTGCACGGAAATAGTGTACGTTGTTGGTGTACAGACGTCAACGGGTTTCCTGACAAATGTGCGCAGTAGAGAAACCGTATGCGATGTTTGGGGCCGTATTTCTACACAGTCAGGTTGGAAGCTCGTCATCATTAATGTAACTTGACAGACATAAGGATACCAAGACGAAATCATCACATCGCTCTTTGAGCCTTTCCTCAATGGCAGCGGATTAACCATGATATTAGATAAAGACAAAGCTCGTTCGTATATGCTATGGGTATTATGTCTTAGGGCACTTTCAGCAACAACTAATTAATACATTACCATAGCTAGTTTTTCATCGGACCTTTTTTTTTTCTATATGATACCAGGAGGACGTACTGAAGCATAGTCTTCGAAGAAGACAAAATCTGCTGAAAACCACCGGCAGTTAGCACCGACCATATAAATATATGTTACACACATTGTTTTCTTTCGGAAAATACTGGGGCACGCTACGGTAATATTTTTTTAATGTTTAGCAGTCATGCATACTTTACACGAGTTTTGCAAAACAAGACAATGCCGATTATTGTGGTCGACATAATGCCTTCCTAAAATAATGACAATAAAAACATACAAAGCAATAGAAACATATTATACTACAAGTTAGGAGTAATTAGTCTGTAAACCAAAAAACAAAGTAAATGTACTGAAAAGAAACGTTAGTGAAGAAAATATGATGTACTGAATGTTAGGAATTTACTTGCTCTCTGCTTACCTGCTTTCCCACAACACTGCAATTATTTTATTGTTCCAAATGTTTTAATAGATTGAAAGATTGAACACGTTTCCAAAAATGGATAAAAAGATCAATTAGGTCATTTTTAAAAAAAGCCAACACAAAAACGAATGTCTTTAAAAAAAATAAAAAAGAAAAAAAGCAATCAGCTTTGTTCCGTCACTTCATGAGAAGATACAGGTTACACTATTAGGTTACAATGGCAAAATATTGGGAAAGCGAGATTACAGACAACAAAAAGAGAGGATTTTCGATTGCATGGTGTCATGTCATTCCTACATCGGTCATCTTCCAATTTATTCATTTTTCTATCCGACATTAAATATGTTTTCCTACATACGTCAACATCCAATTTATTCATGCTTCAATCCCATAGTAAATATGTATTCCTACATCCGTCATCTTCCAATTTGTTTTCATATTCTATCCCATATTAAATATGTCTTCCTTAATCCATCATTTTCCAATTTATTCATTTTTCTATCCCACATTACGTCTGTCTTCCTACATTCGTCATATTCCAATGTATTCATTGTTCTATCCCATATTAAATCTGTCTTCCAACATACGTCATCTTCTAATTTATTAATTGCCATATTCCACATTAAATCTGTCTTCCTACATCCGTCATCTTTCAATTTATTCATTTTCATATTCCACATTAAATATGTCTTCCTACATCCGTTATTTTACAATGTATTTACTTCACATCCACATTAAATATGTCTTCCTACAACCTTCATCTTCCAATTATTTCATTTTTCTATCCCGCATTAAATCTGTCTTCCTACATCCGCCACCTTCCAATGTATTCATTTTTCTACCCATATTATATATGTATTCCTACATCCGTCATCTTTAAAATTATTCATCTTTCGATCCCATATTAAATCAGTCTTCCGTACATCCGTCATCTTCCAATTTATTCAATTGTATATCCCATTTAAATCTTCTTTATACATCCGACATCTTCCAATGTATTCACTTTTATATGTCACATTAAATATATCTTACTATATCCGTCATGTTCCAATTTATTCATTTTGCTATCAAGCATTAAACCTATCTTCCTACATCCCTCATCTTCCAATTTATGTATGTTTATAACCCACATTAAATCTGTCTTCCTACATCCCTCATCTTCCAAATTATTTATGTTTATATCCCACATTAAATCTGTCTTCTACATCCGTCATCCTCCAATTTATTCATGTTTATATCCCACATTAAATCTGTCTTCCTACATCCGTCATCTTCCAATGTATTCATTTTTTTAATCCATACTAAATATGTCTTCCTATATCACTTATCTTACAATGTATTCATTTACATCCCACATTAAATATGTCTTTCTACAACCTTCATTTTCCAATTATTTCACTTTTCTATCCCGCATTAAATCTGTCTTCCTACATCCGCCACCTTCCAATTTATTCATTTTTCTAGCCCATATTAAATCTGTATTCCTACATCCGTCATCTTTAAAATCATTCATCTTTCTATCCCATATTAAATCAGTCTTCCGTACATCCGGCATCTTCCAATTTATTAATTTTTCTATCCATTTAAGCCTTTTTTATACATCCGATATCTTCCAAAATATTCAATTTTCCATCCCGTATTAAATTTGTCTTCCTGCGTAAGCTATATTCCAATTTATTCATCTTTATATCCCCCATTAAATATGTCGTTCTACATCCGTCATCTTCCAATTTATTTCTTTTTTCTGCCCAGCTTTAAATCTGTCTTCCTACATCCGTCATCTTCCAATTTATTCATTTTTCTATCCCGCATGAAATCTGTTTTCCTATATCTGTCACCTTCCAATGTATTCATTTTTCTATCCCACATTAAATCTGTCTTCCTACTTCAGGCATCTTTAAAATTATTCATCTTTCTATCCCGTATTAAATATGTCATCCAACATGCGTCACCTTCCAATTTATTCACTTTTATATGTCACATTAAATCTTTCTTACTATATCCGTCATGTTCCAATATATTCGTTTGCTATCAAGCATTAAACATATCTTCCTACATCCGCCATCTTTCAATTATTCATGTTTTTATCCCACATAAAAAATGTCTTCCGACATCCGTCATCTTCAAAGTTATTCATTTTCCCCCATATTAAATATGTCTTCCTACATCCGTCATCTTCCAATTGATACATTTTTCAATCCCACATTAAATCTGTCTTCCTACATCCGTCATCTTCCAATGATACATTTTTCAATCCCACATTAAATGTGTCTTCCTACATCCGTCATCTTCCAATTTATTCATTGTCCTTTTCCACATTAAATCTGTCTTCCTACATCCGTCACCTTCCAGTTTATTCTTTTTCTATCCCATATTACATCTGTCTTCCTACATCCGTCATCTTCCAATTTTTCATTTTATATCACATATGGTCTCAAAGACACCGGTGAGGTCTCCATCTTCAAGATTATTCTCAGTCGCCTGTCTTCCCAATATAATGCCATATAAAGTGCCAATGCGGCATCTCTTAAGCTTTAATTTCATTAGCGAACAGTGCAAAGTCAACAGTGGCTAGGTCAGGTGACCACGGGTGGTACGAGACCGCTGGCATATGGTTTTATATTTTAAAAATGGTCATGGGACGCACCAAGATGGAAGTTAGTCCGAGTTCTAGCCGTGGTGTATACAATGCTGATCTTGAACATCGCGCTGTCTGTTGTGACAGCGAGTTGGCGGATTGTTAGAATTGTAACCACGGGTTTGAAATAATTGTTTGTGCACATTTCGTTAACCACCGCTGTAGATCAAGTCTTTATTCTGCTGGCTTTGTTTGCGACATTGGAAGCTAATGACCTAATTGCCTAACTTGTGTAGACGGTTCGTTTGGGGCACATTGTGCGTTGCAGTGTCACTGCTAAAATCGCTCAGTTTGTGACAGGCTACAGGGACATGCACAAACGGTGACAGTTGTCGGCGAGAGCGTTTCGGACCCCAGTGTCAGTACTTTGATCTAGTTTGCAAATACGCCTAGGGATCTGGACCTACAGATCCGGACAGTTTCATGGTCTAATCAACATGTACGGATTGAAGGGGCGATAGTTGCAAATACCTGCTCCATCTACATTGGCGGGGGTCGGAATGTGGCTCTCAAACAGAACGCAAACCAGACCGACACATTTAATGCTTGATATACAGTGGACGGGTGTGGACCAGAGGCCGCAGTTAATGGCAAAACAAAGACCAATCTTTATGACAATGACTGCACACACACACACACTTGAGAAGTGGAACCAATTCTGTTTACTGGTATCTGAACTTTGACACGTCCCAGACGACTCACACCATTCGAATTTATCATCGAGCTAGCACTATGATTCGGGTAAAGAATGACACCCAAAGGCTTTCTCTGACAGTGGCGGTGTAGTGTTCCAGTATAATGATATATCATACCAAATATTTATGTGAACACTATTGTAGTCACCATACAAGCGACAATGGCACACAGTAAGTTTGAGTTCTCACCGACCTTTTCGCAGGACGGGAGTGCACTGACGGTGTGTGAGGTGCAAACATTTACAGACTCCTATTGTTTGGACGGGCATTCTGGTCGTTTTGTACAGTGTGTGGTGGGAGTAGCAAAGGCTGCACCGTCATCATCGGTACGTGTCACGGCAAACTGTTCACATGGGATCTATGGACACGACTGCTCCGGGTCTTGTCTTAGTGTCAGTTCTTTATGTGAGGAAAATCCGGAAAATGCCAACATTACAAACATCCTGGCTATGCCTGTGATGACACTTGTCCTGATGGTGATTTTGGGCTACAGTGCGAACAGACGTGTTCTGATGTCTGTGACATCATATGTGACACAGAAAGAGCAGACTGTACGCGCAAGGAAGCGTACTACGGGCCAGACTGCACTCTCAAATGTCCTGACCACTGTTTCAACGGCATCTGTGAACAGTCAACCGGGATCTCTTCATGCAAGGGAACGTTCTACGGGTCAGACTGCACTCTCAAATATCCGTACAACTGTTTGGACGATATCTGTTAACAGTTCATGGGGACCGGCGTTTCGTATGTCGATGATTCCCACGTTAAGAAGAGTCTGCCGGCTACAACAAACCCAAGCATATGGATACCTTAATGTGTACTGGATATTTTCTTTCTGTGCTGGACATGGTTCATTTCTTGGTGTGTTTCATTGCTAGCCAAGGCTCATATCTTGGCGTGTGTGTGTGTGTGTGTGTGTGTGTGTGTGTGTGCTGGCCATGGCTCATAACTTGGTGTGTGTCATGTTAGTCATATCTCATATCTTGGAGTGTCCGTGTTAATCATGTCTCATATCTTTAAGTGTGTATGTGTTTAGTCATATATCATATCATAGTGTGTATCTGTGTTAGTCATGTGTCATATCTTTGTGTGTGCATGTCTGTGTATGTCACATCTCATATCCTTGTGTTTGCATGGCTATGCTAGTCACATCCCATATCATGTGTGTGCCAATCTATGTTGGTCATATCTCATATCTTTCTTTGTGTGCATGTCCATGTTAGACATGTGTAATTTCTTTGTGGGTGCATGTCTATGTCAGTCATATCTATATCTTTATGTGCATGTTTATGTTAGTCATGTGTCATATATCTTGATGTATGTCAGTGTTAGTAATGCCTCGTATCGCTATGTGCATGTCTGTGTTTGTCACATCTCATATCTTTGTGTGTGCATGTCTGTGTTAGTCACCTCTAGTGACTCGGGCAGATGGTGCTCGTAAACCTGGAGGGCCGACCATCTAAGGGCAGAATCCCCCTACAGAAAAGATCACCTGCTGCCTTGCAGGAAGATTGGGGACAATCAAATCTAGGGAAAGCAAACATGAATAAAATGCTGGCTGAAATCGGATGCACTGGGCCACTGGCGCTGAACACAGTGCAACGTTTTTAACGGGTGTTCAATCAGAGTGGATCTGGCAGACTCTAATTGTGATGTTCTGTTTGTAACACACCTAACCTGACAGCTGAGTTCATGTGTGGAGCTGGAATCCTACTCTGATTGGGTCCTGCTGGCAGAGAGAGAGAGAGAGAGAGAGAGAGATATCACATATTAAATCTGTTTTCCTAAATCCGTCATCTTTCAATTTATTCATTTTCCTATTCCACCTTAAATCTGTCTTACTACATCCGTCATCTTCCAATTTATGCATATGTCTATCCCATAATAAATATATCTTCCTAAATCCCTCATCTTCCAATTTATTCATTTTTCTATCCCACATTAAATCTGTCTTCCTAAATCCGTCATCTTTCAATTTATTCATTTTTCTATGCCACATTAAATATATCTTGCTACATCCGTCATCTTTCAATTTATTCATTTTTCTATGCCACATTAAATATATCTTGCTACATCCGTCATATTCCAATTTATTCATTTTTCTATCCCACATTAAATCCGTCTTCACTAAAAGCTGAGAACATGTCTTCAATAAAACCTAGAGTTTAAAAGTGGTGACGTCAAACTATAATTTAAAAAAAAAGTTGAAGCTGACCATCTGAAGACTGGAAATTAAATGTTCCGATTGGTGGATTCTTGTCTATATTCATAAAAGGCGTGGTTACTTCAATTAACTTACACAGAGAATTGTTATTTCAGTTTCCCCACTGTGTGATGTGGCAGACATGTGACTCATGCAACATATGTCAGAGGCGTGGTTGTACAGGTTAAGTATATAATGTGGGATGTGAGCGTCTAATTTCATTTATTTCAACACGTAGCTGCCAAGTATTGTCTTTACAAGATAGGTATGTTCGTTTTTAGTAAATATATTGTGGTTCAGGTCTAAACATACGTGTCAATATTACAATTGTTCTTTCACAATAGTTGCGTTAGAAAAATAATAATGATTCTAAAGACCACCAATCGACATTAACAGCATTTGTAATTATCTAATTAGTTTAGTTGGGTAATGTGACGCACGACAATACAATTAATACATACGGTTTCATTTAATTGTAGTAAGCAGTTTAAATGTCTTAATCAGATGTATACGATCAAACCAGTAAGGTAATTAAAATATTGTAGATTGTACGTTTTAGAAGTCAGTGTATTTTGTGATCTTCCGAAAACCCGGGTTCGATATAATGGTATAGGTTGTCGTATCGATAATAAACATTAAAAAGGGATAAGTAACGGGTTTTATAACTTCTCTTCCTTATGTGTACTAAACGTTTGTGTTGTTTCATATGCTTCCTGTATTAATTGACATGCTTAGTTAACACCATAACCAAATATTCTAGTGATCCCATATATAGCCATTAGTGGGGAACAGGCAAATAATTGTAGTGCTGCGGTAAAGCTTATATCAGGAGCAAATATTGGGGTACCGTACATTTATAAAAAGGTATGGTTACAGCTTTACAAAAAAGGTACACAACAAAATAGTGACGTTTCTGCTTACATGCCGCCTTCCTCAAAATACGAGATACAACACACCCGAACAACGAAATATAAATAAACTCTACTACATCTAGGATAGTCAGTAGTGGTCCTGGATGAAATCAACCTCTGACAATTTGTTGTCACCAATTATTCTGTCTCCTGACTTTTTACTTCCATTAACATTCTAGAGATCGAAGCATAAAATCTCTTCTTTTCGTTCGCATTTATTATATTTTATGAGTATGTTGCTTGATTTGTAATAAAGCTTATAATAAAAAAAGAATTGGTATTAACCACTTTCATTCAAAATATCATCACCATATGCCGTACCAGGGAGCCGCGATAGTTCAGTGGTTAGTGAACTGGACTACCACGGACAAGGGGTAGGGTTCGATCCCAACCGACGGCTTCCGGGTTCACCCAGCCTGAAATGGGTACCGGATTTTTTCTGGGAAAGTAAAGCAGCACGGGCGTAATACTGACCACATTACCTCAAAAATCATGTGCTGAAGGTCTGTAAAATATAGGGTCACTAACACCATATTTCCATATACGCACTGGCGTGACGGGGTACTTTACTTTTTTTTTACTTTACTATATGCCGTACCGGTTAGCGTAGGCGGTCATGTCCTTCCACAATCTTCTATCTACAGTGCATTGCATAAGTTCTGTTGTTGACTGTTTTTAATGCCATGACACAAGTTATTCATAAGTTTCTTTCTTCCGCGTTGTCCTCGATCTCTCTTTCCTTTTATTTTGCCAGTTGTAACCAAGTATTCAAATTTTCCTCTTCTCATGGTGTGTCCTAAAAATATTGATGTTTCTGTCTGATGTTTTCTCATGAGTGCCCTTTTTGTTTTGACCTCTTTGAGAACTTCCTCATTGGTCATTTTAGCTGCCCAGCGGATTTTCAGCATTCTTCCGAGAAATCCCATCTCTGTAGCTTCTAATCGTCTTTTCATTTGTTTGTCTGCTGTCATTATTCGCTTCCATAGGTCAGAATTGGTTCTATTTAGCACCGATAAACTCTCTTTCTCACTTCTATTAACATAGATTTGTTGCATACTGTATTTTCCATTTTCTGAAATTCTATTTTGGCCTAGGCTATTCAGCTTTGTATTTATGTGGTGCATCTTCCATTTTATTTATTATTGTGCTCAGGTATTTGACGCGTTGCACCTTTCAGATTTTGTATTTTAGACTGCATGGTATTGATGATTATTTATTTGATACGAACATAACTTATGCTTTCTTGCTTCAGACTAATACCATTTTGTTGCTTTCTTGTACTATTATGTCTAGCATTTCTTGTAGTTCATTCTCTGTCTCTGCTATTAAGACTGAGTCATCCACATAGCGCAAATTATGTATGTTGTGACCGTTGACTTCTATTCCCTGTCTGTCTACTATTGATCTCATAATATTTCGCTGCAAAATGTGAAAACAAATCCGGCGACAGACACACAGCCTTGTCTGA
Organism: Megaustenia siamemsis; assembly: GCA_032433765.1. Classification (NCBI taxonomy): domain Eukaryota; kingdom Metazoa; phylum Mollusca; class Gastropoda; order Stylommatophora; family Ariophantidae; genus Megaustenia; species Megaustenia siamemsis. The sequence continues at coordinate 37,850,073 of JAVIAB010000101.1, read as the reverse complement.
CTCCTTGTTTTATAAGTTGAAATTGTCCTGTTTGGTTGTTAATTCGTATAGCTGCTGTTGTTGCCACTACATGCTTTTATGGTTTGCAGATCCTTGCCATCACTTTTTAATTTCTCCAGTATACTGATTATTTTCACATGCTTTACTTTCTCAAATGATTTTGTGTAGTCTGGAAAAGCACATATATAGATCTTTCGCTTTCTATACCTCTTTAGATATATCTATCATTGTTCTTAAGATGTATATTGCATTATTGGTGCACTTTCCTTCCACAAATCCACAGTGTTCCTCAATTATTCGGTTTTATTTTGTTTCTTACACGTTTCATAATGATTCTTAGTAATGTTTCGTCATATGGCGCATGAGAATGACAGTGCGATGGTCTTCACAATCAGTGACGCCTTACTTCTTCGGTATGGTTACAAATATAGATTTAGTCGATATGTCGGGTATTTGCCCAGGGTTATATTATATATATATATACCATTGAGTAGTTTTATTATGACTTGTACTCCGGCTCTCCTAATGCATTTATCTCTTCCACTGTTATAGTGTCGAGACCTGAGGCTTTGCCTTTTTCATGTGTTGAATTGCTTCCTCCACTTCACTCTGCATCATTGGGGTCATGTGTCTTTGTTGGAATTGTTTAGCTCTGGTCTTTCATAATCATAGAGTTGACTTATATATTATGTCCGCTTTCGATTGGCTTCTCGATCCCATTATTATATTTCCTTCCTTTGATTTCACGAATCCTGAACCTTTGACGTCTTTTCTTCCTGTTAATTCATTTAATTGATTGTGCATACATTTTGAGGTCTTACTTTTGTTGTCTTTCCATTTCTTCACATTTATGCGTTAACCATCTCCCGTAAGGCAATGTCCCCAGTACATTTTGCACTTTACCTTTGCATTCAAAATATGTGCGTATTTAACTCAAACACAGATTGATGAATGATTTAATAATGATGCCGTTATTATCTGGCTCCATCTCTAATGATGTACACAGACTTGTCGGTCCATGATTTTACCGAATTTGCAACTTCATAATAGGTTCTGTTATTGTTCGTTTTAAAAAAAAATTAAAAATGTGTGTTATCTTGCAGTGTTTCATTTTAAATAAAACACTGAATACAATTATGTATGGGACGCACCAAAATGGCAGCTTATTTACATTCGAGCTATGGACTAAGCAATGTTTAATTTGAATACCACGATACATATTATTGCAGCGAGTTGGCAGATTTTTGAAAATGTATTCAGGGGTTTGAACATAAATGTTTGTTCACAGTTCGTTAACCTTCGTTGTAGATAAAGTCGTTAAATTGATAGCTTAGTTTGTGACCTTGGTTGATAAGGACCTAACTTGTGCAAACGGATGGCATTGGCAAGAATCATTTTAAATCTATGAAGTGGGCTCATTTTGTGTTTAACTCAAAAGCATATGTGCTTTTTAACCAAAGACTTTTTTTGGGGGGACTCAATGAAGATATCCCCGATGGAAGAATAAATTGTACTATTAATCCCATAAATGATTCGCTTCCAGAGGTTTATGATGTAAACAAAGCAGTTTGTCATTGCAAGTGAATAATGTCCACACCTATAATTGGTCAGGATTGGGTAGCAGCAGCAGCTTTATAGCGAACACAAGAAAACATCACAGGATTGTGCTGTTCTGAAACAGCTATGCCATGCTACCCTAGAATTGCCTTTAATGGGATTACTGTGACCACAAACCACGCTCCATGTGTGTGCCACATATTTACACCACAGAAAGAAATTCTGAATATAACAACATCATGTGCCTTCTGTGATATTAATGACCACAGACCAGGAGCCTCCAGTATGATTGATACAACTGTTGCACCAAGCACTTCATCAGCAAAGCCATATCTATGGAATGTTAATCTGACATTGTTCTTGAATGATGTCCAAGATAATGAGACATCAGAATTGTGTGGCGGCACCTACAAGAAGGGAGCGGGAAACATCATCAATTGTGTTTTTACTAACTACACGTCATGTGGCTTCTGTTGGATTGGAAATGATAATTTAACACCCTTGTGTGTCTATATGTTTATAATTGGAGTAATCAATGATGGCCTAACATCATCAGGTGCTACGACGATCATCGTTTTCGGGAGGACGTAAACTCCCATGGTGTATGGTGGATAGGCGGCGGGAACCATTGAGGGCTATGTCTGAAAAGTGTTCCTTCTTGCAGTTTCCTCATATTCCAAGTCCGGCTTGTTGTAGGAGCTACTGAGTTAAGTGCTCTGTGCACACCGTGAGCTGTGTGTCTCATCCGTTTTGATCCTGCTTCGATATCCCGCTTGTTTGCGATGAATGATGATATCGTATGACGGGGAACAGTTGGCTGTGTTCACTTTCTGCGCGGTTTCGCCTTATGTCTTTTGGCGTGTGCTGAGACTGCTGCGATGGGGACTACAGTTACATTTCTTTGTTTGGGAGATGAGTGGTAATTCGGATGATTCCACTGGCACGGGCGGTTGAGCAATTATGGATTTTAATTCGTTTGCAGTGATACCGAGGCCTTCCATAACCAATAACCAATGTGTCTCAAATAAAGCACTGAATACAACTATTATAATATATCTCTGCATACACATGTTCAGTCTAATTATTCTATATTTTAAATATTAACATTTGCTAACACTATCACAATAAACTAATGAACTATTCTGAACCTCCCTACAGCGACATCATTAAACCAGTGTCTGCTCTCAAGGGCCATCATAGTTTTGTGGGCAACACCAATTTGAAATGATAGGAGCCATGCTTCTATCTGCGTCTTTTATTGGGTTCTGTGTCCTCACTTTGGCATTAGCCAACTCCATACCAGAAACAGCCAAGTCTGTTGAGACCGATGTAATAAATGCCGATGAAGTATCAAGCAGAATATTGCATCGTGAAGTACGATGTGAGTATGTAAATGTTATATGTGAATTTCAATGATAGATTTTCCAATAATAACAGCTAAAGTTTACCTTCAAAATATTGATTTATACATTTAAAAAAAAAAATGTTTGTTCAACATACTTGAGTTTTAGTTTTAAAAACACATTTTTACCACCGGTTAAGTGGTTAAGCCTGCTTTGTGATCAGAATGGTTCGAGTTAAAATACCAGATACATTCTGGACGAAATATATTCTAGGTTCATCCGTCTCGAAAAATGGGTACCTGATAATTTTCTAGGAAATAAAGGTATGTTAGTGTTATATCGAATAGATCACTTGAAATGTACAGTTGGACATGAAGAAAATGGTCGGTATTATGCCCGTGCAGCTTTACCTTCCCAGAAAAAAATATAGAACCCACTAAAAGCCTGGGTGAACATGTCAGTCTTTATTTCCAACAAAACCATACTGTTCATCACTAATTTCTTGATTGATTTTGTTCCAAACTCTTAACAGGATGATCCTTAGTATTATACATTTTATTTAAGTTTGTTGTATTGATCTCTTTAGCATTTCAAGCTCTTTTGTATTGTTCCGGTTCTGAATTGTGATGTTATATTTGTCGTGTAACCTATTGTACGATTTTATTAAATGAAATTTAACTTGACATAGCTGAGGATAGTTTTGCTGATTTTTATTTTACTCTAAGCTTTCCCACAACTGGTACATAATCATTATTGCAATCTGCCCCTGGTCTAATTTTCACACATACCAGTCTGTTTCTAAATCTGTTGTTTATCATTATGTCTCAACTACTAAACATTATTAGAACAAGACACATGACATTTTTGGGGCATTCAAAAAGACACAACAGCCTAATTAAAATAACATTGGGAGTGAAAATAATTGGTAAAATAGGCAGAGGCAGACCATATTAACATGGATGAGTAACATCACAAGATGGACAAGTCATCCTATGACAATCTGCCATCAAACCAAGAAACAGAAGTGGACTGACGCTCCTTGGTAGCCAGCCTTCGATGCGGAGACGGCACTCAATGATGATGATCAGTGTATAATCAATTTGATTACTTGCATTGTATCCTGTGCTTTTCCATGTCCACATACATTTTGGATTTTGCGTAAACAAGATGTTTCTATCATCATGTTGTGTATTCTTGCCAGTCAATAAGTTTGTCACCTTTTTCATTTCTCTCGCCTAAGCCATTAAACCAACTACTTCATCAGCTCTTTCCTTCCTACTTTTGCGTAGGTATCTCTAGAACTATAGTGTTTTCATGTGATTTACATTGCTTTAGTGCCACATCTAGCTCATAATAAAATGTATCAACTTTCAATTTCTGCCAGTATAAATTACATAATAGTCGTACGTGTGTGCCTCCAGATGTATATCTTTTAGACAACGTATAAGTTCTTTATGGTGTATTATATCATAAGCTTTGGAGTCGTATTTGAAGCAGGTATATATTGATTTGTTTACTGATGTGTCTTTTCTATTAACTTTCTAATGCAGAATATGGCTTCTTTTGTCCTCTGTTTTTTTTTTTTTTTTCAGAAATCCAAATTGTTACTCTAATTCCATTCAAATATAATTATATTCAGTGTCTTTAGTCTAAAATGTGTGGGGGTCACTGGGGCAATACTCAAAGACAGTCTGTCACATCTTTCTCTATCTACGGTCATTCTGTGAGACTATTAAAGTCGAGGGATATTTATTTGAAGCTACATTCCAATCTCTTCATATGCGCCTAATGCTCATTCTCCTTTTACTGTTCCTTACCAATGGTCTCTGCAACGCCAACGATCAAGGCACGTGACCAAACCAATTCATTTTCGCGTGTTTTCACAAATGTCAATAAAACAGCATGCACGAACCTCACACACACAAGCACCCAAACACACACTTACATATTCACCCACATATATATCACCATCTACCATACCAGCTGCAGTAGACGAAGATGTCCTCCCACAACACTACATTCATAGTTCACAGTATCATATTTACTTCTTAAGGTTCCTTACATTGCTTCGTACTATTTCAAAATCAGATCAAGGTATTGTGTATCCGCACACACGGTAAGTATTACAATTTGAGCATGTTCGTTAAATCCCACTTCTTGTCAATATGTGAACCCATTCTATATTTTCCGACAAATGCGGGGTGTAATTTATTTTTATTTTGTTTGATGTATTTCTAAGGTGACATATATATCATCATCATCATCATCATCATCAATGTTCGTCTCTGCAAAGAAGGTTGGCTACCATGGAGCTCCATTCTGCTCTGTCTCTTGCTTTGATTGTGCAGGTTGTCATAGGCTGATGTGTCCATCTTTTGATTTTATTTGCCATGTTAGTCTTGGTCTGCCTCTGCCTCCTTTACCTTGTATTTCCCCCTCCATGATTACTTTTAGTAGGTTGTTGTGTCTTTTAACATGGCCCAAAAATCGCATTTGTTTTGTTTGAATTGTGCTTAGTAGTTCTCTTTTCATTTTTAGTTGTTTTAAAACTTCATCGTTTTCTTTTCCTTTCATCTAATTCTATCTTTTCTTATATAGTTTCACATTTCAAAGGTTTCAATTCTCTTTCTGTTTTCCTGTCTAATGTCAATGTTTCTGCACCATATAGGAATATTGAGAAGATGTAACATTTTGCTATTCTTAGTTTTAGCCCTGGTGTTATTTGTTTTGATGTTATTATGTTCTTCATGATATTAAAATTTACTTTGTTCCATTCCTATTATTTTGTTTATTTTAGTTGTACATTTTCCATCATTGGTTATAGTATGCCCAAGGTAGTTGTAGTTCTGAACTGTCTCCAGGTCTATTCCTCCAATTTTGATATAACTTGTGGGTTTGTAGTGTTTTCTTTGTTTATGATCATAGTTTTAGTATTTTTGATATTCGTATCTAGCCCATATTTGTTCGCTTGTCATGTTTATTTCATTAAGTAATTGTTGTAGATCTTTATGATTTTCTGCTAGTAGTACAGTATTACTCTACGACTTATATTGGAGGAACACATTGAAAAGCAAAAACCTTTTGTACTTAACTTCATCGACTTCAAAAAAGCATTTGATAGTATTCATAGAGATTCTTTGTGGAAAATTCTGAAGCAATATGGTTTACCATCAAAAAATCATAATATTATCAAAGACATGTATGATGGTTACACATGTGCAGTTCGAACAGAGGAAGGACTGAGCGAATGTTTCCCAATAGAAACTGGGGTTAAACAAGGATGCATTTTATCGCCCTTGTTATTTGGAATTGTTATGGACTTCATAATGAAGAAATGCTGCACTGGTAATAAAGGCATCGAATGGATACAAGGAGACCATTTGGAGGACCTCGACTTTGCTGATGACATAGTTCTCATCAGCAGTCAGATAAAAACGATGCAGGAAAACACAAATGAACTATCATCAATAGCCAGCAAAATTGGGCTTGAGATCAATCATGAAAAGACTAAAGTCATGACTAGTTTAATTCCAACAGGTGACAAAATATACATGGAAAACAACCAGTAGAAGAGATCGATCACTTTATCTATCTTGGAAGTCACATTGATCGAGAAGGGGATACGAGCAAAGAAATTAAAATCAGAATAGCTAAAGCAGCAATGTCTTTCAGAAGCCTTGAAAAGTTGTGGAAATCAAAACTTATCAGCACAAAACACAAAACTTAGGCTATTCAAATCAAATGTACTATCAACCCTTACGTATGCGTGTGAAAGCTGGAAAACAACAAGAGATATAGAAACAAAGTTGAACGCATTCGAAAATAAATGTCTAAGGAAAATACTTGGTATAGCATGGAACGAATTCAAAACAAATGAGGAAATTAGAGAAAACGCCAATCAACCACTAATATCTTCAGTAATAAAGAAAAGACGATGGTCATACGTTGGACATGTGATGAGAAGAGATAATAACCGAAATAGCAAAGCAAGCCCTCATATGGGAAACAACAGGTAAAAAAAAAAGAGGAAGACCAGGGAGACACTGAGAAGAACATTGATGAGGGAGGCAAGAGCAGCAGGAGTCGGCTCCCTCAATGAGATAGAACTGCTTGCACAGAACAGAGACAGATGGCGAGATTTGATAAAATATCTTTAAAAGAAAACTGCTAGAACAAAAAATCCATATAGGAGAAGGTGTATCTTGGTCTACGCCCTATGGGCCGGTTACGGCTCGAAAGGTCAATAGATAGATAGATAGTACAGTATCTTCAACATATATTAGGTTATGATTAGCTTTCCATTAATTGTAGGCTTGGCATCTCTATGATGTTTTAAAGATTTGCTCAGTGTATAGATTGAACAAGCTTTGTGATAGGATGCATCCATGGCTTACTCCTCTTTTTAAATCAATGGGTGTAGAGTTCTCTTGTTATATGTTATTATTGTTGTTTGATCCCAGTATATATCACATATTAGGGGTATGTCCATGTCATCTAGCGGTATCTCGTTAGGCATTCTCTAAGTGTTTGTGGTGTACTCTATCAAAAGCTTGGTATAGTCTATGAAACAGGCATATATTAGTGTGCTTACTTCTGTGTATTTTCGATTACTGTTCTCATGCAGAATATGGCTTCTTTTGTCCCTCTATTTTTCCTGAATCCAAATTGCTGCTCATCTAATTCAGTATTGATTTTATTCTTAATCCTTCTTTGTATAACTTTTAGCAAGATTTTTACACATGGCTCATTAGGCTTTTTGTTCTAAAGTCACTGCATTCAACTGCGCCATTCTTTGTAGGCAATGCAATGCAAATTTATGTTTTAATTCTTTGGTATGTATCATGTGTGGTATGTTGTCGTTGCATATGTCTGTATTCACTTCAATGCAAACTCTTCTAGTGTCTGTATAATCTCTATCTGTATGCTGTCGGGTCCTGCTGCTTTTCCCTTTTTAATTGTTTTTATAGCTTTTACCACCTCAGATTTTAAAATGTTATAGCCTGATGTACTTTATATCTTGTCCCTTTGATCATGAAATAGTTCTGTTGTATTTTCCTGCATCTATCTATAATAGCTTTATTGTATGTTAGCATTTTTCCTTTTTTGTCTACAATGCATCCACCGTGTGTGGCTTTTTAAAATTTGTATTAGTCATTCCTTTATTTATGTGTGCATTCCTCTTAAGTCTTGTTTGCTTTGTATAGTTTCTATTTCTATACATTTTTGGCTGAGCCAGTCTTCTTTTGCCTTTTTGCACATTTTGCCTATTTCATTATCTATTTTATTGTATTGGGCAGAGTTCTTCGCTTGTCTCTTTTCTTCCATTTTTTCTAAGATGGTGTTAGTTATCCATTTTTGTTTTTGTTCTTTTCTCTTTGGGTAAGTGTCGCAGGTTACTTGTATGCTTTCCATTTGGTTGTTACTTTGAATCAGGATTTCTCTTCGGTATTGCTCAATTCCTTCTCTAGCAGCTTCTGGTATGTGTTCTTTACTTGTATTGTATAGGTATCTTTAATATCTTTTTGATTTAACGCTGATATATTGGTGTATTTGTTGATAAATTAGACTGTTGCGTGTTTCTCTTTAGTTTGATTTTCATGTTAATCATTACAGGATTGTGATCTGAATTAATATCTGCCCCTTTGTAGGTTTTGGCTTTCTTTACGCTGTTACGTAACCTTTATTTTATAATTATGCAATCTTTTTGATTCCACTTCTTATCTCCAGGGCATTCCCATGCGTATAGTTTCCTTTTCTCTTTTGCTCAAAGTATGTGTTACATATAATCAGCCTGTTTTCTTCACATAATTATATTAATCTTTCTCCTCTGTCATTTATTTTTCCTAAACCATGATTTCCTTATATTGATCTTATATCTACATTTTCCTACTTTAGCGTTCATGTCACCCATTACAATCAAGATGTCTGAAGATTTCACTTTCATCGTATCTTTATTTAAGTCTTCATAGTATTCGTCTGTTTATTCATCTGTGTAGTCTTGAGACAAATATATATATATATATATTATATATATATATATATATATATATATATATACACATATATATATACAATATATATATATACACTATATATATATATATATATTTGTTTAAGCGTATATAATACATATATATATATATATATATATACATTATATATATATATATATATTACCAAGCTATCATTGTTTTTTTTTCTCTTTGTCGTCCGCGATCTCTCATTCCTTTTATTTTGCTGTTGTAACCAAGTACTCCAACTTTCCTCTTCTAATTAGGAGTTCACATTTTGTGTTGGCCTCTTTGAGAATTTCCTAATTGTTCTTTTTTAGCTGTCCAGGGAACGTTCAACATTCTTCTGAGAAATCACATCTTTGTGCCTCTAATCGTCTTGTCAGTTGTTTGTCCACTGTCCATGATTCGCTTCCATAGGTCATCATTGGTTTCTATATAGCACTGATGAACTCTCTTTCCCACTTCTAAAGACATACATATATTTGTTGCATAAGATATTTTTCATTTTCTGAAATGAATTTTGGCCTGAGTGAGCTATCTGCTTTTTATTTATGTGGTGCATCTTCCATCTGATGGTATTATTGTGTCCAGCTACGTGACACGTTGCACATCTTCAGTTTCGCGTTTCAGATTTGTCCTGTTTATTTTTATGATGCATGATGGTGATATGATTGTTTTTTGGGATATGACCTTTACTTCTGTTTACTTACTATTTAGACCGATACCTTTTTTTAACAATGTGCAGGCGCTTAAATCCCTCTCCGTCTAACCAATCAAAATCACTTCCTTAATCTCCTCTCCAATGTATCTTTCAACGCTATCTCTAACTATTGCACCTTCTATTTGCTCCTATTTGTTTTCTATTCTTCTGATGATTCAGTGTAGCTTTTGCTGTGTCGGCACCTTGAACTGCTATTATCAACATATGTGGATTATCCTTTGTATCTTCTAACCTGCTGAAATCCACTCTATAGCTTTTACTATTACTGTTGCATTTCCTACATTGAATATGTCTTCTATCTGCAATGCAACTTACTTTATGCCTATACATTATATTATTTCTAAGCCACTAATACTTAACATTCTTTGTTATATAATATTGCATTGTCTATCACCATGTATGTAAACTTACAAAACCGTCTGTCTAATAAAATATGGTGGGTAATCTTTCCACCCTTACAACGAGGTCAAAAACTATTAGAAATTCCATCTTGTTGTAATAAAGACTTCTCATTGGAAAAAAGCACACCTACTTCTGACCACTTTTTCCATATATTCCTTTTTTAAAACCCTTGCTGCCGTCTATCGATGTGCATATCTTCCTATAAAAAAGTGTTCCGTCAGCACACTTAAACCGAGAACATCCTAAACCAGTAAAATAACCCGATAACGTTTCATGTTTTCTCTATGTATCCTATATATTCAAAGCTCATTTTTCTCATTGAGGACGCCGATTCAATTACAATTTACGCTACCATCTTGTGCTCCATTGATCAGCTTTGGATGATTTTCTATCTCTATCGTCCACCCCTCCCCTACACAAAACTAATATTACAATACAATTCCCCAAATTCCATTAAAATCCAGCCGAAATAAGACAAATTCAGCTAATTGCATCCAACGTACCTCAAAAATACATTAACATACAAAACAATAGATTGTTTTATAATTATGATAAACTTTGATTCGTATATATATATATATATATATATTATATATATCAACCACATTTGATTCACTATTATTATATTTTTGCATACATCACTGTCCGCCACTTAAATCACTAATATTCCATTACAAATATGAAATACAACTTGGAGATGCACATGGCCGTGCGCCTATAAACCTTGGTCAGATGGCTGAAAAGCGGCGTCCGGTGTTCGAAGCCCGCAGTAGATGAAAATGAATTTTTTTATTCGGGTGAAATACACATCAATTCAGAGTCGCACACGTCGTATCGACTGCTTTACCAAGCGGCCTTTATCACTCAGATTATATCATTACCCCCAGATACACACCAGCAGTTGGTACTACGTGTCGTATGGAAAGTTTTTTTTAATACAACTTACACAATTGATCGGTCAGCTATGAGTCGCCACTATTATTCTTCTTATCAATGTATCACTCACTCTTACAACCCGCTCCAAACCACACATACCTTTTCGCCACTATTAAAAAACCAATCAAAACCATTAAAAACAAATAAAATGCATGCAACCGATCTGTTATGAATGGGTCAATTTTTATTTAAGATGATGTCTTCAACTTCCCACATAGAACAAATTACCTCCCGTTTATAAAATACCCCATGTTTAATTTGTCACGATTATCTGACCTTATCAACACGTTTTATTTTGTTATGCTTGTCTCCCCTTACAGTGTCCATTATATGTCGCTCCTTGTCTTTGTGGGGTTTCGATGTGTGAAACTGATTATTTGGGAGGGGTTCCGACGTGTCCCTGGGACGTGACCGGTCTTATCACGCGACCTCGTCTATTCGTCTAATTCACCAGTGTAAAGCCGTATCCATTGGTGTCCACTATGGTGGTTCAGAATCATACCTAAGTACCCCAATATGAATTACTCACGAGTACAGTCTGCTGTCTGGGAAAGTAAAACGGCACGGGCGTAATACCGACCACATTACCCACAAATCATGTGCCGATTGTCTGTAAAATGTATGGTTACTACACCATATTTCCTATACGCCACTTGGCTTGTGACAATGGTTCTTTACTTTTACATTTTTACTACAGTCTGCTGGGTATATGTATCGACATCGAGCACTACAATCAATCGGGTCCTCACGGTACAACCATTTTCATTATTTCTATACACAGTTAGACTTGGAACTAAGCTATTGGATTTTCGTTGCAACAAACTTCAAGTCACCAAGGCATTATGTTCATCCGATCTTTTCCTTATCTAAGACTTAAGACTTTATGCCATCATGTCATGCAGGAGATAACATTATCATCGTCTCAAAGCATTTGCAGGGAATGAAAAAAAAAACATAACATGAGACATTAAACCGTAAAATATAAGAACAACTAATATACCATTAAAATTAAATAAAAAACCATACACAATGAAAATAAACGGTAAAAAATCTGAAGACAAAGCATCAGATACTTGCACACAATAATAACATTAGACGGAAGATGCACCACAGAAAAAAAACATATACTATCTCAAGGAAAAGATAGCTTTCAGAAAATTAAAAACATTGTGCAACTCGTTTCTGTCAATATAAGTTATAAAAGAAAACAGGTTCATTTGTGATATATATAGAGACAATTTCTGACAAATAAAGTGAATACTGGACAGTAGACAAACAAGAAAAAGCGATTAGAGGGCACAGCTATGGGATTTCCCAGAAGAATGTTTAATGTTCTCTGAACAGCTAAAATAGACCGACGAGGACAGTCTCAAAAAGGTCAACACAAAAGATGTAGCTCATAAAAACAGAAAGACAGAATCAACAATTTTCGAGCACATCATGGGAAGAGGAAAGTTGAAATTCTTGTTACAACTGACAAAACACATGGAAAGAAAATTCGCGGGCGACCTAGATAGAGAATGCTTGATATAGCGGTGCCATAGCGAGGGAAAACAGTCAACAACAAAATTAATACAAAAGGATATAAAGTTGTGGGAGAACATGATCCTCTACGCCAATCGTTAAAACAAATGATGATGATGACGATGTTATGAAGAAACGTGATGTAATTTTAGGGTAGAGACATATTGTAGGAATATTTAACTCGTAAAAGAATGTGAAGTTTAACGTAGCAAGATACGATACAAATATAAAATAATGTGCTTCCCAAAATATTCTCACGGTCTCCAGGGGCATCGTCAAGCTGTAGCAAATGGTGGCGCCGAGGAATTGTCTCGTGACGACTCAGTTTTTAGAAATCATAAAATGGCAACATCTATATTGATGTTAGATACGCTTGTTTAATAGACACACCTTATTTCTGAGTAGGTGAAATGATTATTGAGTAAAGAATTATAAAAATGTCATTTATAACATTTTAAAATATTTTTGCTACTTTAAATCAGTTCCATATATGCATTTTACTATATTTCACTGTACCTACAGTAAACATTCTACAACACAAAAGATATGCGAATTATCCGACGAATAAGATAGTAAAAAAGAATACGGAATCTCCAGTTTTAATCAGTAGAAAATCCGTGAGCCTGGTGTCAGAAGTTTGGGAATCACTGCAATAATCACTGAAATCATTAAAACAACATACTGATATACATTTTACTTCTTTCCTAAAACGCTCCTTTACAACACTCTACCTGCAGGCTAATACCATTATCGGTAAGTAAATTATATCTGCTAGAGAATGTTGACCATTACAAGAGTTGGTTTGTGAACGAATGCTATAATTCAGTGTACCTGTTCAGCAGAGGGCAAACCTTTACGATATGTCAGTTTGATGTATTTATCTCTTCTTAACACGTTATCATTAAAAAACCTAGAGGCTATCCATTATATAATTAATATAATATAATATAAATAATATAATATAATATAATATAATATCTATAAATATAATATAATATAATATAATAAATATAAATAATATATATAATATAATAAAATAATATATATATAATAATATAATATAATAATAAATATAATATAATATAATATAATATAATATAAATAAATAAATAATATAATATAATATAATATAATATAATATAATATAATATAATATAATATAATATAATATAAATAAATAATATAATATAATATAATATAATATAATATAATATAATATAAGATATATAATATAATATAATATAATATAATATAATATATATAAATATAATATAAAAATAAAAATAATATAATATAATATATTATAAACAATATAATATAATATATAATACAATAATACAATATAATACAAATAATATAATACAATACAATATAATATAATAAAATACGATATGATATAATATAATATGATACGATATAATATAATATAATACGATATAATATAATATGATATAATATAATATAATATAATATAATATAATATAATATAATATAAATAATATAATACAATACAATACATACAATACAATACAATATAATGTAATGTAATGTAATGTAATGTAATGTAATGTAATGTAATGTAATGTAATAATGTAATGTAATGTAATACAATGCAATACAATACAATACAATACAATACAATACAATACAATACAATACAATACAATAAAATACAATACAATAACAATACAATACAATACAATACAATACAATACAATACAATACAATACAATACAATACAATATAATATAATATAATATAATTAATATAATATAATATAATATAATATAAATAATATAATATAATATAATATAATATATTATAAAACAATATAATATAATATATAATACAATATAATACAATATAATATAATACAATACAATATAGTATAAAAAATAAATACGATATGATATAATATAATATGATACGATATAATATATATAATACGATATAATATAATATGATATAATATAATATAATATAATATAATATAATAATATAATATAATATAATACAATACAATACAAACAATACAATACAATACAATACAATGCAATGCAATGCAATGCAATGCAATGCAATGTAATGTAATGTAATGTAATGTAATGTAATACAATACAATACAATACAACACAACACAACAACACAACACAACACAACACAACACAACACAACACAACACATCACAACACAACATAACATAAACATAACATAACATAACAGAACATAACATAACAGAATAATATAATATAATAAAATATAATAAATATAAATATAAATAATATAATATAATAAATATAATAAATATAAATATAATATACTATAATAGTAATAGAATATAATATAATATAATATAATATAATATATATATAATATAATATAATATAATATTAAATAATATAATATAATATAATATAATATAATATAATATAATATAATATAATATAATATAAAACAATATAATATAATATATAATACAATATAATACAATATAATATAATACAATACAATATAATATAATAAAATACGATATGATATAATATAATATGATACGATATAATATAATATAATACGATATAATATAATATGATATAATATAATATAATATAATATAATATAATATAATATAAATATATATAATATAAATATATAATATAATATAATATAATATAATATAATATAATATAATATATATAATACAATACAATACAATATAATATATATAATAAATAAATATAATATAATATAATATAATATAATATAAGATAAGTAATGTATATAATATAATATAATATAATATAATATAATATAATATAATATAAATAATATAATATAATGTAATGTAATGTAATGTAATGTAATGTAATGTAATATAATGTAATGTAATGTGATGTAATGTAATTTAAATAATACAATACAATACAATACAATACAATACAATACAATACAATACAATACAATACAATACAATACAATACAATACAATACAATACAATACAATACAATACAATACAAATACAATACAAACAATACAATACAATATAAATATAATATAAGTATAATATAATATAATATAATATAACAACATAACAAACATAACATAACATAACTAACATAACATAACATAATATAATATAATATAATATAATATAACATAACATAACATAACATAAGATAATATAATATAATAGAATATAATATTATATTATATTTATTATATTATATTTTATATATATAATTATAATATTATATTATATTATATTATATTATATTATATTATATTATATTATATTATATTATATTATATATATTTATATATAATAAACCAGTTTCTAAAAGTATATCAGTGTATACAATCTTAAAATTGAGGTGGAAAACTATCAAAAACTATGAAAAAGGAAAAGCAGCAGGACATGACAGCATACATATAGAAATGATATAGGCACTAGAAGATTTTGACATTGAAATGATTACAGACATATGCAACGACTAAATTATGTTACCCATACCACACATGATACATACCAAATGAACTAAAAACATCAATTTGCATTGCATTGCATAAAAAGAATGGCGCAGTTGAATGCAGTGACTTTAGAACAAAAAAACCTAATGAGTCATGTTACAAAAATCTTGCTAAAAGTTATACAAGGAAGGATTCAGTATAAAATAAATACTGAAGTAGATGAACAACAATATGGATTTAGAAAAATAGCGGAACAAAAGAAGCCATATTCTGCATGAGAACATTAATCGAAAAGTACACATAAGTGAACAAACCAATATATACCTATTTCATAGACTACACCTAAGCTTTTGATAGAGTACATCATAAACAACTTATAGAATGCATAAAAGATATACCACTAGATGACATGGACATACGACTAATATGTAATCTATTGAAACATGGAGTCATTATTATTGCACTCCGAACATGTCCATTTGTGCTCAGATCCCCTCCTCAGCAATTCCCTCAGTGTCCAGCGACTGACGACTCAGTTCTATGTTGGTTGATAAGTCTTCTTATACGGCCACTAAGCTTCTAATTTCTGGCTGTGCCCATCTTAACTCCCATTTCTTCATCCGAAGAAGTGACGTGGATCTGTGTTTGTCAAAGTCATGTGCTCTTCCCACATCTCGGAGGGCATTGATGATGTCCGCCCGATCCAATGGTTGCCCGTCCTCAACGACAGCACAGCTAGCCAATCTGTCCGCTCTTTCATTTCCCGTACACCCGATGTCCAGGGACATAGACAAATGTGACCTGGCGTATTTTGGATTTATGCAACGATTCTACCCATTGCATGCGTATAGAGCCCGCATCCACTTTTTTATCATGCTCATCGAATCACTCAGTATACTTGCGTGGGTGTAGTCTTGTGACTCTAACAATTTCAATGCCTGGTCACTGCCATCACCTCCATCGTCATACTACTCGTGTTCATGACGTATGCACCCCTGTCTATTTGACTATTCTGCCTGCAGAGCGTGCTGTAAATGCCCATGCACTTTTTTGGTCTCGTCTTACAGATCCGTTGTATAGATGACTGCATCTTTCTCAACTGTGTTATCGCAGATGAGACCGTTGACCTCAGTATTAACCACGACCGGGTTCTGTTCTCTAATTTCCTGTGGAGTGTGACAATACACGAGAAAGTCCCCTTGAACGACGTAGGCACCGGTATCCACTCTTCACCAACGCTGATATTGATAAGCCCACAGATCTGTATGATGACATCTTCTGCTCGGCCCACCCATGATTTGCCACTTTTTATCCTGGCACCTTTCACTGTGTTGAGCACGTGGTGCAATGGATGCTCTTTATCTGTACTAATCTTCAGGTATCCTCGTGCTCTCAGATCTTGATTCAGTCATCCATGATTGGAAGGTCAAGAAGATACCTCATTGCTACACAGGGAGTGTCCGTTGTACATGCCAATATAATGCGCATGGCTCCATTTTGTATTTTCTGCAGCCTATCAATTTGAGCCGTACTGACAGGATGTAATCTATACTGGGAGCAAACAGCAATAATAAAAATATAACAAAGAGAACTCTACACCCACCGATATAAAAAGAGGAGTAAGACAGTGATGCATTATATCACCATGCTTGTTCAATCTATACACTGAGCAAATCTTTAAAAACATCATAGAAATGCCAGGCCTACAAATTAATTGACAGATAATCAATAACTAATATATGCTGACGATACTGTATACAAGCAGAAAATCATAAAGATTACAACAATTACTTAATGAAATAAACATGACAAGCAAAAAACATCGACTAGATATGGATATCAAAGAGAAAAAAACTATTATCATATACAAAGAAAATACTCAAAACCCACAAGTGGATATCACAATTGAAGGAATAGACATGGAGACGGACAGTTCAGAGCTACAGCTACCTTGTACATACTAAACCAGTGGGAAAATGTACAACTGAAATAAACAAAAGGATATGAATGGCAACCTTAATTTTAATGTCATGAAGAACATGTTGAATCAATACAAATAACATCAGGGTTAAAACTAAAAATAGCAAAATATTTCATCTTCTCAATATTCCGATATGGCGCAGAAACATTGACATAGACAAGAAAACAAAACAGAGAATTGAAGACTTGAAATGTAGAATATAGAAGAATATGTATAATTGGATGGAAGGAAAATAAACAAAACGATGAATTTTTAAACAACTGAAATTGAAAAGAGAACTACTAAGCACAATTTAAACAAGACAAATGCGATTTTTCATGTTAAAAGACACAACAGCTTACTAAAAGTAATCCTGGAGTTGGAAATACAATGTAAAGGATGCAGAGGCAGACCAAGACTAACATGAATGAGTAACATTTGCTTTATTATTTCTATTATAGGCTTATTCCTTAAATCGCTGGGTCACTCTCTCCACTTCGAAGGTATCATGAAGCGTTATTACATTGCGTCTCTTACATTCATAGGCATTATTTTGGCATATGCTTAGCTGTCCATCTTTTGAGGCATTTAATTCACTTTAGTCTTGGTCTGCTTCTGCCTATTCTGCCTTGTACCTTCCCCTCCAAGATGATCTTCAGCAGGGTATTGTTCAACTATATTTAAAGTTTGATTTTATTTAACTATTTATACAATCTCTGCTTTATATTTGTTTCAGTGTTTATTTTCATGCTATGATTTGAATATCCTATTTCATAACAGTATAAGTTGACGCGTTTTTCTGTGAAAGCTATTAGGACATTATCGTCAGCAACTAAAAGTTCATTCAGATCTTTAATTTGTTAATTGGCATTATTACATATTGGGTCAATATAATTGATCAACAAGAATTGTGACAATATGTGCCATTGTTTTACTCCTCTTAAAGCCATTAAGCGATGTAAGTTTACATTTTCTATTGTCATTAATTCATAGCATGTGCGTCGTTTGCTTGACCACAGGATAACTTTGAATATTGATTTTGATTGTTTCAGTAATGTTTTAATATTACTGTTATTATTTATATTATGTTTTAATAAAGCAATATTTCTATTGAATTAACTCATTAGTTAAACATAATATCTTCTTCGTTTTCCATTTTAACAAAAACATTTCTAATGAGATAACAAAGACATCATTGTTTTTATTTTCAAAAAAAAAATGTAATGCCCCTTTCGTGATCGTATATCGAATGTGAATGAATAAATGTGTAGTTTGACATAAACACCAGCTCTACTAACTGCTTGTTTTCAACTTGCATTTGTATTGACTTTTAATAAAATATTGGTTGTATTTGAAAACATTACGCGATAAACGATCAAGTGGTTCGGGCATATGGTAAGACATAAAGAACCAGATCTAATAAAACGATTAACCAAAACGATACTAGAACACTTGACCAAGAGGCCAAAATATGAAAAAAAATGTCTTTTGCATGAAATCCACATTTTATAATAGATTTTATTGACTATGAAAAAAACATTCCACCCAGTAAACATAGTTCATAGAGAACTACTATGGTGAGTACCATTGACCGAAGGATCACCTGAAAACCCAATGTTAAAAGCGTTCAAGCAAAGTCCAGCCATAAATTGCCAATGATGAAAAAAACGTGTTGGTTCATCGTGGGGAGCAAACAAAAATTTCCTAAAGCAAATCGACACTGGTGATCTGTCAGACCCTTCATGGAATAGGCTTCAAGCTCTTGAGCAACAGTAACCAAAACGAGAATTAAATAAACACGCCTCTCAGAACAAATATGTGAACAATGAAAATAACCCATCACCATAACAACAATTAAACAAACACGCCTCTCAGAACAAATCTGGAAGCAATGAAATTAACAAATCACCATAACGACAATTAGACAAACACGCCCCTCTGAACAAATCTGGGAGCAATGAATATAACCCATCACCACAACAACAATTAGACAAAACGCCTCTCAGAACATATCTAGGAGCACTGAAAATCACCCATCACCATAACAAAAACAACATATCTTGAGCCTATAGTACTCCGCAGAAATACACACATCTTTATCAGCTTGAAAAAAAAAAATTAAAATATCACCAACTGCACCAATAATTCCAAGACAAGACAAAAACCAGACTCCGAGGGAAGAGACCAAACCATCTTGCTAGGGAAACCTTCAGACACCACCAACATTCTGGTAGAGCAAAACATAGATGTGTGCGAAGCCCTCACATGTAAACCATGGTCAAACCGTAAAGATAAAAACAAAAATAATCCCAGATATTCCATGAATCATATCACCATCATCATCATCGAGTGCTGTCTCCGTATCGAAGATTGTCAGCTGTCAACAGGTTCCGCTTATGGAAGATCTAAACACCGCATTGAAAGTAAAAGGATCAAATGAGACGTAACATTGGCATACCCGTCTTATGTTACACACCACTAAACATGTGCATTGAAACAAGATCTAGGGATATATAACAAACAACGTAAAGAGAGATCAAATACAATGTGTGAAAACAAACTTACCCGTTAAATATTATCAGTCCAAAGTAGATCACAAAAATTATGTTATAGAATACTCGCACAATGGCCGCAACGCATAAATTGGCTCAAATGATCCGAGATATGGATACATATCTAATAGATATACTGGATATCATTTAAACTGCATAGGAAACAGGATTGGGAAGAAAATCGATTGATGACAACCAATCAATAATTTATTCAGGTTCGCATGACGAAAATGTTCATGAATTTGTAGGAATTATATTGACCACCGGGCCGCTACTACATTAGTGAATGGGAACAAATAAACAATACATTCATCATCATTCTATAAGGTTGTCAACGGAACACTGATAAGTATCAAGTGTTGCGAGACCACTAATGAGGCCGATGGCGAATTTAAGGACGAGTTCTATTAACAATTGCAAGATCTTTTAAGCAAAGTGCCTAAACATGATTTACTAGTAGTGACTGGGCGACTTCAACGTCAAAATAGGTTGGGACAACACAGGAGTGACGATGGATATGGAACAAGGATGTAGTGTATAATATCAATAATAATGGATATGTAGTGTATAATATCAATAATAATTGAGATGTAGTGTATAATGTCAATTATAATGGAGATGTAGTGTATAATAACAATCATAATGGAGAAAGACTATTAGAACAAAGTCCGACAGAAGGCCCAGTTATTTGTGGATCATTTTTTCCACACAAGCAGATACAAACAATTACATGGATTTCTCCAGATGATGGAACTAGAAACCTGCTTGATCATTGATTTATTATAAAGCAGTTTAGAGCGTCTTATTAATAAAATATGGGAGTACAGGGGTGGGATGGGACGGGTGTCAACAGTGACCATATACTGTGTATAGATGAAGATAACAATTAATCTGAAGGGTAAGTACACACAAGGCCAGTCATAAGAAAAACAGAAAGCTTCAAAATTAGCAGAGGATAGACTAATTGCATTGAGTGTTAAAGAAAAAATAATCACAATGTTCTCAGTACGTTTATTTTTATGTCAAATGTTTACTATGATATTGTGCCCCATCTTATTTGTTTCTACAAAATAGTCGTTTACTTAGTTATTGTAGTGAGGTCTAGCAGTTAGGTGTAGTGTTTTATATGTGAATAGCACTGAATTCGAGTATTAAAAAGAGAATGAGTATGATTACACGTACATAATCCTTAAACAGGGAGCCGCGTTATCTCAGTGGTTATTGAACTGGGCCAGAAAGGACAAGGGGTAGGGTTCGATCCCAACCGGCGGCTCCCGGGTTCACCCAGCCTTGAAAGGGTACCGGATCTTTTTTCTGGAAAAGTAAAGTGGCACGGGAGTAATACCGACCACATTACCCCAAAAATCATGTGCTGATGGTCTGTAACATTTATGGTTACTAAACAATATTCCCTATACGCCGCTTGGCGTGACTGGGGCTCGTTACTTTTTTTGTTAATCGTTAAATAAAGAATTCGGTTGTTACTTTACTTGCTTATTAGAAAGCAGTGAATGTATATTTAACATTTACATTTGGTGGATGAGAGCCACGGTTTACTTCAATAGTTGATATATTTGCAGCTCATGGCTTTTATGGGAAGTTGTTTTGTACAAGTGGATCGAGACATTAAATCTTGAAAATTGTCTTCTTTTATTTTGATTATTTTTCATTTACTGGCACTTTTTGAACACAACTAACTTATTTATTAAGATCAACATTTTCATTTGTTTTGTAAATGTGACAAACACTAATAATTTTACAATAGTTAACACAATTGATATTTATTTCATATTTCTATCAATTAATAATTGCATAATAAAATATACATTATTTTTCCTCGACGCATGAATGTATTTATATCAAATTAAAATAAATAGGCATGTCTTCTGTTTTCACGTATTTGTTATTGCATATCAACTGTTGGATTGACTATACAAAGATCTATAACAATGGCTTCTTTCATCAGAATATCGAGTGTAGTTTGATATTGAGACCATATTGTTTTGTCCACTGACCTACACAGATAACTTACGCTGACTCGAGCGAAAAGCCAATCTTGTAGTGTTGTAAAAGTGTATGTAAACACGTTTACCTTCAACAAACAGACACACAAACATGAATACAAATTTAAAAAAAGCACATTGCATATAAACTAAAATAAATGTTTATCGTATCTTAATAAGGCCAAGTGGAATATTATGCCAGTTAATATATTTTAGCAATGCAAATGTCTGCAAATAACACACTATGAAAATTAACACAAACAAAAGAGAAACAAAAAAGTGAATACAAATACGACTATAACGAATAGAGAAGCAAGTATAAGAAATATTTAAATATCTACCGACACCGGTTTATATTAAACATTCCCCCTTTCTCTTGCGAAGCATCAAGGTCACATCAAATGGGTCAATGAGTGTGCAAGAAAGAGAGCAATTGCAATTAATCCTCACAAACATCATTATTTGTATTCTATCTTTGTTTTCTGACTTGTGTGTGTAGAGAATAAACAATTATCGTTATTCCTCACCCTCTCCCCACCCTTCACAAAAAATAAATATCTGGCAAAGTAATATATTTTTCTTTGTTTTTCTTTCCATCCTCTTTTTCACAAAGACAGAAACTCTCTCTTGATTTTGCTGATTGTTTTGTTCATGTGATAACCAATACTTGACATTTAGTAACATGTTATCTGTTTGTTGAATGTAAATACAATTAGTTCAAGGCATTCAATAAGCCAATACCTGTATTATAGTTGTTAAATAATGCGAACTTTTTATTTAAATAGGAAAAAAGACGTCTTGATGTGAGTTAATGTTTCTGATTTCACTGAATTATTTTCAGCACCATCTCATTTTTCTGGCAATTAGATTATCATTACATTGGATAAAGCTGTGTAATTTTGTGCGACCTCTTATCTCTTATCCTTCGAATCCATCATTTTAGATCATGAATGCAATAATTAAAATCATTATGTCTACTTTGTATTGTATAAGTGCTAACATAGCAACTATAACAAATGCATTCAACAAATGTTGTCTTTTTAAAACATGTATGTCTCAATATTGGTGAGGTAAAAATTATTGAAGATACATATTTATATTTATATCATTGTCACTATATGTCACAGTTTGTTCCCTTCCCGTGAGGTTATTAGGAAAGATTTTCTTCTTCCTCTTCGAAATGTGGAAACATATTGAACTCATAGATTGGTTACTAGTTACCAGTTTTACAGACCATATTATAGTAGCAACCACCCGGCAGTTCAAAATTGCCAATAAATATAATACAATACAATATAATATAATAAAATACGATATGATATAATATAATATGATACGATATAATATAATATAATACGATATAATATAATATGATATAATATAATATAATATAATATAATATAATATAATATAATATAATATAATATAATATAATATAATATAATATAATATAATACAATACAATATAATATAATATAATATAATATAATATAATATAATATAATATAATGTAATATAATATAATATAATATAATATAATATAATATAATATAATATAATATAATATAATATAATATAATATAATATAATATAATATAATATAATGTAATGTAATGTAATGTAATGTAATGTAATGTAATGTAATATAATGTAATGTAATGTGATGTAATGTAATTTAATATAATACAATACAATACAATACAATACAATACAATACAATACAATACAATACAATACAATACAATACAATACAATACAATACAATACAATACAATACAATACAATACAATATAATATAATATAATATCATATAATATAATATAATATAATATAACATAACATAACATAACATAACATAACATAACATAACATAACATAACATAACATAATATAATATAATATAATATAATATAATATAACATAACATAACATAACATAACATAACATAACATAACATAATATTATATTATATTATATTATATATATTATATTATATATATTATATTATATTATATTATATTATATTATATTATATTATATTATATTATATTATATTATATTATATTATATTATATTATATTATATTATATTATATTATATTATATTATATTATATTATTATTATATTATATTATATATAATAAACCAGTTTCTAAAATGTATATCAGTGTATACAATCTTAAAATCTGAGGTGGAAAACTATCAAAACTATGAAAAAGGGAAAAGCAGCAGGACATGACAGCATACATATAGAAATGATATAGGCACTAGAAGATTTTGACATTGAAATGATTACAGACATATGCAACGACTAAATTATGTTACCCATACCACACATGATACATACCAAATGAACTAAAAACATCAATTTGCATTGCATTGCATAAAAAGAATGGCGCAGTTGAATGCAGTGACTTTAGAACAAAAAACCTAATGAGTCATGTTACAAAAATCTTGCTAAAAGTTATACAAGGAAGGATTCAGTATAAAATAAATACTGAAGTAGATGAACAACAATATGGATTTAGAAAAAATAGCGGAACAAAAGAAGCCATATTCTGCATGAGAACATTAATCGAAAAGTACACATAAGTGAACAAACCAATATATACCTATTTCATAGACTACACCTAAGCTTTTGATAGAGTACATCATAAACAACTTATAGAATGCATAAAAGATATACCACTAGATGACATGGACATACGACTAATATGTAATCTATTGAAACATGGAGTCATTATTATTGCACTCCGAACATGTCCATTTGTGCTCAGATCCCCTCCTCAGCAATTCCCTCAGTGTCCAGCGACTGACGACTCCAGTTCTATGTTGGTTGATAAGTCTTCTTATACGGCCACTAAGCTTCTAATTTCTGGCTGTGCCCATCTTAACTCCCATTTCTTCATCCGAAGAAGTGACGTGGATCTGTGTTTGTCAAAGTCATGTGCTCTTCCCACATCTCGGAGGGCATTGATGATGTCCGCCCGATCCAATGGTTGCCCGTCCTCAACGACAGCACAGCTAGCCAATCTGTCCGCTCTTTCATTTCCCCGTACACCCGATGTCCAGGGACATAGACAAATGTGACCTGGCGTATTTTGGATTTATGCAACGATTCTACCCATTGCATGCGTATAGAGCCCGCATCCACTTTTTTATCATGCTCATCGAATCACTCAGTATACTTGCGTGGGTGTAGTCTTGTGACTCTAACAATTTCAATGCCTTGGTCACTGCCATCACCTCCATCGTCATACTACTCGTGTTCATGACGTATGCACCCCTGTCTTATTTGACTATTCTGCCTGCAGAGCGTGCTGTAAATGCCCATGCACTTTTTTGGTCTCGTCTTACAGATCCGTCTGTATAGATGACTGCATCTTTCTCAACTGTGTTATCGCAGATGAGACCGTTGACCTCAGTATTAACCACGACCGGGTTCTGTTCTCTAATTTTCCTGTGGAGTGTGACAATACACGAGAAAGTCCCCTTGAACGACGTAGGCACCGGTATCCACTCTTCACCAACGCTGATATTGATAAGCCCACAGATCTGTATGATGACATCTTCTGCTCGGCCCACCCATGATTTGCCACTTTTTATCCTGGCACCTTTCACTGTGTTGAGCACGTGGTGCAATGGATGCTCTTTATCTGTACTAATCTTCAGGTATCCTCGTGCTCTCCAGATCTTGATTCAGTCATCCATGATTGGAAGGTCAAGAAGATACCTCATTGCTACACAGGGAGTGTCCGTTGTACATGCCAATATAATGCGCATGGCTCCATTTTGTATTTCTGCAGCCTATCAATTTGAGCCGTACTGACAGGATGTAATCTATACTGGGAGCAAACAGCAATAATAAAAATATAACAAAGAGAACTCTACACCCACCGATATAAAAAGAGGAGTAAGACAGTGATGCATTATATCACCATGCTTGTTCAATCTATACACTGAGCAAATCTTTAAAAACATCATAGAAATGCCAGGCCTACAAATTAATTGACAGATAATCAATAACCTAATATATGCTGACGATACTGTATACAAGCAGAAAATCATAAAGATTTACAACAATTACTTAATGAATAAACATGACAAGCAAAAAACATCGACTAGATATGGATATCAAAGAGAAAAAAACTATTATCATATACAAAGAAAATACTCAAAACCCACAAGTGGATATCACAATTGAAGGAATAGACATGGAGACGGACAGTTCAGAGCTACAGCTACCTTGTACATACTATAACCAGTGTGGAAAATGTACAACTGAAATAAACAAAAGGATATGAATGGCAAACCTTAATTTTAATGTCATGAAGAACATGTTGAATCAATACAAATAACATCAGGGTTAAAACTAAAAATAGCAAAATATTTCATCTTCTCAATATTCCGATATGGCGCAGAAACATTGACATTAGACAAGAAAACAAAACAGAGAATTGAAGACTTTGAAATGTAGATATATAGAAGAATATGTATAATTGGATGGAAGGAAAATAAAACAAACGATGAATTTTTTAAACAACTGAAATTGAAAAGAGAACTACTAAGCACAATTTAAACAAGACAAATGCGATTTTTCATGTTAAAAGACACAACAGCTTACTAAAAGTAATCCTGGAGTTGGAAATACAATGTAAAGGATGCAGAGGCAGACCAAGACTAACATGAATGAGTAACATTTGCTTTATTATTTCCTATTATATGGCTTATTCCTTAAATCGCTGGGTCACTCTCTCCACTTCGAAGGTATCATGAAGCGTTATTACATTGCGTCTCTTACATTCATAGGCATTATTTTGGCATATGCTTAGCTGTCCATCTTTTGAGGCATTTAATTCACTTTAGTCTTGGTCTGCTTCTGCCTATTCTGCCTTGTACCTTCCCCTCCAAGATGATCTTCAGCAGGGTATTGTTCAACTATATTTAAAGTTTGATTTTATTTAACTATTTATACAATCTCTGCTTTATATTTGTTTCAGTGTTTATTTTCATGCTATTGATTTTGAATATCCTATTTCATAACAGTATAAGTTGACGCGTTTTTTCTGTGAAAGCTATTAGGACATTATCGTCAGCAACTAAAAGTTCATTCAGATCTTTAATTTGTTAATTGGCATTATTACATATTGGGTCAATATAATTGATCAACAAGAATTGTGACAATATGTGCCATTGTTTTACTCCTCTTAAAGCCATTAAGCGATGTAAGTTTACATTTTCTATTGTCATTAATTCATAGCATGTGCGTCGTTTGCTTGACCACAGGATAACTTTGAATATTGATTTTGATTGTTTCAGTAATGTTTTAATATTACTGTTATTATTTATATTATGTTTTAATAAAGCAATATTTCTATTGAATTAACTCATTAGTTAAACATAATATCTTCTTCGTTTTCCATTTTAACAAAAACATTTCTAAATGAGATAACAAAGACATCATTGTTTTTATTTTCAAAAAAAAATGTAATGCCCCTTTCGTGATCGTATATCGAATGTGAATGAATAAATGTGTAGTTTGACATAAACACCAGCTCTACTAACTGCTTGTTTTCAACTTGCATTTGTATTGACTTTTAATAAAATATTGGTTGTATTTGAAAACATTACGCGATAAACGATCAAGTGGTTCGGGCATATGGTAAGACATAAAGAACCAGATCTAATAAAACGATTAACCAAAACGATACTAGAACACTTGACCAAGAGGCCAAAATATGAAAAAAAATGTCTTTTGGATGAAATCCACATTTTATAATAGATTTTATTGACTATGAAAAAAACATTCCACCCAGTAAACATAGTTCATAGAGAACTACTATGGTGAGTACCATTGACCGAAGGATCACCTGAAAACCCAATGTTAAAAGCGTTCAAGCAAAGTCCAGCCATAAATTGCCAATGATGAAAAAAACGTGTTGGTTCATCGTGGGGAGCAAACAAAAATTTCCTAAAGCAAATCGACACTGGTGATCTGTCAGACCCTTCATGGAATAGGCTTCAAGCTCTTGAGCAACAGTAACCAAAACGAGAATTAAATAAACACGCCTCTCAGAACAAATATGTGAACAATGAAAATAACCCATCACCATAACAACAATTAAACAAACACGCCTCTCAGAACAAATCTGGAAGCAATGAAATTAACAAATCACCATAACGACAATTAGACAAACACGCCCCTCTGAACAAATCTGGGAGCAATGAATATAACCCATCACCACAACAACAATTAGACAAAACGCCTCTCAGAACATATCTAGGAGCACTGAAATCACCCATCACCATAACAAAAACAACATATCTTGAGCCTATAGTACTCCGCAGAAATACACACATCTTTATCAGCTTGAAAAAAAAAAATTAAAATATCACCAACTGCACCAATAATTCCAAGACAAGACAAAAACCAGACTCCGAGGGAAGAGACCAAACCATCTTGCTAGGGAAACCTTCAGACACCACCAACATTCTGGTAGAGCAAAACATAGATGTGTGCGAAGCCCTCACATGTAAACCATGGTCAAACCGTAAAGATAAAAACAAAATAATCCCAGATATTCCATGAATCATATCACCATCATCATCATCGAGTGCTGTCTCCGTATCGAAGATTGTCAGCTGTCAACAGGTTCCGCTTATGGAAGATCTAAACACCGCATTGAAAGTAAAAGGATCAAATGAGACGTAACATTGGCATACCCGTCTTATGTTACACACCACTAAACATGTGCATTGAAACAAGATCTAGGGATATATAACAAACAACGTAAAGAGAGATCAAATACAATGTGTGAAAACAAACTTACCCGTTAAATATTATCAGTCCAAAGTAGATCACAAAAATTATGTTATAGAATACTCGCACAATGGCCGCAACGCATAAATTGGCTCAAATGATCCGAGATATGGATACATATCTAATAGATATACTGGATATCATTTAAACTGCATAGGAAACAGGATTGGGAAGAAAATCGATTGATGACAACCAATCAATAATTTATTCAGGTTCGCATGACGAAAAATGTTCATGAATTTGTAGGAATTATATTGACCACCACAGCCGCTACTACATTATTGAATGGGAACAAATAAACAATACATTCATCATCATTCTATAAGGTTGTCAACGGAACACTGATAAGTATCAAGTGTTGCGAGACCACTAATGAGGCCGATGGCGAATTTAAGGACGAGTTCTATTAACAATTGCAAGATCTTTTAAGCAAAGTGCCTAAACATGATTTACTAGTAGTGACTGGGCGACTTCAACGTCAAAATAGGTTGGGACAACACAGGAGTGACGATGGATATGGAACAAGGATGTAGTGTATAATATCAATAATAATGGATATGTAGTGTATAATATCAATAATAATTGAGATGTAGTGTATAATGTCAATTATAATGGAGATGTAGTGTATAATAACAATCATAATGGAG
This sequence comes from Megaustenia siamemsis, assembly GCA_032433765.1. Taxonomy (NCBI): domain Eukaryota; kingdom Metazoa; phylum Mollusca; class Gastropoda; order Stylommatophora; family Ariophantidae; genus Megaustenia; species Megaustenia siamemsis. Next base: position 37,820,129 of record JAVIAB010000101.1, on the reverse strand, counting down.
AAAGACTATTAGAACAAAGTCCGACAGAAGGCCCAGTTATTGGTGGATCATTTTTTCCACACAAGCAGATACAAAAAATTACATGGATTTCTCCAGATGATGGAACTAGAAACCTGCTTGATCATTGATTTATTATAAAGCAGTTTAGAGCGTCTTATTAATAAAATATGGGAGTACAGGGGTGGGATGGGACGGGTGTCAACAGTGACCATATACTGTGTATAGATGAAGATAACAATTAATCTGAGGGTAAGTACACACAAGGCCAGTCATAAGAAAAACAGAAAGCTTCAAAATTAGCAGAGGATAGACTAACTGCATTGAGTGTAAAAGAAAAAATAATCACAATGTTCTCAGTACGTTATTTTTATTTCAAATTTTTACTATGATATTGTGCCCCATCTTATTTGTTTCTACAGAATAGAATCGTTTACTTAGTTATTGTAGTGAGGTCTAGCAGTTAGGTGTAGTGTTTTAGAAGTGAATAGCACTGAATTCGAGTATTAAAAAGAGAATGAGTATGATTACATGTTACTTAATCCTTAAACAGGGAGCCGCGATAGCTCAGTGATTAGTAAACTGGGCCAGAAAGGACAAGGTGTAGGGTTCTATCCAAACCGGCGGCTCCCGGGTTCACCCAGCCTTGAAAGGGTACCGGATCATTTTTTCTGGGAAAGTAAAGTGACACGGGAGTAATACAGACCACATTACCCCAAAAATCATGTGCTGAAGGTCTGTAACATTTATGGTTACTAACACCATATTCCCTATATGCCACTTGGCGTGACGGGGGCTCGTTACTTTTTTTCTTGATCCTTAAATAAAGAATTCGGTTGTTACGCTTATTTGAAAGCAGTGAATGTATATTTAACATTTACATTTGGTGGATGAGAGCCACGGTTTACTTCAATAGTTGATATATTTGCTGCTCATGGCTTTTATGGGAAGTTGTTTTGTACAAGTAGATCTAGACATTAAATCTTGAAAATTGGCTTGTTTTTTTTGATTGTTTTTTCATTTACTGACACTTTTTAACACAACTAACTTATTTATTAAGATCAACATTTTCATTTGTTTTGTAAATGTGACAAACACTAATAATTTTACAATAGTTAACACAATTGATATTTATTTCATATTTCTATCAATTAATAATTGCATAATAAAATATACATTATTTTTCCTCGACACATGAATGTATTTATATCAAATTAAAATAAATAGGCATGTCTTCTGTTTTCACGTGTTTGTTATTGCATATCAACTGTTGGATTGACTATACAAAGATCTATAACAATGGCTTCTTTCATCAGAATATCGAGTGTAGTTTGATATTGAGACCATATTGTTTTGTCCACTGACCTACACAGATAACTTACGCTGACTCGAGCGAAAAGCCAATCTTGTAGTGTTGTAAAAGTGTATGTAAACACGTTTACCTTCAACAAACAGACACACAAACATGAATACAAATTTAAAAAAAGCACATTGCATATAAACTAAAATAAATGTTTATCGTATCTTAATAAGGCCAAGTGGAATATTATGCCAGTTAATATATTTTAGCAATGCAAATGTCTGCAAATAACATAATATGAAAGTTAACACAAACAAAAGAGAAATAAAAAAAGTGAATAAAAATACGACTACAACGAATAGAGAAGCAAATATAAGAAATATTTAAATATCTACCGACACCTGTTTATATTAAACATTCCTTCTTTCACTTGCGAAGCCTCAAGGTCACAGCAAATGGGTCAATGAGTGTGCAAGAAAGAGAGCAATGGCGATTAATCCTCACAAACATCATTATTTGTATTCTATCTTTGTTTTCTGACTTGTGTGTGGAGAGAATAAACAATTATCGACATCCCTCGCCCCCTCCCAACCCTTCACAAAAAATAAATATCTGACAAACAAAAATATTGTTCTTTGTTTTTCTTTGCATCCTCTTTTTTCACAAAGACAGAAACTCTCTCTTGATTTTGCTGATTCTTTTGTTCATGAGATAACCGATACTTGACATTTAGTAACATGTTATTTGTTTGTTGAATGTAAATACAATTAGTTTAATGCATTCAAAAAGCCAATACCTGTATTATAGTTGTTAAATAATGCGAACTTTTTTTTTTAAATAGGAAAAACATAAGCAACGTCTTGAAGTGAGTTCACGTTTCTGATTTCACTGAACTATTTTCAGCGTCATCTCATTTTTCTGGCAATTAGATTTTCATTACATTGGATAAAGATTTGTAATTGTGTGCGACCTCTTTTCTCTTATCATTAGATACCATCATTTTAGAACATGAATGCAATAATTAAAATCATTATGTCTACTTTCTATTGTATAAGTGCTAACAGAGCAACTATAACAAATTCATAAAAAAATGGTGTCTTTTTTAAAACATGTACGTCTCAATATTGGTGAAGTAAAAATGATTGAAAATAAATATGTACATTTATATCATTGTCATAATTGTCAGATAATACCCAAAAACTACAAGTGTGAATCAACGTTCAAGGAATAGACATGGAGATAGTTCAGAGCTGCAACTATCTTGGACATGCCATAACCAGTAATGGAAAACATACAATTAAAATTAAGAAAAAAATTGAAATGGCAAAAAGTAATTCTAATGCCATGAAAATTATACAGACATCAAAGCAAATAACATTAGTCATTCAATAAAGATTAGCATTATGTTATATATTCTTAACATTCCTGTTATTGGTTATTGGTTATTGGTTATGGAAGGCCCGGATATCACTGCAAACGAATTAAAATCCATAATTGCTCAACCGCCCGTGCCAGTGGAATCATCCGAATTACTAACACATCTCCCAAACAAAGAAAGGTAACCGTAGTCCCCATCGTAGCAGTCTCAGCACACGTCAAAAGACATAAGGCGAAAAAGCGCAGAAAGTGACCACAGCCAACTGTTCCCTGTCATACGATATTATCATTCATCGTAAACAAGCGGGATATCGAAACAGGATCAAAACGGATGAGAAACACAGTTCACGGTGTGCACAGAGCACTTAACACAGTAGCTCCTGGAACAAGCCGGACTTGGAATATGAGGAAACTGCAAGAAGGAACACTTTTAAGACATAGCCTTCAATGGTTCCTGCCGCCTATCCACCATATACCATGGAAGTTCACGTCCTCCCGAAAATGATGATCGTCGCAGCACTTGATGATGTTAGGCCATCGTTGATGACACCAATTCCAAACATATAGACACACAGTGGTAGTAAGTTTTCATTTCCAATCCAACAGAAGCCACCTGACCTGTAGTTAGTAAAACCACAGAGAGAATACGATTTTGTGACCTTCACTGATTCACTCTTGGATGTGAATGTGTAGTTTACACAAGAGGAGATGTTTTCAACTACATTGATCCCATTTAAGGCAATTCTGGGATAGCAAGGCAAGTCTCCTTTATAGCAGCTGAACTTGATGTTCTCTGCTCCCTTCTTGTAGCTGATGCCACACTATTCTGGTGTCTCATTAACTTGGACATCATTCAAGAACAATGTCAGATTAACATTCCATAGATCTGGCTCTGCTGATGAAGAGCTTGGTGCAACAGTTTTATCAATCATACAGGAGGCTCCTGGTTTGTGGTCATTAATATCACAGATGGCATATGATGTTGTTATATTCAGTATTTCTTTCTGGGGTGTAAATATGTGGCACACACACACGGAGAGTCGTTTGTGGCCACAGTAATCATATTAAAGGCAATTCTAGGGTAGCATGGCACAGCTGTTTCAGAACAGCACAATCCTATGATGTTTTCTGTGTTCGCTATAAAGCTGCTGCTACACAATCCTGACCAATTATAGGTGTTGACATTATTCACTTGCAATAACAAAACTGCTTTGTTTACATCATAAACCTCTGCAAGCAAATCATTTATGGGACTAATAGTACAATTTATTCTTCCATCGGGGATATCTTCCTTGAGCCCCCCCCCCCCCCCCCCCCAAAGAAAAAAAATAGTTGATTAAAAAGCACATATGCTTTTGAATTAAACACAAACTGAGCCCACTTCATAGATTCAAAATGATCCTTGCCAATGCCATCCGTTTGGTGAACATTCCTGTATGGTGAAGAAACATGGATATTAGACAAGACAACAGAACAGAAAAAGAAAACCTTTGAAATGTGGATTTATAGAAGAATAGGTGGAATTAGATGGAGAGAAAAGAAAAGTAACGATGTAGTCATAAACGATATAAAATAAATAGAAACATACTAAATACAATTAGAACAAGACAATGAGATTTTGGGGCATGTTAAAAGACTCAGCAGCCTACTAAAAGTAATATTAGAAGAGAAAGTACAGGGTAATAGAGGCAGAGGCATACCAAGACAAAAATGGACGAGCAACATCAAAAGATGGTAGCCAACCTTCGATGCGGAGACGGTACTCGATGATGATGTTGATTATGAAGATACATTTAGTAAACTCTTCTTGTGTCTGTTGAAATCAAATACTTTAGGTAAGCTCTTATCGTACGTCAATACTTGCAGTATATTGTTTATATTGTCTTTCTTTTCAAATAGGAAGAACGACGCCTTGCTGTGAGTTAACGTTTCTGATTTAACTGAAATATTTCCCAAACCATCCTTTTTTCTAACAATTGTATTAACATTTTACATTGGGTATTGATTTGTCATCTCTGTTGACTTCTTCTTTTTTCTTGTCCTTATATACCGCCCCATGACAATGTTTTACAATCGGAACAAAAAAAATTGTTCTTAAATGTTATGTATCATCATCATCATGTGCCATACCGGTTGGCGTAGGTGATCATGCCCCTCCACAATCTTCTATCTACAGTGCATCGTATCAGCTCTGTTCTTGACTGTTTTCCATGACATGACACAAAGCTATCCAGTATTTTCACTCTTTGTCGCCCACGATCTCTCTTTCTTTTTATTTTGCCAGTTGTAACCACGTATTCCAACTTTCCTCTTCTCATGATGTGCCCGAATAATGTTGAATGCTTCTTTCTGATGTTTTTTTAAGAGCTCCCTTTTTGTGTTGGCCTCTTTGAGAACTTCCGCATTGGTCTTTTTAGCTGTCCAAGGAACTTTCAACATTCTTCTGAGAAATTCCATCTCTGTGTCCTTTAATCGTCTTTTCATGTGTTTGTCTACTGTCCATGATTCGCTTCCATAGGTCAGAATTGGTTATATATAGCACCGATTAACTCTCTTTCTCATTTGTATTGACATTGATTTGTTTTGCGAAGATATTTTTCATTTTCTTAAATGCCATTTTGGCCTGAGCTATTCTGCTTTTTATTTCTGTGGTGCATCTCCCATCTGATATTATTATTGTGCACAAGTATATGAAACGTTGCACTTATTTCAGATTTGTCTCGTTTATTTTTATACTGCATAATGGTGGTGATTGTTTCTTCGATGTAACCATTACTTCTGTTTTCTTACTATTCAGCTATTATGTATAGCCAGTCTTACCAAATGGATGTGAAGCATGGACAATAGGACAGCATACAAGAAAATCATTGGAGTCTGTAGAAATGTGGTTTTGCAGAAGAATGTTGAGAATACCATGGACAGCTAAGAAGAGTTATGAAGATGTTCTGAAGGAGGTCAAAGTAAAAAGAGAACTAATTTCCAATATTAGGAAGAAACAATCATTATTTATGACCATGTAATGAGAAGAGAACAACTGGAATATATGTATATTTTATTTAAAAAATCATAAACATGGCCAAGTCAAAGAAAAGAAAAAAGTAAATCCGGCATCCTTGAAAGATAAGGGCTCTCTGTCTTAGAGAAGTATGACGCAAGCCGAAGAAAGCGTAAGGAGTCCGGGTTGCCGACTCACCCTTGTCAACCAGGAAATCCTCCAGAATTGGCACCGGAATGTACGTATCCTAAACGAACAGGGAAAAGCTGCGCAGGTAGCAGAAGAAATGAGAAATTACAAAATATATATTATGGTAATGTGTGAAACAAGATGGCTAGGAACGGAACGAATAAAGCTAAATACAGGAGAGATGATTTTATCATCAGGACACCAGGATCCTGGATCACAACACAGTAAAGGGGTAGCTATAATGTTATCAAAGAATGCACAGAAGACACTTATAGAATGAGAAGCAGTAGAGCCAAGACTAATGAGAGCAACATTTAAAACAACCAGAAATAAAATAAAATTACACATTATCCAATGCTATGCACCAACGAACGATAAGGGTTATTTAGTTAAAGATGAATTCTATAAACATTTATACCGTTTGATAGATGAAAGACGAGCCAAGGATATTATAATTTTGATGGAAGATCTAAATGCTAAAGTAAGATCAGACAACAGAGGATTCGAAGAGTTTATGGGAAAACATGGACGTGGAGATATAAATGAGAATGGAGAGATATTTGTGAATTGCTGCGCCCTTAATCATGTGAGCCTAGGAGGAACAATATTCCAACATAAAAGAATACATAAAGCTACATGTGTGTCACACGATCATAGAATGGAAAATCAAATTGATCACATATGTATTAATAATAAGTTTAAGTCATCCTTACATGATGTAAAAGTATATAGAGGGGAAAATGTGTAAAAGTGGAATTGCACGCCAAAACAGGTAGAGACGGAATTAGTGCAGTGTAGTGCCGAAGGCGAGAAAAGTGACGTAAACATAGGGTGACGTGGGTTGTTAGGGAAGTTAGTGAGTAGCGGTTGTTAGAGAGAGTCCGTTAGAAGTCAGTGAGATGTGGCGTTGGGCAGTTGAAGGGAGGCGGTAATCAGGGATGCAGCCAAGAAGGATGCACAGACACCCTATATGTTGATGTCGTTTGATTGAAATCCAACATGAACGACTCTAACTGTCTCTGGTCCTGATGGTTTACCTAAGCAAACAGTACTACCCAGCACATGCCATCACTGCTGGGATGATTTAACAGTGTCTCAACGACATCTTAACCATAGTCGTGGCAAGGAGTGTCCTCCGTCGCAATGCGAGTTTAACCAGTGTGGGCCTGTGTGGCCTGGCCTTGACTTCGGAGGATCTTCCACAAACATCTCTTCGCGGCGTGCGCAAGGGACTTTGGTCGATTGAACATCTCTAAAATGAACGGTGTGTGAACATGGACAAATTAATGGACATTTCAGAAGCAGGTTTTTATATGTATAACCATCTAAGTTGTTATTTAATTATTGAACTTGGTTGAACCTTGCTATGTTGGCTGTTGTAGGTGGCCGAATTTGCTGCAGGGTCCGTTCCAAGACTCAGTTTATTCAGTTGAATTGATCACGTTTGTGAGACCTGTTATAGAAATCAACTTATGTCGGTTGAAATGTTTGACAATTGATTGACAGTTTCTTCATTGAATCTATAAATGATTGTTCATATACCAAAGACTCAGTTTGTTCAGTTCATCAGGAAACGTTAATAAGACATAGAAATAAAATACACTGTGTAAGATGTAGCTTGAGGTCATCATTTTCCGACAGCCAAATTTAAACTTAAACTGAAAAGATATACCACAACGAATAAGGGTAGAAAGTATTTCAATGTAGGGTTTCTTAAAGAACAAGGAATTAAAGATAAATTAGCAGTCACTAATCAAACAAATATCAAGTCCTCCAAGAACTAGAAAATTCAATAAATATAGAAGATTATTGGAAACAGGTAAAGGATATATGGAAAGAGACATGCGAAGAAACAATGGGGAAAAGAGAACGCCAGAATAAGGTATGGAGGACAGCAGAGACACTGGATAAAATTAAAGAAAGAAAGAACAAGAAAGAAGACATAAATAAAAGCAAAACGAGAAGTAATAAAGACAAGATACATGAAGCTTACACAGGTAAACAAAGAAGTGAGAAGATACATTAAAAGTGATAAGAGGAAATATTTAGGTGAACTAGCTAAAGAGGCAGAGGAAGCAGCAAATAAAGGGAATATGAAAGAACTGCTCAACAGTACAAAGAAATTAAGTAGAAAATACAAACAGATCAATGCCTTTATTAAAGATAAAAAAAAAAAAAGAAAATCTGCTGAGTAATATAAGGGAACACATGGAGAGATGGAATGAGCACACTGAAAAACTTTTGATCGGACCCGGCTCAAATAATCCTCCAGATGATATATTACCAGCAGAAGAAGAGTTACACGTTAACTGTGCAAAATCAAGCAAAGAAGAAATAATGAAAGCCATCAAGATATTAAAAAAATGGTAAAGCCACACGAGCAGGTGAAATTCCTTCGGAAGCCATCAAAGCAGATATTAACACCTCTACCAAGATGTTACATAATCTATTAGATACAATTTGGGAGAGGGAAGAAATACATACAGACTGGACAGAAGGTTACGTGATCAAACTACCAAAGAAAGGAAGTTTACAGGAGTGCACAAATTATATGAGCATTATGCTACTATCAGTGCCAGTAAAAGTATTAAGCATAATCATTTTGGAGAGACTAAAAGAGGCCATAAAGAAACGCTTGAGAGATGAATAAGCAGGTTTTAGGAAGAACAGATCATGTGCTGATCAAATAACTACCCTACGTATCATAGTTGAACAAAGTTTAAAACTAAACTCCCCATTTTATATTGATTTCATAGATTACGAAAAGGTAGTTTATAGTTTAGACATATGAATGCTTTCGAAGTTGCTGAGTCATTAAGGAATCCCCATAAAGTTTATTAACTTGATAAAAACAATGTATGAAGGAACGAAATGTAGTGTGGTGAATGAAGGACAGCTTACAGAAGCATTTGAAATAAGAACAGGAGAAGGCAGGGATGCCTTCTGTCTCTAATTTCTCTTTCTACTGGCCATAGATTGGATTATGAAAATAACCCAAAATAAACGAAATGGAATCCAGTGGTCACTGACTAAGCAGCTTGATGATTTAGACTTTGCTGATTGCATAACTCTCCTATCACACAGCCATCAACAGATGCAGGATAAAATGAGCATACTTGATGAGAGATCACAGGACTGACGATTATTAGATATAAGTCCAACATTATGAGAATTAATGCAGTCGGCAATAACCAAATACAATTAGTAGAAATACATTTACTAGACGTACAATCTTGCATATATCTGGACAGTAACATAGATAAAGAGATAGTAACAGAAAATGATACCAACATATGGAGCTTTCGTTGCACTGGGAAACATATGGAAATCCAAATAAATTAGGTTAAATACAAAAATACAAATACAAGACTGCTTAAGAGAATGGCTTGGCAGAGGGTCAACAACAGAAATGATAAATAACTGTCGAGATCGAAAGTTGAAGAGACATGATCACATACGCCAGCAGACCCGGTGCTTGATGATGATGATGATGATGAACTATTGATAATGATCATTCACAGGTTACCAACATCAGTTATGTCTAATGAACAAAGCCCTGACATGGAAGATCGCAACCTAGGAACTGAGGTGCGAAAGCAAGATAACAAACATGACAAATATAGATTAAGTTCCTAGTGTTAAAATAAAATCGGCAATAAACTATGACTGAAATATATATTCGCATTCTTCTACTTCTTCTTTCCTTCCTCATTTAAATTGTACATGCCATCATAATGCCATATATGTATTTTACATTTTGACTTCTAATTTTTATCGTTCTTTGTCTTTTTTTTTTTTTTTACAAATATGTTTTATTAAATAATCATTTTAAATATTGTACTGTGCAGTAATATACAGGACTTAGACGGGTTTCGTTCATTAATTTTCTTCTCGCCCCTGATACGGCACATATGACGGAAATCAAGGATTTCAAAGACCGATAATTTGCAGCTATTTTTTTCTAAAACATGTTTGTTTTTTAGTTTCATGTTTCAGAGCTCTCGAATAATTTCGATATAAAATAATAATTTTTTAATATCTAAAAGTCATAATCAATGATTACGATATATCTCTTTATCTCGAAACATAAACATACATTTCCTACTTATCTGACAGAAGGAAAATGGTGGCATAGGGTTAACGATGAAGAATGAAGCCATAATCATGATCAGAGAGTTCAGATTAAAGTACAGACAGCAAACGTCAGCAACTAGTAAACGGCTTACCTTTTAAAATAATAAAACATCCAATTTGTATCCACAAAAAAAATGAAAAATACCATATCCATACCAACCCTAAGTTACTAACATCTGATATGTCTAATGAGCAATGCCCTGACACAGAAAATCGCAACAAGGGATCGAACCCTACACCTTGTCCGTAGTAGTCCAGTTCACTAACCACTGAGCTATCGCGGCTCCTACTAATTTTTAGGGAATTAGTAAAACCCAGGTGTCCTCGCCAGGGTACGAACCCCGGCTGTTGCCGTGGTAAGCCAACCCATGTGAAGTGAAGTGCTAAAGAGAAATAACAAACATAACAAATATAGATCAAATACCATGTATTAAAAATGAAATCGACAATGAATCAATTCTGAAGTAAATATAAAGGCAACAAATGAGATGGTTCGAACAATAGAAATGATAAACAGACAACACAGCATCTCAATCTGCCACAAAATATCATGACAGAGAGTGAGACTAACGGAATTATAAATGCATGAAAAAAAAACCCAATATTTTCAGGAATCAAAATATTTCTTTCTTAAGAGCGTAAGGATACGCTCAAGAAACGAAAGTTGTAAAATGAGTACGGAATACAACAACAAATACAATAACCATTATAGCACAAATACAACACCTACATAACCAAGATTATTTGATAATTCTTGTCCTTTCCTTAACGCTCTACGCTGCATGAAACGTCGCAAAACAAAAACAACTACAATTATATCTCACAAACTTTATTCGTGGAATTCTTTAAGGTTTTTCGCCCATTTGGAGTGAACAAATAACACTCCCTACAGAAAAAAAAAATTCTGAATAAATTATAACCTTATTTTTCCTGGATAGTAAGATACAAGATAAGGATTCATCCTATCACCAAGCTTGTTCAAACTACACACTGAGCAAATCTTTAGAAACATCACAGAGATGCAAGTTCTGACCATTAATTGACGTAATCAATATCCTAAGATATGCTGATGATATTGTATTACTACCAAAAAATTAATATATATATATCTTCATCAATTACTTAATGAAATAAACATGACAATCAAAATATATTAATTAGATATTAATATCAAAAAGACTAAAACTATGATCATGAACAAAGATAATACAAAAAAAAATCTATAAGTGTATATCAATATTCAAGGAATAGACATGGAGATCGTTCAGAGCTGCAACTATCTTGAACATACTATAACCAGTAATGGAAAACATAAAATTAAAATTAAGAAAATGATAAAAATGGCAAAAAGTAATTCTAATGCCATGAAAATTATACAGACATCAAAGCAAATAACATTAGTCATTCAAAAAAGAATATATCATTATGCTATATATTCTAAACATTCCTGTATGGTGAAGAAACATAGATATTGGACAAGACAACAGAACAGAAAATGAAAACCTTTGAAATGTGGATTTATAGAAGAATAGGTGGAATTAGATGGAGAGAAAAGAAAAGTAACGATGTAGTCATAAACGATATAAAATAAATAGAAACATACTAAATACAATTAGAACAAGACAAATGAGATTTCGGGGCATGTTAAAAGACACAGCAGCCTGCTAAAAGTAATATTAGAAGAGAAAGTACAGGGTAATAGAGGCAGAGGCATACCAAGACAAAAATGGACGAGCAACATCAAAAGATGGTAGCCAACCTTAGATGCGGAGACGGTACTCGATGATGATGTTGATTATGAAGATACATTTAGTAAACTCTTCTTGTGTCTGTTGAAATCAAATACTTTAGGTCAGCTCTTATCGTACGTCAATACTTGTAGTATATTGTTTATATTGTCTTTCTTTTCAAATAGGAAGCACGACGCAATGCTGTGAGTTAACGTTTCTGATTTAACTGAAATATTTCCCAAACCATCTTTTTTTCTAACAATTGTATTAACACCTTACATTGGGTATTGATTTGTCATCTCTGTTGACTTCTTCTTTTTTCTTGTCCTTATATACCGCCCCATGACAATTTTTGACAATCGAAACAAGAAAAAGTGTTCTTAAATGTTATGTATCATCATCATCATGTGCCATAAGGGTTAGCGTAGGTGATCATGTACCTCCACAATCTTCTATCTACAGTGCATCGTATCAGTTCTGCTATTTACTGTTTTCCATACCATGACACCAAGCTATCCAGTATTTTCACTCTTTGTCGCCCACGATCTCTCTTTCCTTTTATTTTGCCAGTTGCAACCAAGTATTCCAACTTTCCTCTTCTCATGATGTGCTCGAATAATGTTGATTGTTTCTTTCTGATGTTTTTTAAGAGCTCCCTTTTTGTGTTGGCCTTTTTGAGAACGTCCTCATTGATCTATTTAGCTGTCCAAGGAACTTTCAACATTCTTCTGAGAAATCCCATCTCTGGTGCCTATAATCGTCTTTTCATTTGTTTGTTTACTGTCCATGATTCGTGTCCATAGGTCAGAATTGGTTATATATAGCACCGATTAACTCTCTTTCTCATTTGTATTGACATAGATTTGTTGCATACGATATTTTTCATTTTCTTAAATGCCATTTTGGCCTGAGCTATTCTGCTTTTTATTTCTTTGGTGCATCTCCCATATGATATTATTATTGTGCACAAGTATATGAAACGTTGCACTTGTTTCAGATTTGTCTCGTTTATTTTTATACTGCATGATGGTGGTGATTGTTTCTTCGATTTAACCATCACTTCTGTTTTCTTATTATTCAGCTATTATGTATAGCCAGTCTTACCATATGGATGTGAATCATGGACAATAGGACAACATACAAGAAAATCATTGGAGTCTGTAGAAATGTGGTTTTGCAGAAGAATATTGAGAATACCATGGACAGCTAAGAAGAGTTATGAAGATGTTCTGAAAGAGGTGAAAGTAAAAAGAGAGCTAATTTCCTATATTAGGAAGAAACAATCATTATTTGTTGACCATGTAATGAGAAGAGAAAACTGCACTATATTGTAACAACTGGTAAAATTGAGGGACGAAGAGATAGAGGGAAGCAAAGATAAAAAAAATAACAGACAGCTTAAGAGAATGGCTTGGCAGAAGGTCAACAACAGAAATGATAAATATATGTCGAGATCTTAAGTCATTTTCACTCTTAGCGATGATGCTCTTCTACTAGCAGAACATCCGACAGACCTACACGAATTGCTTAATGTGATAAACATAACAAGCAACACATATGCACTAGATATGAATATCAAAAAGACTAAAACTATGATCATAAACAAAGAAAATTCTCAAGACCTACAAATAAATATCACAGTTGAAGGAATACATCTGGAGACAGTTCAGAGCTACAACTAAATTGGACATACTATAACCAATGTTTGAAAATGTAAAATTGAAATAAACAAAAGAATAGGTATGTCAAAAAGTAATCGTAATGCCATGAACAATATACTAACAACAAAACAAATAACAGCAGGGCTAAAACTAAGAATATCAAAATGTTACATTTTCTCAATATTCCTGTATGGTGCAGAACCATGGACATTAGAGAAGAAAACATAACAGAACATTGAAGCCTTTGAAATGTTGATTTATAGGTGATGGAATGGGGCCAAATCCTGAGCAGGGGAGGAAAGCGAAAAGAGGAGAAACGGGTGAGAAAACGTAGATGCTGGAATGAAATAAGGAAAAGAGCGGATAAAGGGGGAGGAGGAGAGAGGGATAACCTGTAGGACAGGAATATTTTGATTTCCCCGTAACGTGAGACAACCCTTAGGGGCGATAAAACGATCCTCTAGTTTGATTCGGCTGTTGGGTGTCAGAAAAAAACAAACATGACACCAAGCCGGTAACTAGGCTCGCTTTACCCCGATGGCTTTAAGAGATGAAGTGGGATGCTACAGGGGCACCTGTCTACCGAGTGATGTGAAACATATTCTAACAGCATTTGTCCACAAGACTGCGTCATAACTGAATACAATATCTATATAAACCATATTATTGTATAAGTCATTAATCTCATTGCGAGGCTTTACGATGGCTACAAAGAATACTTGAATGAACAAAACCAAAAACAATTACAATTTTATCTCAACAACTTGATACTTGGAATTGTATAATGATAATCACCCAAATGGAGCTAACAAATACACACTTCACCGCCCGCGCGTGACCGGGCCCGAAATGGGAGTAAAAAATAGCGACGCTGTACCCTACCTACCATGCGTGTTCGTAAGAGGCGAGAAAGGATGGTTTGGCACGGGACTGGCTATCCCATACTGTAAGAAAAAAGTCGAAAAAAATTCACAAACATGGCCAAGTCAAAGAAAAGAAAAAAGTAAATCCGTCATCCTTGAAAGATAAGGGCTCTCTGCCTTAGAGACTTATGACGCAAGCCGAAGAAAGCGTAAGGAGTCCGGGTTGCCGACTCACCCTTGTCAACCAGGAAATCCTCCAGAATCGGCACCGCTGAATGTACGTATCCTAAACGAACAGGAAAAAGCTGCGCAGGTAGCAGAAGCAATGAGAAATTACAAAATATATATTATGGTAATGTGTGAAACAAGATGGCTAGGAATGGGACGAATACAACTAAATACAGGTGAGATGATATTATCATCAGGACACCAGGAACCTGGATCACAACACAGTGAAGTGGTAGCTATAATGTTATCAAAGAATGCACAGAAGAAACTATTAGAATGAGAAGCAGTAGGGTCAAGACTAATGAGAGCAACATTTGAAACAACAAAAGAGAAAATAAAATTACACATTATCCAATGCTATGCGTCAACCAACGATAAGGATTATTTAGTTAAAGATGAATTCTATAAACAGTTACAATGTCAGATGGTTGAAAGACGAGCCAAGGATATTATAACTTGATTCGAGATCCAAATGCTAAAGTAGGATCAGACAACAGAGGCTTCGAAGAGAACATGGACTTGGAGATACACATGAGAATGGAGAGATATTTGTGAATTGCTGCGCCCTTAATCTGTGAGCCTAGGACGAACAATATTCCAACATAAACGAATACATAAAGCTACACGTGTGTCACACGATCATAGAACGGAAAATCAAATTGATCACATATTTATTAATAATAAGTTTAAATCATCCTTACATGATGTAAAAGTATATAGAGGGGCAGATGTCTAAAAGTCGATTTGCACGCCAAAATAGGTAGAGACGGAATTAGTGCAGTGTAGTGCGGAAGGAGAGAAAAGTGACGTAAAAATAGGGTGACGTGGGTTGTTAGGGAAGTTAGTGAGTAACGGTTGTTAGAGAGAGTCCGTTAGAAGTCAGTGAGATGTGGCGTTGGGCAGTTGAAGGGAGGCGGTAATCAGGGATGCAGTCAAGAACGATGCACAGAAACCCTATATGTTGATGTCTTTTGATTGAAATCCAACATGAAGGACTCTAACTGTCTCTGGTCATGATGGTTTACCTAAGCAAACAGTACTACCCAGCACATGCTGGGATGATTTAACAGTGTCTCAACGACATCTTAACCATAGTCGTGACAAGGAGTGCTCTCCGTCTCAAAGCGTGTTTAACCAGTGTGGGCCTGTGTGGCCTGGCCTTGACTTCGGAGGATCTTCCACAAACCTATCTTCGCGGCGTGCGCAAGAGACTTTGGTCAATTGAACATCTCTAAAATGAACGGTGTGTGAACATGGACAAATTAGTGGACATTTCAGAAGCAGGTTTTTATATGTATAACCATCTAAGTTGTTATTTAATTATTGAACTTGGTTGAACCTTGCTATGTTGGCTGTTGTAGGTGGTCGGATTTGCTGCAGGGTCCGTTCCAAGACTCAGTTTATTCAGTTGAATTGATCACGTTAGTGAGACCTGTTATAGAAATCAACTTATGTCGGTTGAAATATTTGACAATTGATTGACAGTTTCTTCATTGAATCTATAAATGATTGTTCATATATCAAAGACTCAATTTGTTCAGTTCATCGAGAAACGTTAATAAGATATAGAAATAAAATACACTGTGTGAGATGTAGCTTGAGATCATCATTTTCTGATAGCCAAATTTAAACTGAAACTTAAAAGATACACTACAACGAATAAGGGTAGAAAGTATTTCAATGTAGGGTTTCTTCAAGAACAAGAATTAATTAAGGATAAATTCGCAGTCACAATATCAAACAAATATAAAGTCCTCCAACAACTAGAAAATTCAATACATATAGAAGATCATTGGAAACAGGTAAAATATATATGGAAAGATACATGCGAAGAAACAATGGGGAAAAGAGAATATGCCATAATAAGGCCAATAAATAATACAATTAAAAATGTAAAATAATAACCAAATGTAGTGTGGTGCATGAAGGGCAGCGTACATAAGCATTTGAAATAAGAACAGGAGTAGGGCAGGGATGCCTTCTGTCTCTAATTTGTCTTTCTACTGGCCATGAATTGGATTATGGAAATAACCCAAAACAAAAGAAATGGAATTCAGTTGTCATTGACTAAGTAACTTGATTTAGTCTTTGATGATGACATAGCTCTCCTATCACACAGCCATCAACAGATACATTATAAAATGAGCATACTTGATGAGAGATCACAATAGGACTGAAGGTTAATAGAGATAAGTACTATGTTATGAGAATTAATGCTGTCGGCAATAACTAAATACAATTAGTAGAAATACATTTACTAGACGTACAATCTTGCATATATCTGGACAGTAATATAGATAAAGAGGGAGGAACAGAAAATGATACCAAAATATGGAGCTTTCGTTGCACTGGGAAACATAAGGCAATCCAAAGACATTAGGTTAAATACAACAATACATATTTTCAATTCAATTGTTAAGTCAGTACTATTATGTGGCTGTGAAACATGGAGAACTACAAAATTGAAATCATGAAGATACAGACTTTCATTAATTGATGCATACGCAGAATAAAAGGATGGAAATGGCAGGACAAAATCATTAACATAGAATTATGGAAATGTACCAGTCAAACATCAGTGGATAAAGAGATACAGCGAAGACGATGGCGATGGATAGGACACACACTGCGAGCCAACTGATAGTATTACACAACAGGCCCTTTCTTTGGAATCCCCAGTGAAAAGACACAGATGAAGACCAAGGACTTATTGAGGAAGACAGTCAGAAGCAGAGATGAAGATGAAGGAGAAGACATGGAATGATCTTAAAAGAATGGCATAAAACAGAACGACTTGGAAAGTGTTTGTTGAAGACATATGCTCCACTGGGAGATAAAAAGGTAGAAGACGAAGAGGAAGACATCGCACCATTATATTGGATAAATTTAAACTCTATTTCTCCTGGATTGTAAGACAATTTTCGTTATTCCTATGTATCTTTTTTTTATATTTCCAATATTAGGAAGAAACAATCATCATTATTTTGTACATGTAATGAGAAGAGAACAACTGGAATATATTTCAACAACTGGGACAATCGAGGGACGAAGAGTTAGAGGTAAGCCAAAAGAAAAAAAATACTAGACAGCTTAAGAGAATGGCTTGGCAGAGGGTCAACAACAGAAATGATAAATAACTGTCGAGATCGAAAGTTGAAGAGACATGATCACATACGCCAGCAGGCCCGGTACTTCATGATGATGATGATGAGCTATTCATAATGATCATTCACAGGTTACCAACATCAGATACGTTTAATGAACAAATCCCTGACATGGAAGATCGCAACCTAGGAACTGAGGTGCGAAAGCAAGATAACAAACATGACAAGTATAGATTAACTTTCAAGTGTTAAAATAAAAAAGGCAATAAACTATGACTGAAATGTATATTCGTCATAATCTACTTCTTCTTCTTTCCTTCATCATTTAAATTGTATATGCCATCATAATGCCAGATATTTATTTTACATTTTGACTTCTAATTTTTATCTTTCTTTTTTTTTACAAATATGTTTTATTAAATAATCATTTTAAATAGTGTACTGTGCAGTAATATACAGGAATGAGACCCGTTTCGTTCATTTATTTTCTTCTCGCACCGGATACGGCACATATAACGGAAATCAAGGATTTCAAAGACCGATAATTTGCAGCTATTTATTTTCTAAAACATATTTGTTTCTTAGTTCCATGTTTCAGGACTCTCGAATAATTTGTGCACCAAACGTTTATATTAGTATCTCTTGCTCTCTTTTACCAGAATGACTGAAGGGGATGTTTTACTTCATCTATTATGTTCAGACGACCAATTTATGTCTAGTCATCTTCTTATAAAGCTTGTTTAGTTTCATCGATTGCCTGCACACCTGGTATAGTTTTACCTGTTACCGCGCATAGGAGTAGGTGGTGACTCGCGTATAAAAAATAGGGGTGTAGCAGTTTAATTGTTTATATCTGGGAATAAACTCACAGTCTACTTCAATACTAAATAAATGTGCAAGATGTGTGCCTTTTATGGGAGGGCATAGTATTGTACAATTATTTCTCGACTCGAAACCGTTTCCTGCACGAAAATATCCTCAGGAGTCGACAAAACAGAAAAAGCAACACATGGGGTAGGGGGTAGGTTTTATCATCGACCCAGTACACGCAAAGAACATTCTAGAAATAAAATACCATTCAGAAAGAATTATCACAATTAAACTACTAGAAGACGATCGAAAAACAAATTACATTCAAATCTATGCCCCATGCAACAATAATGAAAGAGACAGCGAAGAATTCTACGACACATTGAATGAAATCATTAACAAGATTGACGAAAGCGACGACCTGTTAGTGATGGGAGATTTTAATGGAAGGCTTGGGAAACGCAACAGTGAGAACAGTGATATATGAGGACCCTTTGGCGATAAAACCGTTGAAATTGACGAAAATGGAAGCAGACTGCTGGAACAATGCAATCAAAATGATTCATTTATCACCAACACATTCTTCAAACACAGAGAGTCGCAAGTATACACCTGGTACAAATGGAATGACGCAACATGCAGAAGCCATATATATTTTATACTCAATAGAAGACCTGCAAGAACACTTAAACAGACTCAACATCTCAGGCACATATTTACAACATGAAAATCAACATCAACAAAACAGAAGTCATGAATGTCGCCAAAAATAAACTGAACATCAACATAGGTATAGAAGCAGAACAACTGAAATCAAGTAGAGGAATTCAAATACCGAGGAAGTCTAATGACACACGATAATTCTCAAACAGCAGAGATAGAATCAAGAAGCAATAAAGCTTGTCAAATCATTGGACAGTTACCACCACTATTGTCCAACAAGGAAATAACTATGGAGGCAAAACAAGCACTATACAATACAATCTTCATCCCAACATTGTGCTACCAATGCCAGACCTGGACCCTAGATGCAAGAATAATAAGAAAAGTAACCTCTACAGAGATGAAATGTGTTAGGCGAATGATAGGAAACAGTCTGAGAGATAAGATCATAATGAAGAACTGAGAAAAAGGCTAGGAATCGCCCTAGCCATAGAATATATAAGGAAACAACAGATAAAATGGTTTGGCCACGTGACAAGGCAGAAAGAACAAAACACAACTCAACGAGTCTTGAACAAACGTTGCGAGAACACCAGACCCAAGGGTCGACCACGAAAATGATGGGTCGATGGAATATTAGAAGCATCAGGAAACGTACGCTAACATAGGCGAACAGATGAGCAAAAGACCGCAAATTATATCTCCCTTTGTCGCTGAAATGCAGATGAGGAAGGAAAGAGGAAGAAGTCTCTAGTATGAACTATCCGATCATGATTATGGCTACATTCTTCATAGTCAACCATATGTGACGAACATTTAAAATAAAAATTATGCCTAATAATTAGGAAATATTTTTTTATTTGTGTTTCGAAATATAGAGACATAACGTTATCATCATGGACTACTTTTTTTTTATTCTAAAATTAGAAAATCTACATCGCACTTCACATATTGAATATAAATATTTAGTCCCGCTCAAAGGTTGCGTGCGAAATGCCTAATTTGGACATCTATTTGGTTGTTACCACAATATGGTCTGTAAGAAATGGATGAGGGAATATTAGAAGCATCAGGAAACATAACAGCAGCAGAGGCGAACAGAAGAGCAAAAGACAGCCAATTATAACTACCATCAATGCTGAAAGGCAGATGAGGATTGAAAAAAGAAGAACATTCAGGTATTTGATACTCTAAAACCTTCAAATAGATTCACTAAAATGATGTTTCTTTGCTATTTCTAGCTTCTGAAATCGAACTTGGTTTCAGCAGTAACGGACGTAAGTTGTTTGATCCATCAGACTAGTGTTATAAATGAAATGAGTCATTGAGCCTCAATAGACAGCCCACTCTGTCTTATTTAAACTATGATCGATGTTAGATGACGTCATTCATCTATGTTGCAGATAGATAATGCCTAAGGTGATTTTATTTTCATCGACAAACACAATAATATATAGTCTGACGCAAACACTTTAAATAAAACTAGTATATTCATTGCTAAGTAAAACATGGTATATGTCACTATTTTGATAAACGATTTTCTACACTTAGAGTGAGTCACCTTCTTTCTCAGGTTGAATTAGCAGCATCCAGTGTAAGTAATACTCTCCCGAAATATCGTGTATGTGGATAAGAAATGATTAAACTTGTGCTTACTGAACAGTTTTTTTGAATTATTTGACGATTCAACGGTTTCTCAATTTAAAAGAAAATGTCTCTCCGTTTACATTAATTCAAAGTCTGTACGCAATGTGTACCTGCGATCAAATAAAGTGACATCAATCTGTGTATGGGGCTGGTGTTCACACACCATGGTCTATTACATCGCCCTGGCAGTATTTACCACTAAGTATGAAACATGTCGACAATGCCGATAACAGTCTCAAGAAGTCATAAATGTTGTGTCCGTGAAACTATTTACAGTTGATACCTAGCGCTTCTTTAGAACCTAGAGCATAACTTAATTATATACAATGACTTAAGTGACAATTTAAAATGAATATATATTGTGCTAGCAACGTGTACATAGTTCACGGATTTGTTGTCATCGGTAGTACGTGTGTACACTTAAAGTAGTTGCGTGACCTTTTTCTTTATTTACTTGAACTGTTTGCGTCAGAATGGTTAATATGACTAAGCCGTAAACATTTTGTTCAGAGGACAAGAAAAGATGAATGTAGTTGTCGATCTAATATAGGTGACAAGGGGAGAGGCGGGGAGAAAAAGTAGGAGAGTGATAACTTTACGTAGGTAATGAACAGCACGAAGTCAAACGTTTTAAAATGTTTAATTACATACTAAATGTTTGATATCTCTGCTTCATGCGCTATCACATTTATCATTTGAGTAATATCTCACGACAGTTGTGGCCACCGGGTCCATGACAACAGTTTAGGGTATAGAGAGTAGAGTTCATCTTACCTTCCCACTCATGTCCTATAAGAAGACTCTTGTGGTTGGTGAAATTACTGATATTTGTAAACATGTTCACGAAAACACAATGAAGCCAGAATAATCATTCTTGGTTAATGGAGAACCGTGTGGTTTAAAAAAAAATGGTTGATACCCGGAAGTCAACGTCAAATGGACGTTGCACAGCTGTAGTTATTGACACATCAAGTGATTTACCATTTTGTATCTTTCCATGGGAATAGAATAAACATACTTCTACATCACATTGGAAGTGGATAACTAAAGCTCAACTTAAAATTCTAAAACTGTTGCAGTTTAATATTGCATCTTCCGAAACTCTAAAGTGTGCCAATTTGTATCGTTTTTGCAATCATTAGTTACTAAACGGAATGGACGCAATACCGACTACATTACCCCAAAAATCATGTGCTGAAGTTCTGTAAAATGTATGGTCACTAACGCCATATTTCCTCTACGCCACTGGCGGGACGGGGCTCTTTATTTATTCCACAAAATATCAGTTTTACGAATAGGTGAAATGTACAACTGAAATAAATAAAAGAATAGGAATGAAAAAAAGTAATTTTAATGCCATGAAGAACATACTAACATCAAAACAAATAACACAAGGGAACTAAGAATAGCAAATTGTTACATCTTCTCAATATCCCCATATGGTGCAAAAACACGGACATCAGACAAGAAAACAGAACCAAGAATTGAAGCCTTTGAAATGTGGATATATAGAAGAATAGGTAGAATTGGATGGAAGGAAAAGAAAACAAACAATGACGTCATAAAACAACTAAAAATAAAAAGAGAACGACTAAGCACAATTCAAACAAGTCAAATGCTATTTTTTTGGCCATGTTAAAAGACACAACAGCCTACTAAAAGTAATCCTGGAGGGGAAAATATAAGGTAAAACAGGCAGAGGCAGACCAAAACTAACATGGACGAGTAACATCAAAAGATGGAAAAATCAGCCTATGACAACCTGCACCATCAAAGCAAGTGACAGAGCAGAATAGCGTTCCATGGTAGCCAACATTCGTTGCAGAGACGGCACTAAATGCTGATGATGAGCCCATAATTATGGCCGATACTCGGGAAAAAAAAAACTTGTATTAAAAAAAATTACCGACACGGTGGGTTCCAGTCCGTACAACGGAGTGCGTGCAGTAGGACAAGATTGTCTTCAGTTTTTCTATGGATTCCATGAGGGGAATATAGGAACACATATGGATTCGTTTGGTGTGTAGAGATGGTGATGAAAACAACAAATAAACAAACAGATCTGGTTATAGGGGAATAGGCAAATAATTGGAGTGCTGCGGTAAGGCTGGTAGCAAGGAGCCAGTAGTGGGGTGTGTCGCACTCTCCTACAAGGTACGGTGACAGCTGTTCAAAACAAGGGACATAACAAAATACTGACGTTGGAGCCTACATGCGGCCTTATTCAGAACAACGAGAACAACATCAACAAACAATGAGATACAGATTCATACTATATCTAGGATGAGTGAGCAGGTAAGTTCAGGAGAAATAAATAGACGGACAAGAGATGAAATGATGAAACGAGAGGAAAAAAATGTACTACATATCGGAGGATAAAAGTATATAATAAGTGAAAATATATTGTAACAACTGGAAAAATTGAGGGACGAAGAGATAGAGGGAAGCAAAGAGAAAAAATAACAGACAGCTTAAGAGAATTGCTTGGCAGAAGGTCAACAACAGAAATGATAAATAGCTGCCGAGATCGAAAGTTGTGGAGAGACATGATCACCTACGCCACTAGGCCCGGTACTTGATGATGATGATGGAAGTGAAAGTTATACGCCATTGAAGCAAGACTTAACTGCTGGAACATTCCGATTATTTATTTTGTTTCCCCCGATTCTTTTATTTCCGAAATTGTTGGCGCTGTTCTCGTTTGTTTCTGAATAAGGCCGCGAGTTGGCCAAAACTACAGTATTTTGCTGTGTTCCTTTTACGTAAAGCTGTCACCAGACCTTGTAGGAGTGTACGTTACATGCCACTACTTGCTGCCAGATCTAGTGTCAGGTTCAGGAGATTCTTAACAACCTGTCTATGATAAAAGTAAAGATAAAATGATTCAGCCACAAATCGGTGTTTAGGAAATGTTTGTGTGTTTGTGTTCTATTTTTATTTTTTATTTTTTATTTTATATTTTTTTTGACACACTTCTGCTGGTAATGTTGTCATCACTAAACTAGATACTGTATGCAGTCATATGGTAAATTGTAACCTACGACACAATGAATTTAGAAGATGGTAGGTCAAGGGGATGAACCGGTTTTCTTTTTCTCGGTTCAACAGTTTACTAACATCTGATGTACTGTAGATTCATAGTGTCAGAGGTTGACAAAAGCAATGAAAGCTAGAACTCTGCAGGTTTTGTTAAATCATGTATACTAAATGTAGTACAAGTTAAATCATGAAATAAAGTCAAATATGTGTTAGAATTATAATTATTCACAACTACAAATACATGTCTTCACAGGTGCGTGTTAGCCTGAACAAACCTTACCCTGTAAGTTATATACTCGAGAACTAATGAAAATATTTTTGAAAAATGTACATATTGTATCTTCATCCTAACATTGTGCTACAAATACTAGACCTGGACCCTAGATGCAAAAACAATAAGGAACATAACCTCTGCAGAGACGAAATGTGTTAGACGAATGACAGGAAACAGTCTGAGAGATAGGATCAGAGTTGAAGAAATGAGAACAAAGCAAGGAATAGCCCCCGCCATAGAATATACAAAGACATAATAGATAAAATGGTTTGGCCACGTGACAAGGCAGAAAGATCAACTCACAACACAACGAGCCTTCAACAAACGGTGTGAGAACACCAGACTCAAGAGTCGACCAGGAAAAAAGATGGATCGATGTGATATTAGAAACACTAGGAAAAATAACAGCAGCAGAGGCCACAAATTATATCTCCCCTCGACGCTGAAAGGCAGATGAGGAAGGAAAGAAAAGAAGAGGAAGTACACCTTGTTTCTACCCAGGAATCAGAATATCCAGTTCTGGAGAAAAGAGATCGTGACACACATCTCACAACCAACAAACGATTTCAACAAAATAACAAACTTCTGGCTATCTAAAGTAATCAGTAAAGCTGCACCGATTGGAACTCCTACGCGATTCAAATGAAAATATGTCGATATAAAAAGTGTAAATATAAGCACTCCCTGGAAAGGAAGTTAACAATCTTTAAAAAAAATATATATCAAGAGAATCGCAGACATGAGTTAGAGAGGTTAGATTTAAAAGAGCTGATAAGAGATGAAAATTAGATAAATGCATATTTAAAAAAAATAAGAATACGTGTCGAGGTTTATAAGAAGAAGGCGTTGATATTACGCCGGTCATGTGCCCAGAATGGATGAAGAAAGAGACTTCCCCATCATGCATTCATGTGGAAACCATCTGGTGAAAGAAAATAAGGCAGAGCAAGGGAACATTAGCAGAACAATTAGTATGTAAGGCTAAATAATGGGACTAAGAAACAACCAAGAACTACAAGTATTAATAGCAAATCGTCAATTGTGGAGAGCTGTACCTTCTGTCTTATAAGCCGTCTTCGTGAAGTGATGATGAACGGGGACATTAATAAGGAATCGTCACCTTTACATTACCCTCTAATTTTCTTTCTTCTAATACTTTCCATTTCCCAGTGGAGACCTTCAAAATATCTTAAATAAATACTTTGCATGATCAATGTCTTTCCCATTGTCTTCATCTCTGCAAGTATATTTTTTAAATTTATTTGTTGCACGTTTAAAATGGTGTCAGTTATTTACTTCTTTAGTCTTAAAATTATCTCATGGCAACAACTGTCCGTAAGCGCCCACATCTTCTCAACAGCAAATCCTGCAGTGAGAAACAATAAATAAACTGGTACAATATCCGCCTACGTCCTCTCACACGTTGTTTTCATATCTCTCCTAAATGTTTGCGCCATCCCACTTGACGAACATGACGATTTGAGAGTGGCGCCAAGGCTAGAGATTCAAGAAAAACATTGAAAACATTATCATTTGGTCCTTCCTTCCAAGCGTACGGCCGAGATGCGGTTATATAACCGTTCATTATTGTGACGTAGAATGCATAATATGTTTTAACAAGAATATTTCCACAACGTTAA
Source organism: Megaustenia siamemsis (assembly GCA_032433765.1). NCBI lineage: Eukaryota > Metazoa > Mollusca > Gastropoda > Stylommatophora > Ariophantidae > Megaustenia > Megaustenia siamemsis. Next base: position 37,794,478 of record JAVIAB010000101.1, on the reverse strand, counting down.
ATTCACTTCAAAGAACGCACCCAACAACAGGGTGCGTTCTCTGGTTTTCTCATTCCATACGGACAGCACAAGTCTTTGCATGGACAGCTCCATAGATAATGTTTGTGCCTGTGTCCATGATGTTATTTATATAGATTTTAAAGAGTATGAGAAAGATGGCTCCTGCTTTCGGTATCTCTTTGCTGTAGTGGAATACAGTAGCTAAGTGTGTATTCTAGTTATACCTATACCGTGTGGTGCTGGAGGGAGATGTGTTCCAGCTATACATTTTTTTTTTCAACTTTTTGCTTTTAATATAATTAATGTTAGACGCGATTTACATATTTTTCAATCGATATGATGTGAGCAATTCCAAAGATCGGTCAATATGTGTCTGTCAGATTGCACATTTACCTGCAGTAAAGATGAGTTCTGTTTCTTATGTCACTTCATATAGAGTTGATCACCATAAGTTCTTCGTAATAAATAATAAAAGTTCAAGAAAATGACAGCACTACACGATCATTAAGGTTCAGCAAATCCTACTTCATCAATGTATTTGAGTTAAGATACAAAAAAAAAGATTAAAGATAATATACATTATAATTTAGTATTGACAATGTATGTGTGAAAACCTGCTACAACAACATATAATATCTCTAGATAAAAGTTGCACAAAATACAGTATGAAAATTAACACAGCAAAATCAGAGGCAATGAGAATAAGTAAATTAAGACACCCATAAAACATTAAGATCAAAGATAAAGAAATAAAACAAGTAGAGGAGTTCAAGTATTTGGGCACAATGTTCACAGACGATGGAAAACTAGACAGAGAAATTGACATGAGAATACAAAAATCAATGCTGTCACATACCAGCTTTCACCATTGCTAAGACATCCAAACATTTCTATGCCAGCTAAACAACACATGATACATAGCATTTTCATACCAACGTTGTGCTATGAAAGTAAAACATTGACCCATTCTAAATCACAATTAAGAAAGATAAATACATGTGAGATGCGATGCTTGAGAAAAGTAACAAACAACACAAGAAGAGATATAATACCAAATGAAACCATAAGAAAAATGGTAGGAACAAAACCCTGCAAAGAACATATAGAACAGCAACAACTTAAATGGTTTGGCCACCTGGTCAGAATGAATCCTCACCAATCACCATCAAGGGCGTTCTTCTCGAGAATGCATGGAAAAAGACCAAGAGGAAGACCCAGAAGAAAATGTATAGATGCAGTGACAGAGACATGTAACAACAAAGGAAAATCACTAATTCAGAGAATTCGAGCAGCTCAAGAACGGCAAATGATATAAACCACGACACCATTTAGGTATCAGTGAAAAGAGAAAATAAGAAAGAAGAAGAATTTAAGTGCGTAGGCACACAGATAAATCAATAAAAAAGATCGACGAAGAATGAATAAATATTTGACAACGGAAGTGATAGACAGCAAGGAAACTCTTTTGTACTTAATCTTCTTCTATCCTTCCTCCATTGTCGTTGGCGTCGAGGGGAGATGCAATCTGCGATTCTTTGCTCTTCTGTTGGCCACTTCTGGTGTTATCTCGCCTAGTGACTCTAGTATTTCCTTTATACATCTCTTTCTCGGTCTTAATCATACTCTGACGTTTTCCTAGCTTTTGTTTATGGCTCTTTGAGTCATTGTTAGTTCCTTTTTGTCTTGTTATGTGACCGAACTTTTTTATGTTGTTTCTTTACGTATTCGATGGCTGGTTCAATTTCGAGTTTCTTCCTCAGGCCAGTGTTTCTTACTCTGCCCTTAAGCTGTTTCCTGTCATTCTTTTGACACATTTCATTTCGGTGGTCGTTATTTTCTTGTTGTTCTAGAGTCAGGCGTCCAATTCTGGCACTGGTAATACAGAGTTGGTAGAAACATTGGTTTGTATATTTCTCTTTTTGCTTCCGTAGTTATTGTTTTGTTTTTCAATAGTTTTGATACTCAGCCTATAACTTGGCATGCTTTGTTACACCACTGTCTCTTGATTATTGTCTTGTGTTAACGTGCTAACTGTGCTTAATAATTGGACATAACAGGATGTAGAACTGTGCTTAATAATAACGTAAATAATTAAAATAAGTGCATATAATAACACAAACAAAACTAGGAAGTAAACAAATATGTGTTTGCAGCTAGACAATCACTATCTTGTTGATGCAAATAAACCAGTTGGCGGTTATCAACAACGATCTATTATATACATATTACGACTGAGATTATAAGTGCAGCAGCTCTAATGTAAGCTCTGGATAGAAATAATATTCACTTTTCATTCAGTTTTATTTTGTTAACTGTTACAATGGCGTGTTCATTGGATGTTTATGAACCATAATATGTTTACCTTTGTGACATAGCGACAGTCAAAGCACAACTCATTCAATGTTTTGTGCAGATGTGCAATGCATGCACCCGTTTTTGTGACTGTTATGTTCACATAACAAACGATTATGAAAATTAAATTCTTATATATGTGCTTATGTGTATGCAAGTTTAATTGTACAGTTCTCTTATACACACAATCTTACATAATTACATAGGACTGACATGTTCAATACATTCAAACCACCCAAGCACGATGTAGCAATTCACACAAGAGACGCGACGTCTTTGATGAAGTATGCACATATCTCATATAGATAACCTCATCTTGGGTATACGAATAACAACATATGATATTAGGCGTTACAAATCAAGTGTGATTGAACTGTGTACTCAAATGTTGAACCTCGTTATTAAAGTATGGGTGGTCGTTTCCACCGTGATATAATTTAAAGGTTTGGTTAGTTGGTTTATATAAATCAAGAGAAAAAAAAATATGTTTATCGTTAATTTGTAAGATTATAGAGTCTATCGATTTGTATTTGCAAATATTATATCAAATAAAATAACATATATACTATTTAGTGGGTCTCTATTCCAAATGGCGTAAGTATAACGATCCAGTCTGGCAAGCATGTCCATAGGAAATGATAAAAGACGTGTTAGTTACAGACATGTGAAACATTATTTGATGATTCACTGAGTAAAATTATAAAAAAGTCTTTCATATGTATCTATTTACTGTCACATTGTGTCTTGCAACACAACACACTGACAATTAATACAAAGGCCGCAGTTTACAATGTATTAGTGTGGCCTTTAGCGTCTTGACATACGGGTAGTAGCAAGCAATCATGATACGTCAGTAGTTTGGCAAAACATTAATGTCTCATACTGGGTGCTGCTTTACTGAACAGTTGCTATCGTTGGTGAATTTACCAATCTTGGACAGACAAATACATCAACAGAACGAGCAATGTGTATTTAAGGTACCTGGCCTTGTCTCTTTTCTCTTGAGCCGTTTGTCTTCTGAACAGGATATGTGCACTATCTCGAAAGTTGCTGTGCCATTTTTTTTAATTTTTGCTTTCCTTGTTCTACGAGCCGCAGCCACATTTTCCCAGTTTCTTTCATTGATAAAAGAAATCACTCAAGGAAGCCCTGCAAGCCTCCTTATGTCTCAGCACTGGTCTGCTGTTTGGTCTCTTCCCGTCCTTAAGTTCGCAATACAATATTAGTTTGGGAATACGAACGTTTGCCATTCTTCTTACATGACCCAGCCACCTTAGTCTACGACTCATAAGTGTTGCCATGATTGATGGACTGGATTGATGGAGTTTACAATGTATGTTTACATAATTAGTATCCGTCTGCGTGGCAGCGAATCTTGGAAACATATATAAAGTAGGAGAGAAGGCTAAATACATTTCATATGCAATGTCTGCGCCATATTCTTGGCATCACCTGGAAGGATAAAGTGACAAACGTGGAGGTCATGACTCGCACAGACCTCCCGAACATCTACATGTTTCTCAAACACCGTAGATTATGCTATCACGTGCACCGTATGAAAGATGGCCGCATATCTCAAGATAAACTCTACGGACAACTGGCAGATGGAACTAACAGGGCGCCCACAATTTCGTTTGATAGAAGTGTGTAAACGTGGCATGAAGACTCTAAACATAAACCCTGTCGTCTGGGAAGAAATAGCAGCAGACCGCAATCTTTGAAAACACGATATAAAGCTCCAACACAAACACGAAGCAGACAGATTCATAGAAAAAGAGAATACACGGCGTAAGAAAGAGGAATAAATAGCATTTCTAGGGGCGGTGGAAAATCCAAAGTCAACTATGACTGATGGAGGATACTACTACATTAACATTGTCTCGGTGATAAAAACAGAATGCGTCAAAGCAAAGTCTACATTCGCAGACTACTCTCGCTACGGGTGTTTCATTTTTGTTATAAATAAGTGTGATAGAACTGTATCATAACTACTGGATGTTAATCGTGGGGATCGCCAGCCTCAAGAGACAATGCATTATAGCTTGTTTCATAAGTCGTGCCCAACTTTTAAAATCAATATCTTTTAAACCGCTTTTTGTATTTTTTTCAAAATTTGCATGTAAAGTTATAATGATTAGAACCCAACAGGGAATTAATTTCATTAAAAACAAACATTTGGTTATTATTATTGCTTATTTGATTTATATAAATTTATAACGACCCATTGATGTAGTCAAAACTTAGTGTTTACAGTATGTAAGTTAAAAATAGCGATTACAAATCTATACACGGTCAAATGTACGATTTTGCACGCTTTAAACGTGAGCTGTCTGACACAATTAGACACTTTTAGAAAACACGAGGCATTGTGTGTTCCATGTCCGTTCTTTCATAGGTGTAGACGTGGAACGCTAACATTTATCATGAGTCTTAAAATGAAATTCTGCAGTTTACAAAACATCGCAATAAAAATGTATGACTTTTTTTGCAAAGAGGCTAAACGAGGAAGATTATTTCATTCTTTTAGAAAACCATGAGAATAGGACAAGACACATTTTGGATTTATCTAAACGGTCATTTAATCGCTGGATTCAAGCACGTGACCGTCAATGTTCCAAATATACAAAATCACAAGGAAGAGCAAAAATGTTGGATAATTTCGACAGTGAACTTATTAGAAGTGAAATTCGCAAAATGTTGGGTATGAATGAAACTGTTACAATAAGAAAATTAAAAGTATCGCTGAAAAAGAACAACAGTATTGAAATATCAAAGTCTACATTATGGAGGAATGTGAGAGCTGCAGGCTTTACATTCAGAAAGTATTCCAATGGACGAAACATCATCTGTGAGAAGCCACATATAGTAGTCATGAGAAGCAAGTACTTACGTGAAGTAAAAGAGGTGCGCAAGCAAGGTTATGATATTGTGTACTTGGATGAAACATGGATCAATGTTCACCACACTAACCAAAGGGAATGGCAGTCATCAGATGGAAAGATTAAGAGATTAATAACTAGCAGCAAAGAACAGCGCTTGATAATTGCTCATGCAGATAGTCGACAACATGGACTAATACAGAATGCAGAGCTCATTTTTCTTTCAAAATCCATAGACAATCGGGATTATCACTCTGAGATGAATGGTCACATATTTAGACATTGGATTGAAAATTCTGTTCTCCCATCACTAGATCGACCATCTTGCCTAGTAATGGACAATGCAGCGTACCACAACATTGTTGCACTTGAAGATAAAGTCCCGACGTCATCCAGTACAAAAGATGCTATTAAGATATGGCTCACAAAGGAGCACATACAATTTAATAACATGTACTTAAAACCTGAATTACTATCTCTAGTAAAGCAAAAACAGAGGACAAAGATTTTTCAAATAGATAAGATTATCCAAGAGCACGGTCATATAAGTTTGAGGCTGTCACCTTACCATGCTCATTTAAATCCAATAGAACTAATCTGGGCAAAATTAAAAGGACAAGTGGCAGATGAAAATACAACATTCAAAATATGCGATGTAAAGACTCTTGCTAATCTCGCTTTATTAAATATAGACACAGATTATTGGGCTAAATGTGAAGACCACGTCTTAAAACAGGAAGAGGAATATTGGAAAAATGATGGTTTGTGGAATGTTCAACCCCAAACAGTTATTAATCTTTTAGACTCGTCTGATTCAGAATGAAAGTATATAGCCCCCACAATGTTGGTCCCTATATTACCTTAAATTATTTCAACAAACGGTCCTTTTCAGGACCACACAACTATGAAAATTGGACATACAGGTATACCTTGATATTATCGTCCGTCCTCGAACTGAGCAGACAATAATTATCCTGGTGTTTTGTTTTATCCAGTTATTTCCCCATTACGGCCACGCCTTTACCTGGTGAAAACTAATCGTAGACCAGCAACTACGGTAATTTCTATTCTTTAGGGCTTCACAATTTACAATTTTGACAAACATCAAAGAAATATCGCCGCTTTAAGAAAACTGCAGCTGCAAGATATTTGTTAAATATACATTTAAAGGGTCTTTTGCATTCTAATAACATCTGGAAAATTTCAAAAGTATTTAACAAACGGTTAGAGAGTAATAGCGTTTTGAAGTTGGGCATATGTTTTGAAACGAGCTATAGTTCCTGCCTACATCGATCTAAAGTACTCTAAAGCCAGCTGTTTTTGATATGATCATCATCATCATCATCGAGTGCCGTCTCCGCAAGTAAGGTTGGCTACCATGGATCGCCATTCCACTCTGTTTCTTGCTTTGATGGTGCAGGCTGTCATAGATTGAATTGTCCATCTGTTGATGTTACTCGTCAATGTTAGTCTTGATCTTCCTCTGTCTCTTTTACCTCGTATTTTCTCTTCCAATATTACTTTTAGTAGGTTATCCGATATGATGCTAGGAAGCAATTCTAACATTCAGCTCGACCTGCCTCTATAAAACCACAAATATTCGGTTACACTCATGTCTATCTCCTTCGTGCTACATTTCCACGCAATTAAAATGCGAAAGGAACGTTACCATTTGCTTACTTTGCTGACGGAGTTTCTTTCTATATCAGGTATTTAGGAGTCTCCCCATCCTCGCAAGTCGCTCGGTCTTCTAAAATGTCTCTTCATCACACAAGTCACTTCATCTCTGGAGAAAACACAACATATACCTCTCAATAACGTCATGGTAATGCATTTATTCATGCAACAAAAACAAAATATAATTATTGAATCATCACCACCATGTACCATACCGGTCGGAGTAGCCGATCATGTCTATCCACAATTTTATATCAACTATTCACCATATCAATTATATAGTTGACTGTTGAGAAAGCAGCTGAGAGTATTTCACTACATGCCTTTTGTTTAAATCCCCAAGGGAAGAGACAAAGAGACAGATACAAATATTATCTGAGAGGACATGTGGAAGCAGGTATGAAGATCATGGGGTAGACATGGAATGATCTTAACAGATTAGCAAAGCTTGAATATAACGGCTTGGAAAGTGTTTGTTGAAGACCCGTGCTGCACATGGAGCTGAAACGGTGAATAAGAGAAAAGTGTAAGATTTCATTTCGTTTATGAGATGTATTTGTCGCACGATTCACAATATAGAAGGAGTGTTCAGAAAAGTGTATACAACAACCTTTGGACTCATTGACGGCATCTTTGTTTTCCATTCTCCCCCCCCCCCCGCCATTATAAATTCACTATGACTACTCCCCTCCCCCAATACTTAAAGTTAAGTTTGTTATTCGCGGGCTTTCATGGCTTGTGATGGAAGAACAGCTGTTAAAGAAGACACTTGTATTTTCACTTTGACTACAAGTAGTTTGACCATGGAAGCTCTCACTAAAGGCATTGGCATAGCATGAGAAACATAACTTTATACTCGAGTGGTTTCTCGACGATTCAATTAACATGATTTGGAAGCTCACATCTGACTGGTTACACTCGAGGTAGTGCTTAAAGTTTCTGAAAAGGTCACGTCTAACAAAAGACTGCTTCCTTTTTGTGACATGGCACGCAGGAGAAAGATGGAATGTACGTTCTGACAAGTATGCCAGGATGTGATACGGAAGAGCAATGGATCAAGCTGACATCGGACCGGCATTTATCTTGCTACATACTGTTCTGAAAATATGCGCCACGAATCATGACTGGCTTTTCTATGCATCATTATCTTTTTTTCAGATGAAATATCGTGAATTAATCAAATAAAATGAATGAAGTGAAATGTTCTGCTTTTCCGTGTTTGGAAAGGTAATGTTTACGACACTTGAATCGGCATCTTAGCACGCAAATGTTTACGCATGTGTTCTAGACCGCCTATCCAGAAGTGTTCTGAGACTTCTAAACAATGTCGCTTCAGTCATGGAAACTCACGATGATGTGAGGCGGCAATCCTCATCATCCCAGAGTAATACCTGGGTACCGGTATCTGGGTCGATCGCGGCTAACGGCTGGGTCGACCGCGGCGGTATTTTTTTTCTAGCTATCAACTAGGCTACCGAACCCTCAAATTGTTTATATTATTTGCTAACACTTGTACAGAGGTCAAATTCAGCTTGAGGCAACAGTACTGCTTACGTTTCCAGAGATCCAAGATTTACATATTTATTTTTAGATCCAATTCACAGTGTAACTACATGGTTAATTTGCAAACGTATCACAACGTCTGTGTATAGCCAACATGATAGCAATTGTTGAATGTTGTTGCTTTTCTTGATCACACACGGGCGACCTTCGGACACAATCAATCCGTGTCGATGAAAATGATCTTATGTTCCCAAATAATATTCCACGACCATTTGTCAATCTACACATTGCACAAAGCCAGTGGTTGTTTCATGCATTAGTTTATGTCTCCAAGATGATCTATATGTGAAGGTGTCATCGTAACGGCGATTGTGACAGAGTCACTTTTGTTTTCCTTCCTATGTCGGGGTATAGTGACATAGACTGTAGTTTATGCACATAGTCGTTTTCTGTTTTGCTTTCATGATCCACCTTCTCACACCAAAGATAGCGGCTGATAAAGTAATTAGCCTTCATTTAGATTGTATTTCTTTCAAATTGTCTGTTTTTCTTTCATGATCCACCTTCTCATATCAAAGATAGCGGCTGATAAAGTAACTAGCCTTCATTTAGATTGTATTTCTTTCAAATTGACATGGGTCTATGGCTTAAAATTATGTTATGTTAAGTCCTTACTATATATATATTACCTTATATCTTCAGTAATAAAGAAAAGACGATGGTCATACGTTGGACATGTGATGAGAAGAGATAATAATCGAATAGCAAAGCAAGCCCTCATATGGAAACAACAGGTAAAAGAAAAAGAGGAAGACCCAGGGAGACACTGAGAAGAACATTGATGAGAGAGGCAAGAGCAGCAGGAATCGGCTCCCTCAATGAGATAGAACTGCTTGCACAGAACAGAGACAGATGGCGAGATTTGATAAAATATCTTTAAAAGAAAACTGCTAGAACAAAAATTCATATAGGAGAAGATGTATCTTGGTCTACGCCCTATGGGCCGGTTACGGCTCGAAAGGTCAATAGATAGATAGATAGATAGATAAGTCCTTATAATGTTATTGACTCATTTTTAAAGGAGATTTTTTTTAACTATTGTAACAAGAAGCATCTATTTGATTTCATCTTCTGCATCACATCTTTCCCAGTTTCAGTTTGCGTTGTGTATTAGATGCCGTCAGTGGGCCCGATATATACAACGTCAACATCATTCCTGCTTGACTGTAGGTTAAGCTAATATTCCAGTGTTTTATTGTTCTTGTATACTCTCAATGTAACATTGTATCTATGTCGTGTCGACGTTAACGATAAATTACTCTTATAATAAGATGAGATTCCAGTCATGTCGACTAACCTTAATTAAGCAGCATCATCTAAAATGGCTGATTGCATGGGCTCACAGTGACTGAAGGAACGGATGAGCAGACAGGTTTGCTTGCTTGGCTTGCTGAAGAACCAAACAGCAACGGGCGACGCTCTATGTTCTCTCAGAACGAGTAAATGCTGCTAGCAATGAATGTGAATTCTCAAACTTGAAGAACACATATGAAGGTTAACTCGACTGGTTTCATGCCGGATAGCAACGCTATAGCGAGAGACAAAGAGGACGACAACTCAACCCAAAACGGGATGCCTGCCCCCTGCATGCTGGAGGTTTCATTGAGGAGGATATTAGATCACGTTTGAAGTTATCTGTTGTGGAGTAAGAATAATATGCCGATACATTGAAGTAATTGTATATTTATTATGCACATATGTCGATTGAATGATTACCATTCTTTAGAAATATCACATTACAGTGTGCATGGTTGACAGTGGTCGAGTTACACAGGATTCACTTTCATTTCAGGAAAAGAGCGCTTTTTTCATTTCATCATTTAATCCGATGAAATACACCAGAATAATAGGCATTGGTAGAAACATATACTTCAGGGTCTAATTGAATGGAGATACTTCAAAAAAGACACATTGGCTAGAATTGTTGATAACAATGGTCATTAAATATGTTCACAACTGTATCTTGTCTAACGGAATTATGTTTTTTTTCAGAGGAGCATTGTATTTGAAGTACTCTTGCCAGTATGTATTATGATATATACATGTAACACATTTAATGCATAATTATAGCATTTATGTGAGTTACAGCTCATTACTTGTTTATTTTTTTTCATTAGCAAATATCAATAGTATGCAATTTTAACTGTTGGGGAATTGATGATTGGTTATGGAAGGCCTCGGTATCAATGCAAACGAATCAAAATCCATAATTGCTCAACCGCCCGTGCCAGTGGAATCATCCGAATTACTAACTCATCTCCCTAACAAAGAAAGGTAACTGTTGGGGAATACTCAAAATGAATTTGAGTCAATGATGTTATGCTGTGTGGGTCATGAGGAAAGTATGTAATACCATAGACAGTAGCACATCACCATTAAGTCAAAGACAAAATATTAGCAGAAGGATTTTTTAAATGTAGTATAATCTCATCCAGAAACTGACAGTCTGGCATAATATACCTTTAAAGTAAGAAACCAACTTTATGATTGGTTGAAACGATGCAGTGAACAATGACAGCCAAACATAATAAATCATTGAATCAGGTTATCAACACAAACTGATCGGACACATTTTGGTATTTGTAGAACAGTTGAGTTGTAAACGGTGAGAATATACCTCTTTGAAGGGGACACATTACAGTATATGCAAACATTGATAGTGTCTCCAACATTACGGACAGTCACTCATCATATTTGAGGAATATTGCACTTCTCATCTTTGTCTTGGATAATTCTTTCAATTCAGCAGGTTACATACGTCAAAAATACGTAATATCATCTTTGTCTACGTCCCGGGACATGCTGGAGTACGGGGAAATGAAATAGCGGATAGGTTGGCTAGCTGCGCTGTTGTTAAGGACGGTCAACCAATGGATTGGGCGGACATAACCAATGCCCTCCGAGAAGTTGGAAGGACACAGGACTTCGATAACCATGAGTCCACGTCACTCTTTCGGATGAAAAAGATGGGAGTTAAGATGGGCACAGCCAGAAACGAGAAACTTAATGGGCGTGTAAGAAACTAATCAACCAACACAGAACTGGAGTCGTCAGTCGCTGGACACTTCGAGACTTTCTGAGGAGGGCATCATGGCACTAATGGACAAGTTCGGAGTGCAATGATGATGATCCGCTAATAACTCAATTACTCAATAACACTTGTCTACGGCTACGTCTATCAATCGACTCTAGTAAAATGCCCTTATACTTTACATACCCATGTGTCTGCTAATTGTTTCTTGTGGAATAATATTTTAGTTTTAAATTGAAACATTCAGTTAGGTGTACACGAATCGGACAAGGCTGTGTTATGTCGCTGGATTTGTTTTCACTTTACTGCGAAAATATTATGAGATCAATAGTAGCTAAAACAAGAATTAAGGTAAACGGTAATAACATAAATAATGTTCGATATGCGAATGACACAGTCTTAATAGCAGAGACAGAGAATGAACTACAAGAAATCATAGACATAATAGTAAAATAAAGCAACAAAAAAAGGTCTAAGTCTGAATAGCAAGAAAACAAAAGTAATGGTATTATCTAAGAAATAAACATCAGATGGAAGATGCACCACATACATAAAAAGCAGAGTATCTTAGGCTAAAATAGAATTTTAAAAAATGAAAAATATATTATGCAACACGTTTATGTCTATAAAAGTGAGAAAGAGAGTTCGTCGGTGTTATTTTGAACCAATTTTGACCTATGGAACCGAATCAAGGACAGTAGACAAACAAATGAAAACGGTTAGAGGACGCAGAGATGGGATTTATGAGATGAATGTTGAAAAGTTCCCTGGACAGCTAAAAAGACATCAAAAGAAAAGAAATTATAAAAAAAAGCCACCACAAAAAGGGAGCTCATACAAAAAATCAGAAAGAAACAATAAACATTTTTCGGGCACATCATCATAAGAGGAAAGTTAGAATACTTGATTATAACTGGCAAAATACAAATAAAGGGAGATCATGGACGGCAAAGAGAGAAAATACTAGATAGCTTGGTGCAATGGCATGCAAACAGTCAACAACAGAACTGATACGATGCACTGTAGATATAAGATTGTGGAAGGACATGATCGCCTACGCAAATCGGTATGGCACATTATGATGATGATGGTACTAATTCAGCAAGAATAGACGACATTACTTTAAGCTGTACTAGACAGCCGACTGAATTGAACAATTAAAATGTTTCTTGGGATAGCGCACACATTATCATCATCATTAAGTTACGTTTCCGCATCGAAGGTTCTCTACCAGTCCGTTGTGTCTCTTACATTAATGGTGCAGGTTGTCATAGACTGACTTGCCCATCTTTTGATATTTCGCATCCATGTTATTCTTGGTCTGTCTCTGCCTTTCTAACCTTGTATTTTAATATTCCAAGATTACTTTTAGTTGGCTGGTGGTCTAAAAAGCTTCATACGGAAAGAGTTAACATACTACAAATATCGTATTTGTCTGGTTAGAATTGTATTTAGTAGTTCTCCTTTCATGTTTAGTTGTTTTAAGACTTCATCGTTTGTTTTCTTTTCTTTCCATCAATTTCTACATATTCTTTCATAAATACATATTTGAAAGGGTTGAATTTTCTGTTTTGAATGATGAGAAGATATATCATTTTGCTATTTTTAGTTTTAACCCTGACGTTATTTGTTTTGATGTTAGCATTTTTTCATGGAATTAAAAATAATTTTCGTCATGCCTATTCTTTTGTTTATTCAGTTCTACAATTTCAATCATTTTTCTTCTACTTTTTTGTCCTTCTTCATTTGCCTTACAGCGTCAATGGGAGAGATAATTTGAGATCTTTTCCTCGTCTGTTCGCCTCTGCTGCTGTTATGTTTACTCGTACTTCTAAATTCCATTGATCCATCTTTTTCATCGTCGACTCTTGGGCCTTGTGTTCTGCTCAACGTTTATTGAGGGCTTGTTGTGTTGTGTTTTGATTACTCTGCCATGTCACGAGGTCAAATTATTGTATCTGTTGTTTCTGTATATATTCTATGGCGGGGACTATTCCTAGCTTTTTTTCTCAGTTCTTCATTTCTGATCTTTTCTCGCAGACTCATGTCATTCGTCTGATACATTTAATCTCATTAGAGGTTATTTTTCTCATTGTTCTTGCATCTAGGGTCCAGGGCTGACTTTGGTAGCACAACGTTGCGATGAAGATTCCTAAGTTGCCTCTAGAGTTATTTCCTTGTTGGACAATGGTGGTGATAACTGTCCAATGTTGTGACAAGCCTTGTTGCATCTTGATTCTATCTCTGCTGTTTGAGAATTGCCGTTTGTCACTAAAGTTCCTAGGTATTTAAATTCATCTACTTGTTTTAGTAGGGTGTTTCTCCTGTTGCTGCTGATATTATTTCTAATGGTATGTTATCTATCCCTGGTGCTTTATTTCTGTGTGCATATTTGTGTTTACTTGTACAAATATAGTATTTGGTGTCATGTTCAACAGGTCTTCAAAATATTATTTCTATCTATTATGCATATGTTTGGTATCATTGATATTAGCTGTCCGTCTTTGTCATTTATGAGCTCAGTAGGATCATGGTTTTATTTTCTCGCTCTTGTGGCTAGTACTGCTTTGTAGAAATCTCGTTTGGCTGTCTTGTGTCTGCTCATATTTTGTCCGAATTCTCCCAATTCTTTTGTTTAGATTCTTTGATCAAAATTGTAACTCTTTTTCGATTAAAGGCATATTTTTTCATATTTTTCTTGGTTCTTCTTCTCCCTCCAATTTTTAAGCAGATTCTTCTTTGCTTTAATTGCTTCTCTGATTGCTTCGTTCCACCACGGCACGCTCTTTTTCCCTTCCTTTGTCCTTAGCTTCTTTCCAAATACCGTTTTAGAGATGTTGGATACTGTTTCCTTAAATTGTTTCCACTCTTCATCTACTGTGCATACTTCGTTAGGGAGTTTCTTCAATTCATCTATTAGTTTTTCTTCTATAGTTTTTCTTGATTATTGATTTTTTAACTGTTTTATTGTTATTGTCTGTTTTTGTTTTGCTTCTTTTGTTTGTTTTCGTATATCCTCGTTTTTTGCTGCCTGAGTGTGATCAAAACCATCTTGTGGTCCGTGCTATCTGTAATATTAGGGATTGGTCTGCTGTCGGTTACTCTTTTCTTGTTATGTTGCCTTGTTAATATAAAATCTATCCGACTTCTGCTTGTTGTGCCATTCCATTTGTACCAGATGTATAATTACGACTCTCTGTTTTTGAAGAATGTGTTGGTGATAAATAAATCATATTGATTAATATTTCCAGCAGTCTGCTTCCGTTTTCATTTATTTCAGCTGTCTTATCGCCAAAGAGTTTTAATATATCTCTGTTCTCACTGTTGCATTTACCAAGCCTTCCATTAAAATCTCCCATCACTAACATGTCGTCGCTTTCATCACTCGTGTTGATAATTTCATTCACTGTGTTGTATAATTATTCGCTGCATTATTCCTTGTTGTTACATGGTGCATAGATGTGTATGTAAGTTGATTTTCGATCGCATTCTAGTAGTCTTACTGTGATAATTATTTCTCAGTAGTACTTTATTTTTTATATATTTCTTTGCGTGTTCTGTGTCGATGATAAAACCTACTCCGTGTGTTGGTCTTTTTGTGTTGTCGACTCCTGAGAATATTATATTGTAGTTCATGCGTGTTTTTCTTTATCCGTTGTCCTTTTACTCTGGTGTCCGCTAATCATAGTATTTTAATTATCTTTTTGTCATTTCTTCTATAAGTTCAACTTCCTATATAAACATCATATATATATTGGTGGTTGCTACTTTATATTTGACTATCTCCATCTTTTGTGATTTCTCTGATCATAGAAACGGTTATCCTTTACCGACCTGCTGAGTCAGTTGTAAGTTAAGGGCTTAACTTAATAAATAAAAACAGGTTGGGAGTTTAGCCCGGCTGATGTTACACCCAAATGTTTGATCGCTAAGGTCTCACATGCGATCTTTTACGGTCTAACTATAAATGTTTAGTTATTTACATTAAAAAAGTACTTATCCAGATCTTATCCTTCTCCTTGAATATAACACTTTACACAACTTTTTAAAAATAAAAATATAATCCGAAGGGATATAAATACTTTTTGCAATCACTTAAATCACATAAACTACACTCCGAAATTAAAATAACCGCCTTCTTGGACAACCTGAAGCGCACATTGATTGCCATCACTGGTTATAGTATTTTGATAGTTGTAGCTCTGAACTGTGCACACATGTACAATGTCTAAAATATCGGTCACACAGAGAGATGTATAAAACAGTAAAAATAAATATAACATGATATTAAGCAGGTAAACCAGTAGCGATATAAAAAAAAAAAGGAAATGGTATTAAACATGTAAACGTGCACAGAAAGAGAGACAATCTACGACGCAACGAAAAAAGTCTTCGTCAGGTACAAAATAAGAAATGTTAATGTACAGAAAAACACGAAAGTCAAATACTAATATGAAATCGCAAAATAGCGGAAGAGTATAGATGACCAGGGACTTATGTTCGTCACGTTATAAGACGTCTATAGTGCATGTAGGATCTCAATGGTCAAAAGAATCAAACATGGGGAAAGGGAGAAAGGCTTCCAGGAGGATGAGTGAAAGAAGGTGTATCATAGGCTAGGAGGATGAGTGAAAGAAGGTGTATCATAGGGTAGGAGGATGAGTGAAAGGAGATGTATCATAGGGTAGGAGGATGAGTGAAAGGAGGTGTATCATATGGTAGGAGGATGAGTGAAAGAAGGTGTATCATAGGGTAGGAGGATGAGTGAAAGAAGGTGTATCATAGGGTAGGAGGTTGAGTGAAAGAAGGTGTATCATAGGGTAGGAGTATGAGTGAAAGGAGGTGTATCATAGGGTAGGAGGATGAGTGAAAGAAGGTGTATCATAGGGTAGGAGGATGAGTGAAATGAGGTTTATCATAGGGTAGGAGGATGAGTGAAAGGAGGTGTATCATAGGGTATAAGAGAACAAAGAAGTATGTGTTAGCACTCGGAAAAATTGACAGACAAACAACAATAGAAAAAAACGAAGAACAATATATGGTCCGAAGAGGGATCGAACCCGTACTCAGTGGCACCGCGCCTTGCCACGAGAAGCCGAACGCTTGGCACACTGCCACGCAGCCAACTAAAAAATTGGCTATTGTAGCAGTGTCTTACACGAAGGCGTACTCAATGACTACAGCATAGGGTAACGATCACAGACCGGAGATAAATTGTATATTTGTACTTTCCTATTAATACAAGTATCTCAATTTATTTCCGGTCTGCGATCGTTACCCTATGCTATAGTCATTGAGTACGCCTTCGTGTAAGACAGTGTGCCAAGCGTTCGGCTTCTCGTGGCAAGGCGCGGTGCCACTGAGTACGGGTTCGATCCCACTTCGGACCATATATTGTTCTTCGTTTTTTTCTATTGTTGTTTATCTGTCAATTTTTGCGAGTGCTAACACATACTTCTGTGTTCTATCATTCCCTATTATCGCCTCGGAAGTTCCCCATATAATAATATTTATGTATTATTATTTGTACCCTGTATCATAGGGTAGGAGGATGAGTGAAAGGAGTTGTATCATAGGGTAGGAGGGTGAGTGAAAGGAGGTGTATCATAGGGTAGGAGGAAAACATAATTAGAGACGGTAAGTGGGAGAGATAGGGGTGACGATAACCATAACCCAGCATGGAATAAAAATATGGCACAAGAGAAAGTGGAAGAGGAGACCAGTGATTAAAGGATCGAGTGAATAGAGTTTATTTCTTTTGAACTGAGAGGCTGAAAGGCCGTAGTTTATCTCGTCACTCTACAAATTGAGCTGTTTAATATTATTTTGTGTTTATTTTAAAGTTTCCTACAGCTCTGTTCGCATAGTATTAATTATATTGTATATTTTATATGTGTGCTTATCTCCAAACCTATAGAGAGACAAAACTACCACGTTTTGGCCAAGGCCGTTGTCAGATTCAAGAATAATACAAAGACAAAATTACATGAATATTCAGCTTAACAGCATGACGATGTTAATCGATATCTGAACGTCCGATCAACGAGAATATAACAACGAGAATATAACAAGGAGAATATAACAAGGAGAATATAACAACGAGAATATAACAATGAGAATATCATCAAGTTAAATAAATCTCCACGCATTTGTGATTTTGTATCTGAATGTGTCGCCTTAAACTGATTCTTTCTAATCTGTCAAACACCGGTAAGATTTCTTAAATTATCTAGGACTTTTGAACAAATACGTTTGGTGCTGATTTAGAAAAAAATGATGATTCTTTTAAAAAAACTTTAAATTAATAACAAAAGCAGTGGCGTAGTTCTCTATGATACCGCAGCACCCGCCGGTAGCCTGAACATATTAACGAAATATAAAAGGAAATGATAATTTATTATATTTTGTTAATAATTATATTACAAACTTTCGAATATTCTATTATACATTTCGCAAGCCAATATGATTTATTTGCTTTGATCTGCATTTATTAAAGCAATGTTTTTCTGTGGGCGCTATAACGTTTGTGAATGTTATAACTAATCTACATTGAAACCTCTAGGGGCCAGCGGTACATTTTCCCTCTTTCCGGACCAAGTATTAACGACCTTGACATGCAAAAAAAGGAATGAACATAATGCATGTGTGTTGCCGCTAGATGAAACGCACTCATGGGTTATTTTTAGCTCTAGCCAACCAGAATCATCACAAAGTGAACGTGAAACTATGTATGATTCCCGGAACTTCCTTAGATTTTTATAACTAAGTTATGCGCATCAGCATTTGTAGAACGAACTTTTTCCTGCTCTCAAGAGAATCAAATCTTATTGTCACGCAACTCAGACACAAGAACGCGTATCTGGTTTGGCATTAATGTCCATTGAGAAATCATTCCCTCAGAAACTTAGAAACCACCCTACAGTACTTTCGATGACAAAGTCATCAAGACATTTTCGTCCCAAACAAGACGGACATAATTAATACATATATGTAAGTAATTTAAAACGTAGTGAGTCATTAGAAAATATTACTTTATGTTAGCCTGCTGAATATAATGTATGTTTTTAGTTACAACACACGACACTGATGAATGTACTTATGTCCATCGTCTTTGTGCGATTGAGAAAAATAGATATGGAAGTAAATGTGTAACATGGTATTTAAGCAATCAGTATGTAAGGCAAGTATATACCCATGTCTGTATCACATACAGACAACCACATTATCAGCAAGTACATTGTATTACTTGTTGTAATAAATCGGTGATAACAAGATGAATTCTAGTTTGTTTGGAGGAAAGAAGACAATGGTTAGTGGTTTCTCTTCAAAAAATCACAAGAGAACATATCGTCTTATTGTTTAGCTGAACGAGTGATGCTAGCGATAAATAATTGTCCAAATGGAATTGTGTTATAAGATACAATTGAGTATTTTCTATTTTAGATATATGATTTCATATTAGATGTAAGTATTAACATATATAATTGTAGGGTATGTGCACTTGACATGATTTTACTTGCGTACATAACATACAAAAGTCACATACTTTAATAATTGTTCAAGATTAACAAAAACAATAAATATCATACATGGTGCATTCATTAATTCACAAACATGGTGAGTGGGTGAATGTGTGGATGTATAAATAATTGAATGGTGAGCGAGTGAGTTAATAAACCAGCAAATATGTTTAGAGAGTCAGTATTAATTGCTGAGTGAGCGAATTCATCATCAACACTGAGTGTCATATCCACATCGAAGCTTGACAACCATAGAGCGCCATTCCGCTCTGTTACTTGCTTTGGTAGAATATATTGCCATACCCTGATTTGTCTATAATTTAATGCTACTAGTCCATGTTGAATGATATAATGATTGCATAATCTGTATAAGTGATTGGATGAACCAGAGAATACTTGCCTCCTATTCAAGCCTCTTCAATTATGCAGAGTTTCACATTTACACTGAATGTTTAAAGAATCTTTGTAGTACTCATCTATATGGATAACTTAAAATGAATACATCTTTGGTTAAATAAATCAGTTATTAAATATGTTCGGTGTTTAATAAATGTGTTGTTAAATAAGTCCATTGTTAAATAGGTCCCTGGGTAATTAAGTACTAGTGTTGCAAGCCTGTGGTTAAATAAGTCATAATTAAATCAATATGTGGGTAAGTAAGTAAGAGAGAGTGCGAGATTAAAACACAAAATAATTCATTGATGTCTACGATGCTACATTATGGCACGATCTATATCATTTATATCTTTTCAGATTTTCAGTGTGTCAGAAAGCAAAGAATTTGTAAGTAACATGACGAAGAAATCAATACATTATATAATGATTTAAATATCAATCAATGCTCATTATTTGTTCATTGTTTATTTTTTTACCAAGAGTAATTGTTTCTCTGTTATACATCAGTTTAAAAACAAGTTATTGTAAATGAAAGATAAGGCAACGAAATTATAAAACTATAAACACTTTATATCAACGACAAATTAGATAACTAATGTGCTTGTTGATCGAACAAGTGCTTTTAGGAATGGAAAACCTGTCAGGATGTGCCAGAAAGCAATAATTACAGAGGAAATTAATCACCAGTTTATTCTATTGTTAATTCTCTTGTTTATATTACTATTGCCAATCAAATCCGGATGTTCCATCATATCGAGGAGGTTGTTTCTTCTCTGTCACAGCCAATGAAACGCTCGGTTTTTTAGACACAAGCTAATTGAATAAAAGCATCAGAGTTGACCATTGGAAAGTGTATATACTGGTTATGGATTGGGTTATTTGTCCATAGTGCATTACCAAAACATCGACATTTTCAAACATAAACCAATCTATGTCAATATGACTGACAATATTTAGCGGGTAAAAAAAATATCTCATATATGAAGTAATTCCTTTGTTTTTTTGTTTTAAAGAGGAAAGGGTTGGCGGGTGGGGGTGGGAAAGCGTTATGACGTACGAAGTTAGGAAGCACCAGACATGATGCTAAATGAATTATATGAACATGTGGAGATGTAAGTAAATGCATTTTTAAAATCACGAAACAATTGTGCATGTTAATAATTTATAAATGGGCACTTCTATTTCGTAGGATATTTATTATCTTTTAGTGTGAGAGTGTGTGTGTATACATGTATCACCATTTGAACACGTCTAAGTTGTATTACGGAACTGTCTCCAAATAATCTGTCTAATATAATTTCACGTAACTTTTAGAAATGTCACTATCATCTTTATTTCTCTTGAATTAAGATCTATTAACTGGCCTTATTTCCTCATTGACATTCCATCCATCCTTCCACCTTTTCTAGCCGCTGTTGGAACGCCCATCTTGTCTTCCTGTGAACACAAAGAGATTATACCTTATTCTTCTCGATTTCTCTGAGCAGCGTCCCTTTTACAAGACATACTTGACCTGAAATATTTGAACAACCGTTTGTTCTTCTGTGGATAGGTCGTGACTCTCCGCAACTTATAAAGTTATCCTAAGTGTTAGTCGTCGTGTTATCTTCATCGAACGACTGTCCATAAGCGCTCAGATCTCATCCCATTAAGACTCGCAGTGGGAAATGATAAGCTGTTTCACGTGTCCACCCACGATGTCGTCGCAACTTTCCCGAATCTAACCAACATCCCTTCAGACTAACATGAAGATCTGGGTATCGCATACATGGCTGTAAAGCCACGAGACTGATATATCGATCATCTCACTATTTATTTCGAGCGTACAGTTGGGTCAGGTATTTACATTTGACCATCATGACGACGTAGCACACACAACAATGGATGCGCCCACAACGTTCGATTCACTCCAAAGTATGTACCTGAAACATTATCCCCCTGTAATTGTTGCCAGAAAAGGTAAAAGCTGTACTGATGCTATATTTACATTGTGACAACTATGTGAAAAAAATAAGAATGACAGAAACCTAAATATTGTGTTTATAGATCAAGAAAAGGCGGTTCATCGTGTGGACAGGAACAAACTTTGTAAAATTTTAGATACCTACGGGGTAGTAGGACAACTACTAGATAATATAATGGCATTATATAAAAACAGTCAAAGTGCCGTTAGAACATCGGAAGGCCTGTCAGAATGGTTTCAGGTTACAAAAGATGTAAGACAAGGATGCGTCCTCTCACCACTCCTCTTCATCATATTTATGAACAAAATAAATCAGGAAATACCAATAATAAGGAAAAATCGAATAATAATATAGAAGTAGAAAACTCTAACATCAATGAGCTACTCTTCGCAGATGAACAATGCCTAATATACGAGGATGAAAACTTGCTACAACAGCATTTAACATCTCTAGATAAAAGCTGCACAAACTACAGTATGAAAATGAACACAGCAAAATCAGAGTCTATACGAATTAGCAAATTAAGACACCCATTAAACATGAAAGCTAAATGCTAAAGAGATAAAACAAGTAGAGGAATTCAAGTATTTAGGCACACTATTCACAGACGATGGAATACTAGACAGAGAAATTGACATGAGAATACAAAAAGCAAATGCTGTCACATACCAGCTTTCACCATCACTAAGACATCCATACATTTCTATGTCAGCTAAACAAAAAAATATAAATTACATTTTCATACCAACTTTGTGCTATGAAAGTCAAACATTTGAGAAATATCAATGCAAGAAAGATGCGATGCTTGAGAAAAGTAACAAACAACACAAGAAGAGATAGAATACCAAATGAAACCATAAGAAAAATGGTAGGAACAAAACCCTGCAAAGAATGTTTAGAACAACAACAACTTAAATGGTTTGGCCACCTGGTCAGAATGAATCCTTATCAAACACCATCAAGGGCGTTCTTCTCGAGAATGCATGGAAAAAGACCAAGAGGAAGACCAAGAAGAAGATGGATAGATGCAGTGACAGAGACATGTAACAACAAAGGAAAGTCACTAATTCAGACAGTTCGAGCAGCACAAGAGCGATAGATGATATAAAACACGACACCTTTTAAGTAGCAGCGAAAAGAGAAAAGAAGGAGAAAAATAACAATTGTTACCCACCTACTTACATTTGTAAATTCATGACACCGTAGTCTAGAAGCTTCCATAGTCTCCGCATTCAGTTTGAACTGGTGGATATGAATTGAAAGTGTATTATACAAGAAATGTACATATTTTGATCATAACCTAGTTTAGCGTCTTTCGTGTACAAGTGTGATCTCTCCTGATTAACCGTACTTAAAAAAAAAAATATATAATACATATACCAACTGCTTCTAGTTTGTCCACATTTAGTTAAATTTTTTCAACAAGGTTTATGGTTAGATTAAGGGTATTCCTAACCCAAGGATCTTTTAATGACAGATTACAGATTGAACGTATAAATAGCAAGTGGGCTTTGCTCAGAATAGAAAGACGCTACACAAGGACGAAACAAATATGTGTTTTTAATATTGTTTTTCTTTTTTTATTCCTAGTCTCGAGACAGGAACAAACAATACGCTGTGGTAAGTTCAACTAACCAACGTGCTAGCACAGTTAGACGATAGTTAGTAACATAAGCTGTTAACAAATGGTACATATACTTCCTCCACCACTGGTTTCGTTACTTTGATAACATTGTCACATCGCCATAAATTCTCATCCCAAGTGAAGAAATGACTATAGGAAAATTAATTACCAATACACTAAATGGGCAATGATAACAATTAATGGGGTCTGCAGCTTTATGTGCTATCTTCACAGACATTACATGCTCTCCTCCGTTTCATAAACGAGATGTTTAGAAAACATTTTTTTTTTAAATACGAAATGTTCTACTTTAGATTGCAGAATATGCTACGAGAGTAAGTAATGTCATGTTTGAAGAACGGCAATTTGTTGTACTAGAAAGATAGTGTCAATCTCATAGTTAGACTAATTAATGCATGTAATCGATCGGTAAAATGTGCTGAACTTTTGAACCAGAATGTGAAAAAATAGAAATCTTCATTTCATCTCAACAAAAAGGTGTAATATAAATCAGCGAGAAATGGATAGTATGACGATCTTGGTACTACTATACATTGCATACATACATGATGAAATGATGCAAGACGTTGTTTGATAAAATTACCAAGAGAGTACAACAGAAATATTGGAGAGAAACACAGGTACTGTAGCTTGAAGAAGATCATCATCGTGTATCATTTCTGGCCGCGTAGATGAGAATGTGTTTTTACAATTTCCTGTATCGAACAGTGTTATCAATTCATCAAATGACCTCTCATGTTGTCATTCTGTTATGCTTTCTGATCCCACTTCTACAAATATCCACCTATCTCGATTGTCTTCAACTTTCTTTTAATTTCAAATGCTGCTATATGTTCTAGTTCTACACTTCTGATTACACAAAAAATAACAATGATGTCGACCTACAATGGCAATGGACGTGCCCAGATTGCATTTGTCGCCTTGTAGTAGAGTATAATTGAGAAATGTATGTGTAGCTAAATGTGAACAGAAGATTCCGTTGGAATGTTTCATGTAAGCTACAGTTTCAATTTCGTTTACGCTACAATGTTAATTTCATCAAAGCTATATTTTTAAGTGTATTCATGCAATAGTGTTAATTTATATCAACCTATAATTTTACTTTCATGAAAGTTATAGTTTTAATTTCACCCACACTGTATATTTTCTATTTCATCCAAGCTACATATTTAATTTCATCCAAATTAACGGTTTGATTCCATCTAAGCTATAGTTTGTATTTCATCCAAGCTATATTTTGTATTTTATCCAAACTAAAGTTCTAATTGCATCCACGCTATAGTTTAAATTTCATCCAAGCTAAAGTTTAATTTCATCCAAGCTATAGTTTAATTTCATCCAAGCAATAGTTTTAATTTAATCCAAGTTATAGTTCTAATTTCATCCAAGCTAACGTTTGTATTTCATCCAAGCTACAGTTTTAATGTCATCCAAGCTATAATTTTAAGTTCATTTAAGCAAGTTTTAATTTCATCCAAGCTATAATTTTTTGCATCCAAACTATAATTTAATTTCATCCAAACTATAGTGTTAATTTAATCCAAGTTATAGTTTTAATTTCATCCAAGGTAACGTTTTTATTTCATCCAAGCTACATTTTTAATTTCATCCAATCTATAGTTTGTATTTCATCCAAGCTAAGGTTTTAATTGCAACCAAGCAATAGTTGTAATTTCATCCAAGCTATAGTTTTAATTGCATCCAAGCTATAGTGTTAAGGTCATCCAAGCTATAGTTTTAATTTAATCCAGTCGATCTTCGTAGAAACCAGATAAAGTAATGAAATGAGACAAGTAAATGAAAATGCGTTTTAATCAAATGTATTCGCACAGACCCATTATTTAACTCTTTATATAAACAACCAATAAAATAGCTTGGCAAACTGGAGAACTATCATTACTATACCATATAAAACAGCATGAACAAAAGGGCCAGCAGGAGGTAGGGGCGACACGCGTAATTGAAACTTTGAAATTAAATGACAATTACATAATATACTAGAAAAAGTGAGAGCTTTGGTTCTTTTGGTTATGGAAGGTCCCGGTAACACTGCAAACGAATTAAAGTCCATAATTGCTCAACCGCCCGTGCCAGTGGAATCATTCGAATTACTAACTCATCTCCCAAACAAAGAAAGGAAGCTGTAGTCCCCATCATAGCAGTCTCAGCACACGCAAAAAGGCATAAGGCGAAACCGCACAGAAAGTGAAAACAGCCAACAGTGAAATGAGAGCTAAAACGCTGCAGCTGTCTGAACACCAAGGACATACAGATAGTGTCACGTGTACATGTTTATTATGTAATGGTCGCATGTATATATTTATTATATAAGGGGAACATGTACATATTTATTATATACGAGTCACATGTACATATGTATTATATAAGGGTCACATGTACATATTTATTATATAATGGTCACATGTATATATTCATTATATAAATGGCACATGTACATAATTATTATATATGGGTCAAATGTACATATTTATTATAACAAAATTAAACTGTCTTTACAGATCTGGAAAGTAATCGATGAAGGAAAAGCTGGAGTAAGTAATGTGATGTAGAACTTATTTCAGTGTGAATAAGGAATAATTTTACTTATATGATTTATCATGTATCATTTATTTAACTCCGTATTGACCAATGCCAATGACCAAACTGATAATGTTTGTATCAGCAAAAATTCAATTAATTACTTTTAAATAATTAATTAATTAAATGTTCAGTACAATAGGCACATGCAACAATAATTCAGGTATAATGAAGACATTAAAATATGAATAAACATAAGTCTATCACCAAGTACACAAATCTAGAATGACATCGATAGCCTTGTGAAATATGTCAGCACATTGTTAAGAAATAAACATCAAATTTTATTTGAAATAAATTATTCTTGATTTTTTAACAATATGTATTGTTTTGATGTTATGATGTGCTTTCTTCTTACAGCTGTTTACAAGTGAATGGTTACAAAGCTCATCATCTATCTCGGTGATGATTACTCTTAATCGTAATGTTTCTCACAATCTCCTACCTTTTACAACGGTACGATAAAGACGTCTAACCATTCTTCTGTGAACGTCCACTGATGAAAGACACTAAACACGTCACAGCACACTGCAGTTAGCTAATACTTGTTTGAATAATATGAACTCAGTTCTAACCTGTTTAATCAAAGACATAACGTGTGGACACGAGTTACAGACGTGATCCACGTTGTGAAATTATTAACATAAACTCAACATTTTTAACGATTTATCTCTATTTTTAAAACACAGATGACAGAAACATCTTCAAAAATGTAGAGTTTAAACATATAATTTCACAACGACTTCATGTCTGCAACTTGTGACCACACGTTTCGTCCCTCTTCTTTTTAATAGTGACAACGACAGAGAAACAACATCACAATATTACGAACAAAAAAAACACAAAAAGAGTGAGGGAAAATGTGTTAATAAAATAAAACAGCAAATTATCATCAGTGAGAGGTCCAGTATATGAAGCAATGGGATTATTATTAATTGATCAGGTTCAACGGTCGCCCGTGCGCTGTCGGTGCCCGAAAGGGTAGTAAAGAATACTGGCGCTGTACTCTACAGGCATGTTCGCAAAACTCGAGAAATGAGCAGTGGGCATGGGACTGGCTATCCCATACTGTAAAAAAAAGAAGCTAGTAAAAATTCACAAACATGGACAAATTAAAGAAAAGAATAAAAGTTCTGGAAATGTACCAGTCAAATACCAGTTGATAAAGAGATACAAAGAAGACGATGGCGCTGGATATGACGCACACTGCGGAAACCAACTGAGAGTATTACATAACATACCCTTTCTGGAATCCCCAGGGGAAAAACAAAGAGTAAGACCATGAAATTCTTGGAGAAGACAGACAGAAGCAGAGATGAAGATGATGGGGTAGATCTTAATGGAATGATCTTAAAAGAATGGTAGGGAACAGAACGACCTGGAAAGTGTTTGTTGAAGACCCATGCTCCACAGTGAGCTGAAAGTGTTTGTTGAAGACCCATGCTCCACAGTGAGCTGAAAGTGTTTGTTGAAGACCCATGCTCCACAGTGAGCTGAAAGTGTTTGTTGAAGACCCATGCTCCACAGTGAGCTGAAAGTGTTTGTTGAAGACCCATGCTCCACAGTGAGCTGAAAGTGTTTGTTGAAGACCCATGCTCCACAGTGAGCTGAAAGTGTTTGTTGAAGACCCATGCTCCACAGTGAGCTGAAAGTGTTTGTTGAAGACCCATGCTCCACAGTGAGCTGAAAGTGTTTGTTGAAGACCCATGCTCCACAGTGAGCTGAAAGTGTTTGTTGAAGACCCATGCTCCACAGGGAGCTGAAAGGTAGAAAAGAGGTTCATCGAACTAGAATGCACGCAAAGCAAGTCTTGTGGTTCCAGTCAATGATTTTGTTTGAGCAAGATCACATATGGACTAAGATTTCAGCCTAACGAATATTTGGACTAATCCATTAAAATAAAATCTCCTATAATTCTAGGATAAAGATGTTTGGCAGACATCGAAATTCAATAGGGTAAGTTATGTTAAACATTGAATTAAACGCAATAAATAGAATACAAAACAAAAACTTTGTTTCAAACTAGGAAATTGAATGTCCAAAAACTAGGCAGATATTGCAGATCACATAGAACTAAACATATATGATCATTCATTATTATTTTATTTGATACACCTACGATATCTAACTGTGGCGATCTTAGTCACATTCAGCAGTACAAAATACTACCACTTAATTGTAACATTTAGAGAACTAAAATAGTATTTTCTTTGAACTTTTGACACACAACTGTGTGTCTACGAATTATACACACGGGGAACTCTAATTTCTTATCGCAGATACATATACGGACCTTTGGACTGGACGTGTTGATTGTCAGTATGCTCGGCTACCTCAAAGGGTTATTCCTTAAGTTTCCCGCGCCTCAAAGGTTTGTTTTATGTCCTGGGCCATCGAGGAAACTTCCCTGGTCAAAGGTGGGAGGGAGAAGAGAGAAGCAGAAAAAATGACCAAATTGTTAAAATTTAGCGAATTGTCTTTCGTATTTTAGGATCGTATTTCACAAAATTGGCATTTCAGAAAATGAAAAATATCTTATGCAACAAATCTATGTCAATAAAAATGAGAAAGAGAGTTCATCGGTGCTATATAGAACCACTTCTGACCTATAGAAGCGAATCATGGACAGTAGACAAACAAATGAAAAGACGATTAGAGGCCACAGAGATGGGATTTCTCAGAAGAATGTTGAAAAGTTCCCTGGACAGCTAAAAAGACCAATGAGGGAGTTCTCAAAGAGGCCAACACAAAAAGGGAGCTCTTAAAAAACATCAGAAAGAAGCAATCAACATTTTTCGGGCACATCATGAGAAGAGGAAAGTTGGAATACTTAGTTACAACTGGCAACATGAAAGGAAAGAGAGATCGCGGGCGACAAAGAGAGAAAATACTGGATAGCTTGGTGTCATGGCACGGAAAACAGTCAACAACAGAACTGATACGATGCACTGTAGATAGAAGATTGTGGAGGGACATGATCACCTACGCCAACCGGTATGGCACACGATGATGATGATTTCACAAAATGGAAACAAAACCCTACATCAAGGGAAACATATTAAACACTCAGAGGTCACAAGAAGTAGTGAGTAGCAAATTGTAAGGAGAAGGATAATGTGTGAACACCGCAAACTATACAATTTTGAAGAATGTGTGTCTTGATGCGGTAATGTCTACTACGGTGTTATAGTCTTGTGATATTCTTCATTTTATTTTCTTATCTTGATTATTTCTTGTCAACACATCACATTTATTTGGTTGACCAACACACATAACCGCCCGTGCGCTGCCGGGGCCCGAAAGGGAAGTAAAGAATAGCGGCTCTGTACCCTACCAGGCATGTTCGTAAGAGGCGAGAAAGGAGGGTTAGGCATGGGACTGGCTATCCCATACTGTAAAAAAATAGGCCGAAAAAACTTCACAAACATGAACAAGTCAAAGAAAGATAAAGTAAATCCGTTAACCAGGAAAGAGAAGGGCTCTCTGTCTAAGAGACGTATGACGCAATCCGGAGAAAGCCATAGGGAGTCCGGGTTGCCGACTCACCCTTTGTCTACCAGGAAATCATCCAGAATTGGCACCTGGAATGTTCGTACCCTTAACGAACAGGGAAAAGCGGCACAAGTGGCAGCAGAAATGACCAACTACAAGATAGATATTCTGGGAATGTGTGAAACAAGATGGCTGGGAGCGGAGAGAATAAAATTGAATACAGGGGAGATGATTTTATCATCAGGACACCAGGAACCAGGAGCACAACATAGCGAAGGGGTAGCTATAATGCTATCAAAGAATGCACAGAAGACACTAATAGAATGGGAGGCAGTGGAACCAAGACTGGTGAGAGCAACATTTAGAACAACCAAAAACAAAATAAAATTACACATTACACAATGCTATGCACCAACCAACGATAAAGATGACTCAGTTAAAGATGATTTTTATAAACAGCTACAATGCCAGATGGATGCAAGACGAGCCAAGGATATTATAATCTTGATGGGAGACCTAAATGCTAAGGTAGGATCAGACAACAGAGGCTTCGAAGAGATTATGGGAAAACATGGACTTGGAGATATAAACGAGAATGGAGAGATATGTGTGAATTTCTGCGCCCTAAATCAAATGAGCCTAGGAGGAACAATATTCCAACATAAAAGAATACACAAAGCTACATGGGTGTCACCAGATCATAGAACGGAAAACCAAATTGATCACATATGTATTAATAATAAGTTTAAGTCATCCTTACAGGATGTAAAAGTATATAGAGGGGCAGATATAGCTTCTGATCATCATCTTCTGTTAGCCAAACTTAAAATTAAATTAAAAAGGTATACTACAACGAATAAGGGCAGAAAGTATTTCAATGTAGGGTTTCTTAAAGAACAAGGAATTAAAGATAAATTCGCAGTCACAATATCAAACAAATACCAAGTCCTCCAACAACTAGAAAATACAATAAATATAGAAGATCATTGGAAACAGGTAAAAAATATATGGAAAGAGACATGCGAAGAAACACTGGGGAAAAGAGAACGCCAGAATAAGGCATGGATGACAGCAGAGACCCTGGATAAAATTAAAGAAAGAAAGGATAAGAAAGCAGACATAAATAAAAGCAAAACAAGAAGTAATAAAGCCAAGACACAGGAAGCTTACACAGAGGTGAACAAAGAAGTGAGAAGATGCATTAAAAGGGATAAGAGGAAATATATAGATGAATTAGCTAAAGAGGCAGAAGAAGCAGCAAATAAAGGGAATATGAAAGAACTGTACAACAGCACAAAGAAATTAGGTGGAAAATACTAACATATCAACGCCTTTATCAAAGATAAGAAAGGAAATCTGCTTAGTAATATAAGGGAACAAATGGAGAGATGGAAGGAGCACTTTGAAGAACTTTTGAACAGACCCGGCTCAAATAATCCTCCAGATATACTACCAGCAGAAGAAGAATTACACGTTAACTGCGGAAAACCAAGCAAAGAAGAAATAATGAAAGCCATCAAAATATTAAAAGATGGTAAAGCCACAGGACCAGATGAAATTCCTTCGGAAGCCATCAAGGCAGATATTATCACCTCTACCAAGATGTTACATAATCTATTGGATAAAATTTGGGAGAGGGAAGAAATACCTAAAGACTGGAGAGAAGGTTATATGATCAAACTACCAAAGAAAGGAAGTTTACAGGAGTGCACAAATTATAGGGGAATTATGCTACTATCAGTACCAGGAAAAATATTAGGCAGAATCATTCTGGAGAGACTAAAAGAGGCTATAGAGAAACACTTGAGAGATGAACAAGCAGGTTTTAGGAAGAACAGATCATGTGCTGATCAAATAACTACTCTACGTATAATAGTTGAACAAAGTTTAGAACTAAAATCCCCACTTTATATTGGATTCATAGATTACGAAAAGGCATTTGATAGTTTAGACAGAAGAATGCTTTGGAAGTTGCTGAGTCATTACGGAATCTCCATAAAGTTTATTAACCTGATAACAACAATGTATGAAGGAACAAAATGTAGTGTGGTGCATGAAGGACAGCTTACAGAAGCATTTGAAATATGAACAGAAGTAAAGCAAGGATGCCTTCTGTCTCCATTTCTCTTTCTACTGGCCATAGATTGGATTATGAAAATAACTCAAAACAACAGAAATGGGATCCAGTGGTCACTGACCAAACAACTTGATGATTTAGACTTTGCTGATGACATAGCTCTCCTATCACACAGCCACCAACAGATGCAAGATAAAATGAGTATATTAGATGAGAGATCACAACAGCTAGGACTAAAGATCAATAGAGATAAGACCAACATTATGAGAATTAATGCAGTTGGCAATAACCAAATAAAACTAGGAGAAATACCTCTACTAGACGTACAATCTTATATATATCTGGGCAGTAATATAGATAAAGAGGGAGGAACAGAAAACGATACCAAAATTAGGATATCAAAAGAATGAGGAGCTTTCATTGCACTGGGAAACATATGGAAATCCAAAGAAATTAGGCTAAATACAAAAATACAAATTTTCAACTCCAATGTTAAGTCGGTTCTATTATATGGCTGTTAAACATGGAGAATAACAAAATTGACAATCACGAAGCTACACACTTTCATTAATGGATGCTTGCGCAGAATAAAGGGATGGAAATGGCAGGACAAAGTCACTAACGTGGAATTATGGAAATGTACCGGTCAAATACCAGTGGATAAAGAAATACAGCGAAGACGATGTCGATGGATAGGACACACACTACGGAAACCAACTGAGAGTATTACACAACAGGCCCTTTTTTGGAATCCCCAGGGGAAAAGACAAAGAGGAAGACCAAGGAATTCTTGGAGAAGACAGATTGAAGCAGAGATGAAGATGATGGGGAAGACATGGAATGATCTTAAAAGAATTGCAAAAAACAGAACGACTTGGAAAGTGTTTGTTGAAGACCTATGCTCCACTGGGAGCTAAAAGGTAGAAGAACACACATAACAACTTAACTCATCTCTTAGTCTTTTTTGAATACATAATGATAATCAGTTTATTGATTTTTTTCGGTACAATGATCTACTAGTGGTGAACGCACTTATCTGAAATTAATGTCAATTAATTGGAAACTTCCCTGAGGCTACCGCCGGTGATTATGGTCCGTTAAGTGCACATTTTAATATAACATTATTCAACTTACTTGATGAAATGTGAAACACAATTCTGGGAATCTTTCAAAACACTGTCATACACTAAAGTTCAGATTCTCATCAACTTCTACTAATAACTTCTCTCTACTGTTTTGACTGTTCTAACGCGAACTCTGTGTGTTCTGTCACTGTAAACTTCTGACTAACTGTAAAACTTGTTGATTTTCTATTCCTGACTGTCTACTTCTAACTTTATTGACTCATTCCTGAATAACTCATTAACTACTTCTCTAATATTCTTCCTAACCGTCTGACTAACTTTCTGACTATCTTTCTCTGTCTCTCTAACTTACTTCTGACTAATTCATCTCTGTCTGTAACTTCTCTACTGTCCGTTCTTGCTATTGTGTTGAAGTTTTTATACTCCAATTCTCTCTTTGTCTCAAAATTTGTGACCATTAAAAATCGTCGCGCAGTGACAATTTGCGATCTTCTGGTCATTTGAGTTGGTCGCTGCTCGTCATTCTGTGATCGACACCTGAAATATCTACTGGTTTGATGAAAACACCTTGTTTTCGTGACTCTGACCTATTTAAATAATGGTTACCTCATGACAATGACCTCTCCTGGTAATTGGATGACAACTTCTTTATCAGTCGGGCCAAAGTCATGTGGTCAACGCATGCGCTAGGCATGCATCTATGGTCACTTCCACAACTTCGCTGAAGTGGGGATCGTGGAAAATCCCATTAACCATTATGTCCTGGCTAATTCTGGACCCTCTCTACCTTAGTTTGGTGGGTATCCTTGTTATGTTTGAGGACCCTGCCCCTATGTGAACTTCTACTCCCTTAACTTTGTTTCTACAGCTTGTTATTCTGAAAAATGTTCCTTCATTAAATACTGTTGGTCGCTATCATTTGTTGCTGCTATTAACTATTGAGAAGCGGGTAACAACTCAGTTACCTGCCCCCATGCTTTCACTAGCTTACTGTTACAACGGTACCAAATCTAGAGTAACAGACACAATCATTGTCGAAATATGACCATAAAATTATGTTGTTGTGAATGTGTTGTTGTCCTCCACATCACGTGGACGTTAAATGTCATCATCTTCAAATTGTGGTCTTAAATGATAAACAAAATTGAATCAAGATGATGTCATACCAATCGACGGTATAGCTCATAGACCTCATAAATAATATCAACATGTAAACAAGTCAGTAGATTATACATGCATACAACCAACAAGAGACAATTTACTTTCTCAATTTGTTTATGTTAAAAAAGATCATATTCATTTTTTATTAAATTTTGAAAACATCGTCTCAATTTAAATGTAATCACTTCTATTTCAGATTGAAAAGTATAAAAATAAAGTAAGTTACATGATGTAGAAATGGTGAGAATATAAATGAGAATTGATAAATCAAGTGTGCGTCCCTATCTGATTTATTTACGATGCAGCAATTTATGTTATAAATGTAAGAAATGTATTGTGTTGTTTTTGTTTCTGCTTGACTGAGTGTATGAGTGATAGTTTCAACATATGAAAGAATGGGAAAACGATGCATGTTTACAAGAGTAAGCTAAATGGCGTGTTAATATTTAACATGAACTATTGAATGTATGAGTGTATTAGCGAATGCTTATGTGGGTGAATCAATGCGTGAGTGTGTGTGTGTGTCTTTACATGATTATCATATGGATGGTTTAGTGTGTATTTATTTTAGAAAACAGATGGATAAGGGCAAACTTTAATGAGGTGGCATATAGTGGTGTGAATTAGTGAACATTTTATGTAGTAACTAGATGAAAGCATGTGTTTTTCACAGCTTTCTGCCAGCGATATCTAAGTTATCTGCCACCTGAACGACGCTCTGCATACCCCTTTTTAAAAATAATGGTCCTGACGAGAAATCCCATTTTAATCATTTTAATTCAACAAACTGTTCTTAACTGTTGTCTGACATATTCAATTACTGCATATATTCATTTAATATATTTTTCTATTACATATTACCAACTATAACGGTTACAAGTTCACATAAAGAAACATTTTTTCACCTCAATGACAGTGACGTCACTCCCTATCGTCACCATTGAGTCGCGAGATTTATTTGTTTCCATACATGAATTCATCTTATGGAAATATTTCGTAAGGAATGGAGGCTTCGCTTAGGTTGACATTTATGACTCTGGTAGTTTGTTGTAAATTATTTCTCAAAGTCATTAAGGGGTTTTTATTTGTTTAGTTTGTGGTTTGTTCCGTTAAATATGTCTTTCAACACTTTTAGCAACCAATGTATTTTAAGGGGCAATCAGACGAACATGATCTATAACCTTCAAAACATGTGATCACAGTCTGACTTTGGTCTTGATTTACTGCATTTGCTAAGATGCACTGTGTTATTAATAAAGTATAATTTCTCCCCCCACTCTCTCTCTCTCTCTCTCTCTCTCTCTCTCTCTCTCTGCGATCAAGACTCAATCAGAGTAGGATTCCAGACTCTTTCATAAAGTCAGCTGTCTGTTTAAATGAGTAGATTGTCCCATATATTTTCTCTTCCAGGCAGGTGGGTGTGGACCACAATCCTCTTCTCAGGTCTGTGGACATCTGGGCAATCCTGAACAACATGTTTTGTAGTCATGTTGTCCAGTGTACAGTTGCTTAGGCTGGTTGTACCTATTTTGAATTTGGTGATCATGTGATACCTCATTCTATTGTGGCCAGTGCATAGGCGAAGTATGATGACTTGATCCCTCCTTGATAGTTGATGTTAACCATTCGTCTCGTTATGCTTGAGGTGTTCTTATTTCCATTTTTCATGATATTGGCCTTTGATGATGGGTGTGGCTTCATCATAACTGAGCGGATAGTTTTCTTGTTGTAATCTCCCTCCCTCTTTAGATAATTTGTCTGCGCGTTCGTTCCCGTATATTACAGTGTGATGGTATCCACTGAATGACTACTCCCTTGAAGTTATTGCATAGTTGGTCCAGGGTTGTTCTCAAGTCATCTAGTTCATTGTTCGTGGGGCTTCTTAAAGCTGATAGTACTGACAGTGCATCAGTCAGAATCACCAATTTATTGTGCATGTTATTGTTGTGTTGAGTAGCCAGTGTTGCAGCATCTCTGAGGGCCTCAGTTTCTGCTTTAAAGTTGCTTAAGAATTTCCCTGTAGCTATTGACTTGGTGATCACGTTCTGGTCAATGAGTAACAAGAACACACCCCCCCCCCCCTTTTTTTTCCATTTCTGGTGGCAGTGCGTACAATGTGACATGTACACTGTGTTTTTCACATTTTTTTGTTATGGTTATCGACATTAATTGAGGTCATCAAAGCGGTCAAGTTGACACATGACCATCATAACACGCTCACTTACCAGCAATGCGAATTTATGGAAAATAATGTAATTGGTGTATTCGTGAAATAGCACATGTATAAAATAATATGCTAATAATATATATAATGTTGTTTTATAGTTAAAGCATACGTTATTCATAATGTTACGAGTCATAAAACAAATATGCCAATAACATTTCATTTCATTTCAATATTAGTATTATTAGTGAATAGTTATTTCTGCTATTAGTAAAGTTAGTTTTTGAATAGTTAAACAACAATGTTAAGTTTTATTTGTAATGTAATTTAATGCATCGCACTTCATGTTATTTTCCTTTATAGCCATATGCACTTTACATTTTCAATTTTAATATACTAAATTGCCATAATACAATAATGGATGAAGATTTAGCCTAGTGATATTACATATCCGCATTTATTTTCTAAGTACATGCCATCTGTTTTAAATTATATGTACAGTTCATAAGATCTCTGTCCACATTAAATACACTTGCAATATGCATTATTTTTATTAAATTTAATCATCACTATTACTTCTATCATAAGAAAAAATATCTTATGCAACACATCTATGTCAATAAAAATGAGAAAGAGAGTTCATCGGTGCTATATAGAACAAATTCTGACCTATGGAAGCGAATCATGGACAGTAGACAAACAAATGAAATGACGATTGGAGGCCACAGAGATGGGATTTCTCAGAAGAATGTTGAAAGTTCCCTGGACAGCTAAAAAGACCAATGAGGAAGTTCTCAAAGAGGCCAACACAAAAAGGGAGCTCTTAAAAAACATCAGAAAGAAGCAATCAAAATGTGTCGGGCACATCATGAGAAGAGGAAAGTTGGAATACTTGGTTACAACTGGCAAAATAAAAGGAAAGAGAGATCGCAGATGACAAAGACAGAAAATACTGGATAGCTTGGTGTCATGGCTTGGAAAACATTCAACAACAGAACTGATACGATGCACTGTAGATAGAACATTGTAGAGGGACATGATCACCTACGCCAAGCGGTAAGTCACATGATGATGATGATGAGTACTTCTACTGTAACTTGCCAAATTACCATCTTTTGTTTATTTCATATTATTTTGGTTGAAATATGTGTTTTAACATATTTTGCTATTGATTTTGTAAAATAAGAACATTCTTCTCACATTAAAAACAATAAATTATTGATCACAAATGTTACTTTTACTTCATTTGTTTTTTGTTATATTCTTTGCATACAACATTCTTTGGTGAAGTTCATATCCGATTCATGTGTTCTTTCTTGTGACATATGACAAGTCTGTCAGACTTGCAGAGTTTCTGTATGTTATTTTATTAGACAAAAATGCCATGAAGAGACTAATCCTGAAGGCAGACATTCCCATATCACTGACTGCTGCAAGGTGTCTAGGTCCGTTACCAGTTGTTCCAAGGGCTGCGAACCACTATGTTGAAAATACATTTTAAAAAAAGTTTTTAATGACAAAACCCTGATGACCTGTTTAAATCCCTGTTTGTGTGCTTTGTCCTTCCTACTAACGAAACAAAGAACGGTTGGATGTAAGAACCTCGTAACTATCAGCCTCATGATGCGTGTTCCCAATATACTGCTACATATAATATTGAAGAGTCAGGAATGATATCAGCCATTAACGTTCTAAAATACAAAGTGGTTTTGTAGAGGGGAAAGTAACAGCAATCGCAATGTATATCATGTGACCATTGATGGAAACAGATATCTACCCATGGCCCACTAAACTATTGTGATACTTCAGACAAAGAAAAACACACAGAAATGTTATTGTTAACAGACATAAATGATACAATTGTTAACAGACATAAATGATACAATTGTTAACAGACATAAATGATACAATTGTTAACAGACATAAATGTTGTTTGGGAAAGACTTGAAGAATCGTCAAGAAAATATATTGGAAACAATCATTGAAAGGAATTAACCAACTGGGAGAATACCAGAATAAACAAATGGGGCATACCATAGGGATGCGTCCTATTTCCTATTTCATTCTCATGGTATAGAATCAAATCATTAGACATCCGGAATACATGTCTTTAAAAAAAGAAAATTAAAGTTCCCCTGTCACGGCAAGTGGCGTATAGGGAATATGGTATTAGTGACCATACATTTTACAGACTTTCGGCACATGGCTTTTCGGGTAATGTGGTCGATATTACGCCCGTGTCACTTCACTTTCCCAGAAAAAAAATCAGGTACCCATTAAAGGCTGGGTGAACCCGGAGCCGTGGGTTGGGATCGAACCCTACCCATTGTCCGTTGTAGTCCAGTTCACTAACCACTGAGCTATCGCGGCTCCCTAATACATGCCTGTATTAACAGTAAAAAGTTGAGGGAGGGGGGAGGGAGTTAATTTTAACAACATGAGATATGCAGTTAAAATCTTCATTTATGATTTGATGAAGCCCTTGAAGAAAGTAGAAAAAAAGAAGACGAAAGTGAAGGAAAACAGAAAGAAGAAGCGGGGATCTAAAAAAAAAAAATTCGCCCAAGTGCAATATATACGTTAACTATTAAAAAACTAGAGACAAGTACATTTAAAAAAAATATCTGGTAAAACACAATTTAGAAAAAAAACAGATAACAGGTGTCCTGCTGGGAAGAAATGTAGAATCTCAAAGACCAAGAATACTGATATTAAAAGGAGACATGTTAAGTAAGTCAGTCCCATTGAAAGTTAAAGTTAAGCATTGATATATCGAACAAGTGCTGTTGCATGGAAGAGAATCATGGACAGTAACAAAAAGATACTTCAATAAGGTAAATCAGTAAAAATGTGGTTTTTAGATGCATGATAACGGTATCGAGTACAGCGTAAAAATACAATGAAGGTGTCCTAAAAGAAATACAGTAAGGTAAGAAGAACTTAAAACAAATTAGGAAAGTGAAGTGGATATTTATGAAGATGACGCGGGTTGGAATACTTAATAACAACATGTAAAATAGAAGCCAAAACAGAGGTCGGCAAAGGGAAATAAACAAGATGCTAGATAGTCTAACTGCGTGACACGGAACATGATCAATCGTGGAAATGTTACAGCTTACAAAATCAAAGGTTATGGATGAACATGACATTCACAGCCTCTAGACATAGATAATGAATGATTGCTTAATGACAAAAAAGCTCACAAACATTTTTCTTGAATTAATATAACAAAGCAATGCAAGTCTGTATAAAAATAACTGATTAATATATCTCACTCTGTGTTTTAATTGTTCATATTCCCTCTCTTAATATTGGTGATGTCAAAAATAAATCCAGCATTACTTTTATCCAGAACAATTTCTTTGTACAAGGAACAACAACGGTAGTAAAAATAATCCATGTGTCCCAAAAATAGCTCACAGAAGTCGTGTGTTCGATCTGAACGAAGATAGCAATTATGTCAGCGCTGTAGACAACAAAATAAATTTAATCTGTTTTCACATTGTACATATATATATATATATATATATATATATATATATATATACTTTGTAGTCCTGCTGCTGTTATGTTTCCTAATATTTCTAATATTCCGTTAATCCGTACTTTGCGTGGTCGTCTCCTGGAACTGGTGTTCTCTCAACGTGTATTGAAGGCTCGTTGTGTAGTGCATTGATATGTCTGTCTTGTCACGTGGCCAAACCATTTTATTTGTGGTTTCTTTATATATTCTATGACGGAGATTATTCCCATATTTCTTTTCTCAGTTCTTCAATTCTGATTTTGTCACTCAGGCTGTGTCCTATTATTCGTCTAACACATTTAATCGCAGTAGAGTTTATTTTCTATTTTATCGCGTACCTCGTGTCTAGGACTGACATTGGTAGCACAACACTAGAATGAAGATTGTAATGTAGAGTTCCCGTTTTGCTTCTAGTTATTTTCTTGTTGGACAATATCGGTGATTGCTATCCAATGATTTGACTAGCTGTGTTGCATCGTGTGTCTATTTCTGCTGTTTGTAAATTATCGTTTGTTACTAGAGTTCCTAGGTATTTAAATCCATCTACTTATTTTAGTTGTCTACCGACTGCTTTCATATTGATCTTTCGTTTATATTTTGCGATATTGAATGACATCTGTTTTATTGATGTTGATTTCCATGTTGTATTGTGTACCTGTGCTGTTGAGTCCATTTGAGTGTTCTTGTAAGTCTTCTATTTGTCCATGCAATAGTGCAATGCATGATTACTCTGCTCAATGCAATATCATCGTTCTTCAATATATTCCTTCTGAATATCGTTTTTTTATATGTTTTTTTTTTCCATTTTCTGGATATTCATTTCTGTGTATCAGATGTGTATGTACGCACCACCAGAAGTATGTGCTTCTTTTTTTTTTATGTAACAGTGATTAGAATAATTGATAACAGAAACAAACATGGTCTCAGCTTTCAGATAGTATGACTACCACATAGATTTGTACACTTTTACGAATAGATTGGCAATGAATAATAATACATACTTGCATTTATAATTTCACTGGTAATATTTAAACTCACATTTCTTCGTAGCTTATAAACCTGGGGCAAGCATTACAGTCGGTAAGTGCAGTCCATTACAGGTGGCATGGATGCAAATAAAACATCTATATCATTTATATAATATACACTTTGCTAAATGTATAATTCTTTTTCAAGCGATGTGGTCTTGTTAGCAGTGTGCACATCTGTTCAAGTAAATGTTTCCTCAACGCCTTGGTAGACATATGGGGAATATGATGTTAGTGATCACCATCATCATCATCAAGTACCGGGCCTGCTGGCGTAGGTGATCATGTCTCTCCACAACTTTCGATCTCGACAGTTATTTATCATTGCTGTTTTTTTACCTTCTGCCAAGTCTATAGCTTAAGCTGTCTGGTATTTTTGTTATCTTTGCTTCCCTCTAGCTCTTCGTCCCTCAATGTTTACATATGTTACAATATATTCCAGTTGTTCTCTTCTCATTATATGGTCAAAAAATGATGATTGTTTCTTCATAATATTGAAAATTAGCTCTCTTTCTGCTTTGACCTCTTTCAGAACAATTTCATTACTCTTGTTAGCTGTCCAAAGTATTTTCAACATTCTTCTGTAAAACCACATTTCTAAGACTTCAGTGATTTTCATGTATGTTGATCTATTGTCCATGATTCACACCCATATGTTAAGTCTGGCTCTACATACCATTTAATAACTCTTTTTCTTGTTTCTATTGTCAAAAATGGATTGCATAATATTTTCCTTATTTTTGGGAAAGCTGCTTTAGCCTGAGCCATTCTATATCTCACATCTTTTGTACATCTTCCGTCCGAGGCTAACAAAGTTCCCAAATATTTAAATTCATTTACCTATGTTAATATTGTTTTACTTTCCTATGACCACAGTACATTTTAAAATGGTGCAGCCGATATCACGCCAGGACACCTTTACCTCCCAGAAAAAAAATTGGTGATACCCATTTTTAAAGATTGGGTGAAACCCTGAGCTTTGTCGGTCCGAAAGAAAAATGCCACCACTTCTGGAGGTCGAATCCGGATTCTTCTGTTGCAGGAAGCGAGAACTACAAAACGCTTCTTTATATTGCTGGGTTAATTAAACTTTTTATTGGGAACATAAACATGCACACATTTAAAATGATGTAACGATAGTGGGGACATGGCGGTAGCTATACATCTGGTATGGAAACTGCATGGAATATGTCAACACCGGCCCGTCAGAGCATGTCTTCACCACAAGAGAAGGCTATTGATAAACGTGATTGTAAGACATAACCAACAATTAACAGCTGCACATGGTAAACAATAATGCAAGAGACTCTTAACAATTCATGATCCGCAACATTTTACTACCAGACAGAAACAAGCATTACTCATTTTAGATACCCATATTATTTCCAACATTCTTTAGTAGGAAATTTTTAAAAAAATACTACAAACGGATCACAGCTGAATGTGAAGCTTAAAACATCTGATGATGTTGAAGATGCATGATGTTTAAAGAACAAAATATATCACTTCTTATCATATCATTACAATTGCTGACGTTAAAGCCAAGGATATATGTCAAATGACGTCATTGACTTTTTGTCTGGACGACAAACAACTACCACATTCGTTGTATTTTGTGTTACGATGTATTACCAAACGAGGTCATCAAACCATCAAGTGTCCAAAGATATTTAGATTTTCAACATAAACAGCATGACACAAAGAGAGTCATTTTTCTTAACTGAGAAATAAAAATCATGAATTTGTGAAATACGGAGACTGATAAAAAACGACTCCATCACAACGTAGCATTGACAATAATACAACTGTTGGCTTCCTTAAACGTTTCTTATCTGATAGAAAAACCGTAAATCTGATGAACTTCAATTACCTGACGCAAAAATAATGGATTTGCATTCATGAACTAGAGAACTGTCTATATTATTTCCTTAAAACGTTGTCAAATGATTCAGCTCAGAAATGAAATGATTTCGCGATATCCCTGGACATGCGTTAGAAAGAGTTCACACGATGCACTAGTTTGCGCTGCAGTTGGACAAGAGTACAAACATAAACAAGAAAGTGACATTAATATGATACGTTAGGTGTGAGCACAAAAAGATACATGCTTTCAAAGACAAACATTAATGTGCTACGTTAGGTGTGAGCACCAGAAGATACATGGTTTCAAAGACAAACATTAATGTGCTACGTTATGTGTGAGCATCAGAAGATGCATGGTTTCAAAGATAAACATTAATGTGCTACGTTATGTGTGAGCATCAGAAGATACATGCTTTCAAAGACAAACATTAATGTGCTACGTTATGTGTGAGCATCAG
The DNA here is from genome assembly GCA_032433765.1 of Megaustenia siamemsis. Taxonomy (NCBI): domain Eukaryota; kingdom Metazoa; phylum Mollusca; class Gastropoda; order Stylommatophora; family Ariophantidae; genus Megaustenia; species Megaustenia siamemsis. The sequence continues at coordinate 37,752,002 of JAVIAB010000101.1, read as the reverse complement.
AAGATACACGCTTTCAAAGACAAACATTAATGTGCTACCTTAGGTGTGAGCATCAGAAGATACATGCTTTCAAAGACAAACATTAATGTGCTACGTTAGGTGTGAGCACCAGAAGATACATGGTTTCAAAGACAAACATTAATGTGCTACGTTATGTGTGAGCATCAGAAGATACATGGTTTCAAAGACAAACATTAATGTGCTACGTTAGGTGTGAGCATCAGAAGATACATGCTTTCAAAGACACACATTAATGTGCTACGTTAGGTGTGAGCACCAGAACATACATGCTTTCAAAGACAAACATTAATGTACTGCGGTAGGTGTGAGCACCAGAACATACATGCTTTCAAAGACAAACATTAATGTGCTACGTCAGGTGTGAGCACCAGAACATACATGATTTCAAAGACAAACATTAATGTGTTACGTTAGGTGTGAGCACCAGAAGATACATGCTTTCAAAGACAAACCGTTCACATGCTCGTTGGTACACACCACTGCTGAAGAAGTTCTTAACGGCTTAGACAAGGTAATAATTGTGAATGCCGTTGACAGATACTAACATTGAATGGCTTTGACAAGATACTAACATTGAATGGTTTTGACACGATACTAACATTGAATGGCTTTGACAAGATACTAACATTGAATGTCTTTGACAAGATGCCAACGTTGAATGGCTTTGACAAGATACTAACATTGAGTGGCTTTGACAAGATACCAACATTGAATGGCTTTCTCTCTCTCTCTCTGCGATCAGGGCTCATTCAGAGTAGGATCCCAGACTCTCACATGAAGTCTGCTGTCAGGTTAAGTGTGTTGATCGCCCCCACAGACAGAACACCACAATTAGATTAGAGTCTGCCAGATCCACTCTGAATTGAACACCCGTTAAAACGTTGCACTGTGTTCTGCGCCAGTGGCCCAGTGCATCCGATTTCAGCCAGCATTTTATTCAGGTTTGCATTCCTTAACCATTGATTGTCCCCAATCTTCCTGCAAGGCAGCAAATGATCTTTTCTGTAGGGGGATTCTGCCCTTAGATGGTCGGCCCTCCCAGGTTTACGAGCACAATCTACCCGAGTCACTAGAGGTGACTAACACAGACATGCACACACAAAGATTGGAGATGTGACCAACACAGATTTGCACACAGCGATACGAGGCATGACTAACACAGACACACATCAAGATATATGACACATGACTAACATAAACATGCACATAAAGATATGAGATATGACTGACATAGACATGCACACACAAAGATATGACACGTGCCTAACATAGACATGCACACAAAGATATGAGATATAATCAACATAGACATGCACACACAAGGGTATGAGATGTGACATACACAGGTATGCACACACACAGATATGATATATGACTAACATAAACATGCACACAAAGATATGAGATAACTAACCCAAACATGCACACACAAAGATATGACAGATGACTAACACAGATACTCACTAAGATGTGAGATATGACTAAACGCATACACACATACAGATATGAGACACGATTAACAAGGACACACCAAGATATGAGATATGACTAACATGACACACACCAAGATATGAGCCATGGCCAGCACACACACACACACAAGCTAAGATATGAGACATGGCCAGCACAGATTCTGGTAAAGAATGCCACTCTACAGGCTTTCTCTGACAGTGGCGGTGTAGTGTTCCAGTATAATGATACATCATACTAACATTGAATGACTTTGACAAGATACTACCATTGAATGACTTTGACAAGATACTAACATTGAATGACTTTGACAAGAAACTAACATTGAATGGCTTAGATAAAGGTAATACGGTTGCATGGCTTAGATTGATTGAGCTGCGCTACACAAATCATACAAGGGACAGTCGCAATATCTCGGAAACTGAATTAACTTCGAACATGGATCACACATATTATACCGTCGGTGACTTTGACATTATCGATGTATAATTAGTGAAGTTGTAACTGATATAAATATACCAAATTGAATACAATATATGTTAACTCGTTTTATCATTCATGTTTCTTCTTTTTTCCCCCCTTTAAAAAAAATGAATTAAAACTGTTTTTAACAACTCTTCAAATGCGTCGGCAGTGAACGCTATCAACGTTTGCTACGCTGTGAATTCAGGTTGATATAAAGAGGTATAGCGTTGACTCGTTTATAGGAAATGAAAGGCGATATGAGCTTTTTCCTTATGGGGAACAAACTTCACCTTATCAATCGTTAACTAAATATTTCCTGGTTAGCAAATTTTGGCATATTTGTCTGATACTTTTACTCATATAAATATGATCAGTTTAAATATTCCGGAAGTAAATGTACATATTTTCGAGAAGACCAGATTGATGAAAGCAAGGATTTACAAATAACAAATGTGACGTTACAAATATTTCCAAAACCTCACAAATGTTCTTGACTCCACCATGTATTATTTGAGGACAGATTATTAACTGTCCGACATTTGAAAGACTTCCATGAGAGTAGTTTTGAATATTGCCCTGTTTCTGATCCAAGCAAAAACAAGGTTGGATATACTTTTTAAGTTAAAATGTATGAACAAATATCATCGTGCACAGAGTAATCTAGAATTTCTGACTTATATGCCGTCCTCAACTCAAAAGGACAATAGATAGATGAGACAGAGTAAAAGGAAGACAGGCTTATCAGGCTTATATCCAAGGATGGTACTCAGAAACTGCAATTCAAGTAAGAGCCGCTTTTATTTGGCGGAATTATCGAGAAGTGTCATGAAGGTAATAATGCATTTTGTAATGACACACTTGTGTATCAATCATTCTCTGCTTCTGTACATTTTAACAATAATTGTATAAAGCGGCTAAGGAACGTGGAGTCAGAAATCGGAAATACACTTTTCAGCGAATCAGCCAGATATAACAAGGATTGTAAGTGAAATGCAGCACAATTCCTTCTCATTAACTCTTTCCGTACGCTTTGTCGCACTGTGCGCCAAGTCGATTTCAGCCGCGTACGTTTCGCCGCATGGCACGTCACCTTGACATTTCATCAGTGTGAACCGTCATCAAACCATATTCTTTCTACATGTCTTGGATCATCTTGGTATTGATGAAATCGAATACCTTGTTCGATTATCTAAAAATCCATAAAATAATATGATATATATATATATATATATATATATATGAATATATATTCATATATATATTCTAACATATATGTCCATATATGTATATATATATATATATATATATATATATATATATATATATATGTTAGATAAATATAAATATGTAGATTGATTTTTAAAATAATGAAAAACGTTGTCTCTTAAATCTCTTCCGTTGCATTGATAAAAGCTTCCGTAATGAAAGAGTTAATCATGTTGGTATACAATGCCCTCACTATCTCCACCCATCTTCTGATTAATAACATCAAGATGTATTTTACCAGTTATATTCTTGGCATTTTCTAGCTTACATTTGCATGTAATGGGAGACGCAATAGTTCAGTCGTTAGTGAACTGGACTACAACGAACACGACTTCGGATTCGATCCTGATCAATGGCTTTCGAGTTCATCATCATCAGTATCGTCATGTGCCATACCGGTTTGCGTAGGCGGTCATGTCCATCCATAATCTTTTATCCACAATGCATCTTGTCAGTTCTGTTGTTGACTGTTTTCCATGCCACGACAACAAGCTATACAGTATTTTCTATTTTTGACGTCCACGATCTCTCTTTCTTTTTATTTTGCCAGTTGTAACCAAGTATTGCAACTTTCCTCTTTTCATGATGTGCCCGAAAAATGTTGATTTTTTTTTCTTTCTGATGTTTTTTAGGAGCTCCACATTTGTGTCCGTCTCTTTGAGAATTTCCACGTTGGTCATTTTAGCTGCCCATTTAACTTTCAACATTCTCCTGAGAAATTCCATCTTTGTAACATCTAATTGTATTTTCATTTGTTTGTCTACTGTCCATGATTAGCTTCGATAGGTCAGAATTGATTCTATATAGAACCAATAGAATATCTCTCTCACTTCTATTAACATAGTTTTGTTGCAGAAGATATTTTTCATTTTTCTGAAATGCTATTTTGTCCTGAGCTATTTTGCTTTTTTTTTATGTATGTGGTGCATCTTTCATCTGATGTTATCATTGTGCCGAAGTATTTGACGAGGTGTACTTGTTTCAGATTTGGCATATTTATTTGTATGCTGCATTATGGTGGTGACCTTTTGCTTTAATATTACCATTTCTTATGTTTTCGTACTATTCAGATTGAGACCTTTTTTGTTGATTCTTTTACTACTGTATCTATCATTTCTTGTAGTTCATTCTCTGTCTCATTCCGGGTTCACCCAACCTTAAATGGATGCCGGATTTGTTCTGGGAAATTAAAACAGCACTGACGTAATACTGACCACATTACTCCAAAAATGCATGTGCTGAAGGACTATAAAAAATATGGTCACTATCACTATATTCCCTATTCTCAATTGATGTGACGTGGGTTCTTTATTTACTTACTTGCATATGATGTCTTGCACAGACGTACCATGTTGGTACAATTATACAATGTCCGTTTCTTTTAAAAATAATTGATGGTAATTTTGTTGACTTTGTTTATAATTAGAAAGTTAACATTCAAATAATGTAAAATAATATGGTTGTGAGCAATAATCTATTTCATAAATATCTCTAAAGTGTATCATCACAATTGAGTGCCGTGTTCGCAGCGAAGGTTTACTACCATACATCGCCATTTCGATCTGTCTCTTGCTTTCATTCTATATATCCACATTTCAAAGGTTTCATTTATCTGTTCTGTTTTCTTGTCTAATGCCCATCTTTCTGCACAATACAGCGATAGTGAGAAGATGTAAAATCTTGCTGTTCTTAGTTTTAGCCCTGGCGTTATTTGTTTTGATGTTAGTATACTTTTCATTGCATTGAAATCACTTTTTGCCATTCCTATTCTGTTGCTTATTTCAGTTGTACATTTTCATTCACCGGTTATATTATGGCTAAAGTAGTTGTAACTCTGAACTGTCTCCAGATCTATTCCTTGAACTGTGATATTTATGTTTATGTATTGAGATTGTTCTTTCATTATGATCATAGTTCTAGTCGTTTTGATATTCCATATCTAATCCATAATTTTTTTATTATCATGTGTATTTCATTAAGTAATTGTTGAAGATCTTCAGGACTTTCAGATAGTAATAAAGTATCATCAGCATATCTTAAGGTTATTTATTATCTTTCCATTATTGTTTAAACCTGGCATCTATGTGTTGTTTTTAAAAAATTGGGCAGTGTATAGATTAAACAAGCTTGGTGATAGGATACATCATTGTCTTACTCTCTTTTTGTATCAATGGGTGTAGAATTGCCTTTGTTATATTTTATTATTGCTGTTTTCTCCCAGTATAAATTACATAGTAGTCTTATGTCAGTGTCATCTAGATTTATTTATTTTAGGCAGACTATAAGTTTATTATGGTGTAATCTATCAAAAGATTTGGTGTAGTTTATGAAGCAGCATATATTGGTTTGTTTACTGATATGCACTTTCAATCAATGTCCTCATGCTGAATATCGCTTCTTTTGCCCCACTACATTTCCTGAATCCAAATTGCTGCTCATCTAATTCAGTATTAATGTTTTTTTTTCCTGAATCCGTACCTGTATACCTTTTAGAAACACAAATTATTACCTGGCTCATTATGCTTACTGATCTAAAATCACTGCATTCAACTGCACCATTATTTTTGGGCAATGCAATGATGGTTGATGTTTTTTTTTTTTTTTTAATGGTGTATTTCGTTGCATATGTCTGTGATCAACTCAATGCCAAAATCTTGTAGTGCCTGTATCATCTATTTCTGTATATTATCAGGCCCTGCTACTTTTCCCTTTTTAATTGTTTTATAATTTTTTCCACTTCAGATTTTAAGATTTTATTGCTTGACGTACATTTCATAAATTGATTTTTGTCCCTTTGATCATGAAATGAGAACAGCAGCAGGCTACACAGCCCACTTCGATGTTAGATGAGGCGTAAGATAGAGGTGCGTACTATCCCCCCTATTGTTTATTACATACATGGACCATAAATGCAAGCTAGTCAACCCATCAGAGACAGAGGAGATCAACGAGCTTCTATTTGCAGACGACCAGGCACTAATACATAAAACAATAGAAGACCTACAAGAACACTTAAACAAACTAACCATCTCAGGACCAAAATACAACATGAAAATCAACATCAACAAAACAGAAGTCATGAATGTCGCCAAAAATAAACAGAACATCAACATAACTATAGAAGGCAGACAGCTAAAACAAGTAGAGGAATAAAAAAAACAAGGAAGTCTAATGACAAACGATAATTCTCAAACAGCAGATATAGAATCAAGATACAACAAAGCTTGTCAAATCATCGGACAGTTATCAACACTATTGTCCAACAAGGAAACAACTCTGGAGGCAAAACTCGCACTATACAATACAATCTTCATCCCAACGTTGTGCTACCAATGCCAGACCTGGACCATAGATGCAAGAACAATAATAAAAATAACCTCTACAGAGATGAAATGTGTTAGACGAATGGCAGGGAACAGTCCGAGAGATAAGCTCACAAATGAAGAACTGAGAAAAAAGCTATGAATAGCCCCCGCCATAGAATATATAAGGAAACAACAGATAAAATGGTTTGGCCACGTGACAAGGTAGAAAGAACAAAACACAACACAACGAACCTTCAACAAACGTTGTGAGAACACCAGACCCAAGGGTCGACCACGAAAAAGATGGATGGATGGAATATTAGAAGCACTAGGAAACATAACAGCAGCAGAGGCGAACATAAGAGCAAAAGACCACAAATTAAATCTCCCCTCGACGCTGAAAGGCAGATGAGGAAGGAAAGAGGAAGAGGAAAAAGATCATGAAATCATTCTGTTATATATTCATGCCATCTATGAATTACATCTTTGTTGTCTGTTAGCATTGTTCCTTCTTTGTTTACAATACACCCGCTTCATGTAGCATTTTTTTATTATTTTATCAGTCGTTCTCTTTATTTCTGTGTGTATCCCTCCAAATAAAAAAAAACGGTCATGAGAAACGTGAAAAAAAACAAACATTCGCGGCTGATATTTTCAGATTTTAAATCTTATGTTAAGTCTTGGATGTCCTTAGGTACAAAACGATATGTAACGAGGGTCCGTATTAAAGTATATTCCATGAACCACTGGTCCAGTGTAAGGTTTTATCTGATACATCTTCATCAATAGTTCTGGTCTCGTATGAGAAAATGACAAAAGAAATATGCCATATGTAGTGACACTTACCGGCTTTATAAATCGAGATTATTCACTAAATGTACATAAACACATCAAGACACATTGGGCAACCTAAGAACGATTGATGATAACGATCAAGGAGGGTATTATAAAACGTCTTTCTAAGCAGAAACATGAATCTACTTCAGGCGGGTTCGTTTGCAAAAATAGTACTTAAACAAGTCTAGATTTGACGTTGGATTTAAAAGCAATTAACCTTGTTAAATCAATATCTCATAATTGTTTTTCAAAATAGTTTTGTTATTGCATGACGTATGTCTTAATACTATTGTAAATATTTCAGTACATAAATTAGTAAGTGTGATATAAACAAATAGATGTTTCTGTCGTGACGCTATGAATCAAGGATGTTGTACTTTCAGCCTTTACCGTCAGCGTTTACAACCGTGAAAAGAAAGAAAAGTAGATAAGAACTGAATCTTTTTATAAAACTGAATCTTGTATTTTTTTTTATATTTCTGACCAAATCATTTCAGGAGAAGAAATATGTTTACAACACTCGGGTACTTACGACACTAGTAGAACTGAAAAAAATATGAACCGATATTTATTTATCATTATGTTGTTGGTAATAATAATAAATTAATAAGTTGAGAATGCCACTTATTTTTTTTAATTAAAATCTGTATGTTTCTTAGGCTTACAATCAGCTAATTAAACCATTGAGTGTAAGTAATACCATTTAAGTACATTATAAATCAGACAAATTGACATGAATATCAAACCTCAATGTTATAGGTTACAAGACACATTTCACATCCCGATGAGAATGGACTTATATGAATACAACTGCGCTTTGTGAGGCTAAAGCGAGTGCTTGTAACAACCACGTTTATAGAATTGGAATGAGTGACATCATTAAGTTAGCGGGCCTTTGATACGGGCGTTTTCTACAAGAATGTGAACGAACCATAAGGAACCGGGGCAAAATACAAATTTTGTTAGGAAATTAATGAAGCAGGCAAAATAGAAACATGTTGGCCATTTCAAAGTCTTTGTGGATAGAAACGTTTCTTTAGAAGAAATAAATTGTGATTGCATGTAGAGATTATTTCTTCTACATACATGTAAAACGAGGGGAGAAAAACATTCACTGTGAAGATGTAATAACCAAACTGGAGAAATGAACACTAAAAGTGTGCAGTATTCTTAATGAATTTATTGTTTCTGAGAAGAAAATGCATAAACAAAGCAATGAACCGTACACAACTCAATTTGCAAGCAGTGACAAAACTGAAATGTCAACGCTAATGATCAATATCATGTATCATGCCTGCTGGCGTAGGTGGTCATGTCTCTCCACAACTCTCGATTTCCACAGTTATATATTTTTTTCCTGTTGTTGACCTTCTGTCAAACCATTTTCTTACATCCTGTGATATCTTTTCTCTTTGTTTCCCTCTATCTCTTCGTCCTTAAATGTCACTTGTCACAATATATGAAGGGAGGTCAAAAAGTAATGCACACCAATTTTTTTCTCAGCTAATAATAAAGATAGGAATATGAAATTTTGCAAACTTGGAATATGACATGTTCCAATTATGTGCACCAAATTGTACTGCATTCTGATAAATATTACGCAATCTATGAACCGTTAAAATGGAGCTTGTCAACAATGTCCGTTACAAACAGCGAATTGTCATAGAATTTCTGGTTGCGGAAAAAGAAACTGTGGCAAACATTCATAAACGACTGTGTGCAGCGTACAAATGTTCTGCAGTCGATAGGAGCACAGTTAGTCGCTGGGTTCAGAGAATTAAAGCTGCAGAAAGTGTACGAGTGGAGCTGCATAATTTACCGCGTTCTGGACTTGTTGCCTCGGCTACCAGCACAGACATGTTAAGCCGGGCTGATGCCATTATTCGTAAGGATAGGCGTATCACTAGTCAGCAATTGGCATTGCAGCTTACAGTCAGCAAGGGAAGTGCAATCGCAATTTTTAAAACTCTCGGATATTCAAAGATTTGCGCTCGATGGGTTCCTCGGTGCCTAACAAATGATCACAGAGTTCAAAGGAAAACATTATGTTCTGAATTGTTGGAGCGTTTCGGTGTTGAAGGAGAAATGTTTTCGTCAAAAATTGTTACCGGTGACGAAACGTGGGCACATCATTATGAGCCTGAAACAAAAATGCAGTCAATGGAATGGCATCATCCGCAGTCACCAAAAAGAAAAAAATTCAAAACATCTCCATCAGCCGGAAAGGTGATGACCACTGTCTTCTGGGACATTGATGGTGTGATTCTTGTTGATGTAATGACAAGAGGTGAGACAATCAACTCGACAGCTTACATCAATACACTGACAAAACTCAAAAATCGGTTCCACAGAGTTCGGCCTAATAAGCCATCTACAGATTTGTTGCTTCAACATGACAATGCACGCCCTCACACAAGTCTGGTAACACGGGAAGCAATCAACAAATTTGGTTGGACTGTACTGCCCCATCCTCCTTACAGCCCTGATCTGGCTCCCTCAGATTTCCATCTGTTTGGACCACTCAAAAAAAAAAATCTGCGTGGAAAACACTTTGACAATGATGAGGATGTGATCCGTGCAGTTAAAAAATGGCTACGCAAGCAGGACAAAACTTGGTACAAACGAGGCATTTATGACCTAGTTTCGCGTTGGCGTAAGGCAATACGCTTGGACGGAAATTTATGTTGAAAAATAGGAAGTGTAAAGGGGATGTTCTGCTACAATCTGTGAAAATTTCACACATTTTACCCGAATAGTTTCCGAGAAAAAAATTGGTGTGCATTACTTTTTGACCTCCCTACGTATATCAGTTGTCACATTCTCATTATATGGACAAAAATGATGATTGCTTCTTCCTAATATTAGCAATCAGATCTCCGTTTGCTTCGGCCTTTTTCAGAACGTTTTCATTACACTTCTTAGCTGTCCATAGCATTCTTAACATCCCTCGGTAAAACCACATTTCTTCAGCCTCCAGTGGTTTTCTTACATGTTAGCATCATATTTATCATTAAAGATGGATGGGTTTAAAGTATCGAAAAACCGGTCAACTACATATCACTTCATGAAATAGCTCCATAGTACCATAATCTGTATGTATCATCATCAGCATCATCATCATCATTATCTAGTGTCGTCTCCGCAACGAAGGTTGGCTACCATGGAACGACAATCCGCCCTGTCTTCTGCTTTGATGGTGTAAGTTTTCATAGGCTGACTCATCCAAATTTTGATGTTACAAGTTCATGTTAGCCTTTGTTCTGCCTCTGCTTCTTTTACCTTGCATTTTCCATTCCAAGATTACTTTTAGTAGTCATGTGTGTCTTTTAACATGGCCCAAAATTCGTATGTGTCTTGTTGTGTTTAGTAGTTCTCTTGTCATTTGTATTGTTTTAAGACATATGTGTTTGTTTTCTTTTCTTTCCATCTAATTCTGCCTATACTTTCAAATACCCGTATTTCAAAGGCTTCAATTTTCTGTTATGTTTTCTTGTCTAATGTCCATGTTTCTGTACCATACAGATATGTTGAGAAGATATATCATTTTGATATTGTTAGTTGTATGCATTTGTTTTGATGTTAGTGTATTTTTCATAAATGTTAATGAATTTCTTTGTGTCATTCCTTTACTTTTGCTTATTTCAGTCTTACCTTTGCCATCATTACTTATAGTATAGTCAAGGTAGTTGTAGTTTTACACTGTCTGCTACTCTTTTCCTTCAGTTGTGACATCTACTTGTAGGTTTTGAGTAGTGTCTTTGTTTATGATCATAGTTTTAGTCTTTTTGATATCCATATCTAATCCATAGTTTGTGCTAATCATGTTTATTTCATAACGTAGTTGGTATATATCTTTAATTAATATCTACCGCTAACGACGTTAATGGGGACTCCACAGCTACCCCATCCGGTAGGGAGCGGCATGTGCTACAGGTGACACCCGATCGTCATCAAGTTACTGTATGCAAAATCAAAAATAAAGGGACACTAGCAATATGAACTTGAAACATTATATCAGCATTCCTGGTTGGTAATATAGAAAACATCAGTCATGAAATGAAGACAATGAATTTGAACACCCTGGGACTATGTGAAATGAGATGGACAAGTGCAGGATTATTACAACGCAACAGTGGAAATGTAATTTACTCTGGGGGAACCACACACGAAAGTGGATTAGGCATCTTGTTAGATAGAGAAAGAAGCAAAACAGTGAAATGATTTTTGCCAATATTAGACAGAATTCTGCTAGTAAATTTGAGAGGTAGACGAATGGATATCAACATAATTCAAGCTTATTCACCAACACGTAATAGTGAAGTAGAAGACATTGACACGTTTTATAATGAGCTAGAGGCGGCCATGGAACAGTGTAAATCCCAAGAAATAACTATTATATTAGGGGATTTCAATGCAAAGGTAGGAACAGCTAAAGTGCAAAATTTGGGTGGGGGACATGGCTTTGGCGAGACGAATGACAGAGGGGATAGATTGATAGATTGGGCAAAGACACATGAAATGATTATAGGTAACACCTGGTTCAAACAACACCCTAGGCGACTATGGACATGGCAAAGCCCAGACAAAAAGTATACAATCATAATTGATTTTATACTGGTAAAGAGAAGATTTAGGAATGGCCCAACGTCTGTTAAAACAAGGCCAGGAGCTGATTGTAATAGTGACCATGTATCAGTAGTTGGAAAGATAAGAATACAACTGCGGAAGGCACATAAATCACCAAGAAATATAAAATTAGAACTAGATATGCTAAGAGTAGATAAACAGATGAGTGATAAGTACAGCATGATAGTATACAATAGATATGATGCTATTGAGAAAATACAAGACATCCACGATCAGTGGGAAATGCTCAAACAATCGATTCAGCAAACATCAAAAGAAGTAATACCAGTGACTAAAAGAATCAACAAAAAAACATGGATGACAGAAGAAATTTTACAACTCATGGACGAAAGAAGAAATCATAGGAAAGAAGAACGAGCATACACAATATTGCACAAAGAGATCCAAAACAAGTGCACAGAAGCAAAGGAAGGATGGTTAAAACAGAAATGTGAAGAAATAGAAAAACAACAAAAGAAAGACCCAAAATGTATGCACAATCAGTTAAATAAATTAACAGGAAGAAAAGAAGTCAAAGTTTCAGGATGAGTGAAATCAAAGGAAGGAAATATAATAATGGGACAGGAGAAGACAATGGAAAGATGGACATACTATATCAGTCAACTCTAATCATGATGAAATACCAGAATTAAACAATTCAAATGAAAACACAGGGCCACCAATAATGCAGAGTGAAGTGGAGGACGCAATTCAACACATGAAAAGAGGCAAAGCTCCAGGTCCTGACAATATAACAATCGAAGAGATAAATGCACTAGGAGAGTTGGGAGAACAAGCCATAACAAAATTACTCCATGACATATATAACACTGGACACATACCCGAAGATCAACTAAAATATATCTATGTAGCCATACCGAAGAAGTCAGGCGCCACTGATTGTGAAGACCATGGCACTATTAGTATCATGAGCCATATGACTAAAATATTACTAAGAATAATCATGAGACGTGTAAGGAACAAAATAAAGCCAGAAATAAGTGAGGAACAATGTGGATTTGTAGAAGGAAAGGGCACCAATAATGCAATATACATCTGAAGGACATTGATTGAAAGATCTATAGAGGTAAAGAAAGATCTATATATGTGCTTTATAGACTACAGGAAAACATTTGACAAAGTAAAGCATATGGAAATAATAAATATGCTGGAGAAATTAAACATTGATGGCAAGGATCTGCGAATCATAAAAAAATATGTACTGGCAACAGACAGCAGCTATACGAAACAACAACCAAACATGACAATTCCAATATATAAAACAAGGAGTCAGACAAGGCTGTGTTCTGTCACCGGATTTGTTTTCACTTTACAGCGAATATACTATGAGATCAATAGTAGACAAAAAAGGAATTGAAGTCAACGGTCACAACATAAATAATTTGCGATATGCGGATGACAGTCTTAATAGCAGAGACAGAGAACGAACTATAAGAAATGATACACATAATAGTAGAAGAAAGCAACCAGAAAGGTCTCAGTCTGAATAGTAAGAAAACAGAAGTAATGGTTATATCGAAGAAACAATCATCACCATCATCTATCTATCTATTGACCTTTCGAGCCGTAACCGGCCCATAGGGCGTAGACCAAGATACACCTTCTCCTATATGAATTGTTGTTCTAGCAGTTTTCTTTTAAAGATATTTTATCAAATCTCGCCATCTGTCTCTGTTCTGTGCAAGCAGTTCTATCTCATTGAGGGAGCCGATTCCTGCTGCTCTTGCCTCTCTCATCAATGTTCTTCTCAGTGTCTCCCTGGGTCTTCCTCTTTTTCTTTTACCTGTTGTTTCCCATATGAGGGCTTGCTTTGCTATTCGATTATTATCTCTTCTCATCACATGTCCAACGTATGACCATCGTCTTTTCTTTATTACTGAAGATATTAGTGGTTGATTGGCGATTTCTCTAATTTCCTCGTTTGTTTTGAATTCGTTCCATTCTATACCAAGTATTTTCCTTAGACATTTATTTTCGAATGCGTTCAACTTTGTTTCTATATCTCTTGTTGTTTTCCAGCTTTCACACGCATACGTAAGGGTTGATAGTACATTTGATTTGAATAGCCTAAGTTTTGTGTTTGTGCTAATGAGTTTTGATTTCCACAACTTTTCAAGGCTTCTGAAAGACATTGCTGCTTTAGCCAGTCTGATTCTAATTTCTTTGCTCGTATCCCCTTCTCGATCAATGTGACTTCCAAGATAGATGAAGTGATCGATCTCTTCTACTGGTTTGTTTTCCATGTATATTTTGTCACTTGTTGGAATTAAACTTTTCATGACTTTAGTCTTTTCATGATTGACCTCAAGCCCAATTTTGCTGGCTATTGATGATAGTTCATTTGTGTTTTCCTGCATCGTTTTTATCTGATTGCTGATGAGAACTATGTCATCAGCAAAGTCCAGGTCCTCCAAATGGTCTCCTTGTATCCATTCGATGCCTTTATTACCAGTGCAGCATTTCTTCATTATGAAGTCCATAACAATTCCAAATAACAAGGGCGATAAAATACATCCTTGTTTAACCCCAGTTTCTATTGGGAAACATTCGCTCAGTCCTTCCTCTGTTCGAACTGCACATGTGTAACCATCATACATGTCTTTGATAATATTTATCATCACCATCATGCAGCATAAAAATAAACGAGACAAATCTGAAACAAGTATAACGTTTCAATTACCTGGGCACAATAATTTCATCAGATGGGAGATGCACCACATAAATAAAAAGCAGAATTGCTCAGGCCAAAATAGCATTTCAGAAACTGAAAAATATTTTATGCAACAAATCTGTGTCAATAAAAATCAGAAAGAGAGTTCATCGGTGCTATATAGAACCAATTCTGACCTATGGAAGCGAATCATGGACAGTAGACAATCAAATGAAAAGACGATTAGAGGCCACAGAGATGGGATTTCTCAGAAGAATGTTGAAAGTTCCCTGGACAGATAAAAAGACCAGTGAGGACGTTCTCAAAAGAGGCCAACACTCTCTTAGAAAAACATCAGAAAGAAGCAATCAACATTTTTCGGGCACATCGTGAGAAGAGGAAAGTTGGAATACTTGGTTACAACTGGCAAAATAAAAGGAAAGAGAGATCGCGGGCGACAAAGAGAGAAAATACTGGTTAGCTTGGTGTCTTGGCATGGAAAACAGTCAACATCAGAACTGATACGATGCACTGTAGATAGAAGATTGTGGAGGGACATGATCGCCTACGCCAACCGGTATGGCACATGATGATGATGATTGCTCAATTCCTTCTTCTAGCAGCTTCTGATATGTGTTATTTACTTGTATTGTATAAGTATTTATAGCATTAAAAAAAAAAAATTAAAGCTGCTTTATCTAGTGGTATTGTTGATGAATTAGACTTTTACTTGTTTCTCTTTATTTTTCTATTTTCATTTTAATCATTACATGCTTGTGATCTGAGTTAATATCTGCTCATGGATAGGTTTTGGCTTTCTTGACGCAATCACGGAACCTATTTTTTTACCATTATATAATCTATTTGATTCCTCTTCTTATCTACATGGCTTTTCCATGTGTATCCTTTATGAGTTTCCTTTTCTCTTGCTCAAAGTAGGTGTTACATATTATCAGCTTGTTTTCTTCACATAATTGTATTAATTTTTATCCTGTCATTTTCGTTTCCTAAACCATGATTTCCTATAATGGTCTTATATCTACCTTTTCCTACATTAGCATTCATATCGCACATTACAATCAAGATGTCCGAAGATTTCGCTTCTTTCATAACTGGAATTAGATCACCATAGTATGCCTCTGTTTGTTCATCTGTGTAGTCTTGAGTATGTGCGTATGTGCGTATGATGTATTATTTATATGTCAAATGGGTTTGCTTTCGTTAAGAGTAGTATAATCATATCATTATATGTCCAGTACATATATTTGTGTAGCTCTCTCTTTTTAGTAGTCCTACTAATCTTTGATGTTCTGGTGTGTTGTCTGAGTATGTAAATGAATATTGCACGTCCTCTATATACCCACATTATTTCCATCTTGTCTCTGATATGCCTAAAATGTCTATGTTTTTGCGTTTTGCTTCTTGAATAAGATTTTCTAATTTTCCTTCTTGGTAGAGAGTAATCTGTATGTATGTTAATTATATATACATATATATACAGTGTCATGAATGTAAATGAACATACGAATGGTGTTATCGTCATCAATGCCTTCTGGCGTAGGTGATCATGTTTCTCCACAACTTTCAACATCGACAGTTATTTATCATTTCTGTTGTTGACCTTCTGCCAATCCAGTCTCTTAAGCTGTCTGGTATTTTTTTCTCTTTGGTTCCCTCTATCTCTTTGTCCCTCAAGTTTCCCAATTGTAACAATATACTCCAGCTGTTCTCTTCTCATTAAATGGTCAAACAATTATGATTGTTTCTTCCTAAAATTGGAAATTAGCTCTCTTTCTGCTTTGACCTCTTTCAGAACGTTTTCATTACTCTTCTTAGCTGTCCATGGTATTATCAACATTCTTTTTTAAAACCACATTTCTACAGACTTCAGTGATTTTCTTGTCTGTTGTCCTATTGTCCATGATTCATATCCATATGGTAAAACTGGCTCTACATAACATTTAAGAACTCTTTTTCTCGTTTCCACTGTAAAAATCTAATGCTAAGACCCTAACAATCATGTCGATGCTCAGAAGTCGAAGGCTAAGATGGCTGGGGCATGTCCAACGGATAGAAGAAAAACGCATTCCTAGGCAAATACTATATGGTGAGCTAAAACACGGAAAAAGACAAATCGGCAGACCTAAACTACGATATAGAGATATCTGCAAATCATCTCTGAAAGACTTTTCCATCTGTGAAAACGACTGGCAACATCTGGCAAGTGATCGCACATCATGGAGAGCATGCATAAGGAACGGTATAACAACATTTGAGACTGTGCTAAGACAGGACTTTGAAGAGAAGAGACTCATGAAAAAGGACGGTAAACCCTGTGGATCAGCGAGCCTGACCTGTACATTATGTGACCGCGTGTGTTTGTCAAACATTGGTAGAATTAGCCACGAGAGAAGCTGTTCGGCAAAAACAATACCTAAAAAAAAAATACGCAATAGCCTCCACTAGACCGTCTGACAAGACGAAAAGGGCCATATATTTGTAAAAATCTGTCTTTATTTTGTACTTGGTGTAGCTGACCTGAAATAAGGTTGTATTTGAACAATAACAGTTAACATAGATAGCTATGCAATAAAAAAGAGTTGTTTTGAAAAAAAAATAGTCACCACAAAGAATTAAACGGGTAAATATATGTGTATATGATACAGATAACAACTGTGAACCGTTGATGCACTAAAAGCTTATTTCTATGAATTATGAATCCGCACTTCCGAATGCAAGGGAATCACGATAACTCAGTGGTTAGTGAACTGGACTTCAAAGGACAAGAGGTAGGGATTGTTCCCAACCGACGGCTTCCGGGTTCACCCAGCCTTAAATGGGTACCGGTATTCTTTTGGAAAGTAAAGCGGCACGGACGTAATGCCTACCACATTACCCCAAAAATCATGTGCTGAAGGTATGTAAAATGTATGGTCACTAACACCATTCCCTATACGCCACTTGGCGTGATGGGGCGCCTTACTTTTTTTTTTTTAATGTATAAATGGATGAATGCAATTTTAAGACGGCAATTGTATATTCTTTCAATGTATCATTTTAAAACGGCGTGCTTCTTTCTCCCTGAATCATTCAAGCTGTTTTATATTTCACTTCTTCATAATAGTGGACTTGAGATTCTCTAATGTTATTTTTGCTGTGTTGAGTCTATTAATATACCCCTCACGTTCACTGCTCATAATGATAATCGTTACCAATACTAAGGTAAGTATTTAATCTCACTTGTTTATTTTGATGATTTCCGGTCGTGATCGATTGTGATATTGAAATGTCTGCATACAATAACTATTTACTATTTAACTATTTACAATTTAACTTTACGTATTTCTAGAAACCAAAAAATACTGACGAATATTTGAGCAACGTGGATCAGGTAAGCTATAAAAAGCGTCATATTAAAAGAAATGTTTTAAAAATAAATTTTGGAAACATAGACACAATGTTAAATTGGTTATGTCGTTAATATGAAACGTTTACATTTAACAAATTGGAACATTATAAATGTATTTTCATGACACTAAACAAAATCATCACCTAATGTTTTCCATCCGATCAGCAAAAAAGAGAAAACCGTATTATACCATGATTTGAACTCTCTGGTCTACTTACATTTGTTTAATCTGAGTCACTCCAATTGTGTATCATATCTATCTATCTATCTATCTATCTATCTATCTATCTATCTATCTATCTATCTATCTATCTATCTATCTATCTATCTATCTATCTATCTATCTATCTATCTATCTATCTATCTATCTATCTATCTATCTATCTATCTATCTATCTATCTATCTATCTATCTATCTATCTATCTATCTATCTATCTATCTATCTATCTATCTATCTATCTATCTATCTATCTATCTATCTATCTATCTATCTATCTATCTATCTATCTATCTATCTATCTATCTACATATCTATCTATCTATTTATCTATCTATATATCTATCTATCTATCTATCTATCTATCTATCTATCTATCTATCTATCTATCTATCTATCTATCTATCTATCTATCTATCTATCTATCTATCTATCTATCTATCTATCTATCTATCTATCTATCTATCTATCTATCTATCTATCTATCTATCTATCTATCTATCTATCTATCTATCTATCGATATATCTATCTATCTATCTATCTATCTATCTATCTATCTATCTATCTATCTATCTATCTATCTATCTATCTATCTATCTATCTATCTATCTATCTATCTATCTATATATCTGTCGATCCATCTATCTATCTATCTATCTAGCTATCTATCTATCTAACTATCTATCTATCTATCTATCTATCTATCTATCTATCTATCTATCTATCTATCTATCTATCTATCTATCTATCTATCTATCTATCTATCTATCTATCTATCTATCTATCTATCTATCTATCTATCTATCTATCTATCTGTCTATCTGTCTATCTGTCTGTCTGTCTATCTGTCTGTCTGTCTGTCTGTCTGTCTGTCTGTCTGTCTGTCTGTCTATCTATCTATCTATCTATCTATCTATCTATCTATCTATCTATCTATCTGTCTGTCTGTCTGTCTGTCTGTCTGTCTGTCTGTCTGTCTGTCTGTCTGTCTGTCTGTCTGTCTGTCTGTCTGTCTGTCTATCTATCTATCTATCTATCTATCTATCTATCTATCTATCTATCTGTCTATCTGTCTATCTGTCTGTCTGTCTGTCTGTCTGTCTGTCTGTCTGTCTGTCTGTCTGTCTGTCTGTCTATCTATCTATCTATCTATCTATCTATCTGTCTGTCTGTCTGTCTGTCTGTCCGTCCGTCCGTCCGTCCGTCTGTCTGTTTATCTATCTATATATCTTTCTATCAATCTATCAATCTACCTATCGGTCTATCTGTCTGTCTGTGTGTCTGTACATATGTCTGTATGCATGTCTGCCCGTATGTTTGTCGGTGTGTATGTATGTATGTATGTCTGCCCGTATGTTTGTCTGTGTGTCTGTATGTATGTATGCATATCTGCCCGTGTGTTTGTCTGTGTGCATGTATGTATGTATGTATGTATGTCTATTCAAACCTGTCCTATACTTCCTCTTTGTCTAACTGTCTGTCTGGAAGTTAAAAAAAATGTAAAGTACCCCTGTTACGCCAAGTGGCGTATAGGGAATATGGTTTTAGTGACCATACATTTTACAGACCAATAGGACATGATTTTTGGTGTAATGTGGTCGATATTACGCCCGTGCCGCTTCACTTTCCCAGTTTAAAAAATCCCTTACCCATTTAAGGCTGGGTGAACCCGGAATCTGTCGATTGGGATCGAACCCTACCCCTTGTCCTTTGTAGTCCAATTTACTAACCACTGAGCTATCGCGGCTCTCTGCCTGGAAGTATTACAATTAATATCAGAGAAATGTGGACTTTGAGCTAGTGTGTTGTTCTTGTCCTGTACATCAGTTGATAAAATAAATAAGTACATTTTCAGGAACAAATGATTGACTGAAGGACTTCCATCTGCCGACAAATTACCAGTTTTTTTTTTAACTGATGAAAACGTGTTATTTTACCGTCACACCATACATGAAACAACAAAACACCTGGGCCATGACTCCCAAGTCGTAGACCTATTGCTGCATATAATGTGAATACCTAAATTATATTAGGCACAAAGAAAACAATGTGTGGTAAAGTGTTTTAGTTCACATGTTAATTCTCTTTAGATGAAAAACGTGTTTGATGGGCTATCGAAAGTAAGTAGCATGACGATTTGTCCCGGATATTAATAATGCATTATTTAAATGAATAACATTATAGTTTTTTTTTCAGCCAATGACATTTGCTTTTATAGTCCGTTATACACTCATACACATTGGTTATTGGTTATTGGTTATGGAAGGCCTCGGTATCACTGTAAACGAATTAAAATCAATAATTGCTCAACCGCCCGTGCCAGTGGAATCATCCAAATTACTAGCACATCTCCCAAACAAAGAAAGGTAACTGTAGTCCCCATCGTAGCAGTCTAAGCACACGCCAAAAGACATAAGGCGAAACCGCGCAGAAAGTGAACACAGCCAACTGTTCCCTGTCATACGATATCATCATTCATCGTAAACAAGCGGGATATCGTAACAGGATCAAAACGGATGAGACCCACAGCTCACGGTGTGCACAAGAAGTGCACGGTGTGCACACTCATACACATATATCTGCATACGGTTAGTAGCAAGCAAATATGATCAGTCAGTCAGTCCTTTGCTGGATGCTATTTTACTGAACAGCTTTTCTCGTACCTGAATCTGCCAAAGTGGTATATATATATATATATATATATATATATATATATATATATATATATATATATATATATATATATACATACATATATATATATATATATATATATATATATATATATATATATATATATATATATATATTTTTAAAAAATCGGGATAATGGGATAAAGGTACATGGAATCAACTGTGGACAGCTCATCCCATCTACAAGGTCTCAGGTCACCTTAGAATAAGGTTTAGCCGTTAGCCACTCCCCTCTTCCCCACCTCCTTCAGTGTGACGGGAAACAATGGGAAGAAGTAGTGGAGCGGATGGTGTTGCAGGAGCAACCTACAAGTAGTGTTATTTTATGTATCATTTTCGTGATGATAGACAACGGATCTGAATAGCAAACACATTGTCTGATAAAACAGCAGATAAGAGGTGTGTTTTCCCTTAAACTGAAAGCATATTCTGTGACTGACTTTACAATTCTCGTGTAGGCCTTGCATAATTCATCTTCAGCCTGACTACTTCCGTGTATGTGTGACATTTTCCATAACCATCATATTGACTGCTTCCGTGTACGTGTGGCATATTCCATAACCAGCATATTGGCTGCTACCCTGTACGTGTAGCATAATCCAAAGCCAGCATATTAACTGTTATCGTTTACCTGTGGCATATTAGATAACCAACATATTGACTGGTTCCGTGTAGGCTTTTTATTTTCAGTTTCACTGTTCCGTTCACCATTGGCATATTCTTTAACCGACCTGAATACTTCCGTGTGCGTTTGTTTTAGACGAAGTGGGGTGAGTTGTGTCGACAAACGGAGCTATCCTGACCTTTGTTGTAAAATAGCTACACAACGAATTCACGCCCACTTAATTGGTGTACACGGGAGAATAAAAGATATTTGTTTTCAAACCAGAACGTACAATGTAGATTACTTGTTAAAATTGTAACCGTCAAAATCTATAGTTTGAACAAACACACTTCGATGCATTTTCTATGTCTGGCTTCCATTGGATTTGAAGGTGACTCCGTAAAAGAAACGTTTTTTTTTTTGGGGTGGGGGGGGAGGTGAATTAAGGGTGATTGGAGGGGGTTAACAAAGATATCTAGTGTTAAAGACAACTAATTTGGGTAAATCGCAATCATAATAATAATGATTGAATTGTGTGTGTTTCTTCTTGTTGGCGAGTTTTAAGGCTATCAAGTTGGCTATCAAGATGGCTATCAAGATGGCTATCAAGATGGCTATCAAGATGGCTATCAAGTTGGCTATCAAGTTGGCTATCAAGTTGGCTATCAAGATAGCTATCAAGTTGGCTATCAAGTTGGCTATCAAGATGGCTATCAAGATACCTATCAAGTTGGCTATCAAGTTGGCTATCAAGATAGCTATCAAGATAGCTATCAAGTTGGCTATCAAGTTGGCTATCAAGATGGCTATCAAGTTGGCTATCAAGATGGCTATCAAGATGGCTATCAAGATGGCTATCAAGATGGCAATCAAGATGGTAATCAGGATGGCTATCAAGATGGCTATCAAGATGGCTATCAAGTTGGCTATCAAGATAGCTATCAAGATGGCTATCAAGATGGCTATCAAGATAGCTATCAAGATGGTTATCAAGATGGCTATCAAGATGACTATCAAGAAGGCTATCAAGATGGCTATCAAGTTGGCTATCAAGATAGCTATCAAGATGGCTATCAAGATGGCTATCAAGATAGCTATCAAGATAGCTATCAAGATGGTTATCAAGATGGCTATCAAGATGACTATCAAGAAGGCTATCAAGATGGCTATCAAGTTGGCTATCAAGATAGCTATCAAGATGGCTATCAAGATGGCTGTCAGGTTGGCTATCAAGATGGCTATCAAGATGACTATCAAGAAGGCTATCAGGATGGCTATCATGATGGCTATCAAGATGACTATCTATCTATCTTTCGTTCGCCTGAAGTATTGTCTTTATCTGCAATGTCGTTTCCTGTATAAATGTTACTGTCTTTTGTAGTTCTTGCAGTGGCCCATATAGTTTTGTCTGTTGTGTTGTATCTATGGGCCAATGGATTTTCCTCAGTCTACTATATTCAGTGCAGTCTTGAAGTAAGTGTTCAGCAGTCTGGGGTGCCTGTCCACATGTACAAGTAGTTGAGGTGCCGATCTTGAATTTTGTATACATGTGACTATGGAGTCGATTGTGTCCTGTTCTGAGGCGTATAATGATAACTTGTTCATATATATTCATATTATGAAAGGCATCCTGATTTGGGGCGTGTGGTCCTCTGATTGATTTGATTATCTGTTTCTTATGATGGTATGTAACCAGTGTATCTAGTTGTGCGCCTGTTGAACCTTCCTTTGCCAACTAATCTGCTTTCTCATGTCCTGGTATTCCACAGTGAGACGGGATCCACTGCAGGGCAACCCTGTGATGCTTGCAGAGTTCAGTCAATAAAGTCTGCAGATGTGGTAATTTTCTGGATTGCAGTGCCTGGAGTACTGATCTTGCATCTGTCAAAAACACTACAGGCTGCGGGCTAAGATTACTGTTCAGCAGTTTTTCTATTGCCAACTTTATTGCTTGTATTTCTGCATCATAATTGTGATAATATTTCCCTGTTGCTATTTTATTCATATCCCTAGTGTTATTTGGGTACTCTATATATGTACCTGCTCCCCCATTTTTTACTGCATTCTGTGCTGATCCATCTGTATACACACGAATCCATATGTCTTGTGGGTATTCTTCATCCAGGAAACTGAGAGTTATTGTTTTTCGCTGTAGACTATTCTGTTCCTCTTTGTCAACTATTCCTTTCACTTCTGTCCACATTTGAACTGATAATCCTGATTCAGCTGTCCAGGGAGTCTGTTCTGGTATGGGCAGTAGGGGGCTAACAGCTCTTGGTATGTCTGGTGTTTGTCTACTAATACGCTTGGCTTGGTGGATAAAACTGCTTCTCTTAAGTCGTCCCAATGCAAGATTTTGGAATCGGTCTTTTATTGGATGTCTCGGCATGCAAGCAAATTTTTCTGCCTGTATTAGCACCTTTGTGTCTCGCCGTTCTCTCAGTGCTGGTATCCTCCACAATTTCTCCATCTCCGATATTGGTGTTGATTTCATTGCTCCTGTGATGACCTTAAGTGTCTGGTTTTGTACTTTATCCAGTTCTTGCAGTGTGGTGTTTGATGCTGAGCACCATGCGGATGATCCATATTCTAAATGTGGGCGTATACTCTGTTGGTAAACTTTACTGAGTATTTTCCCACTCGCACCCCACGTAGTTCCACACAGCTTTCTTAGAATAGCCAATTTTCTCCTTGTTTTTTGGGTTGACTTATGTATCTGCTGTTTCCAAGATAGTTTGTTATCAAATGTAACTCCGAGATAAGTAGCTTGTATGTCTTCTTTCACAGGCTCATTGTTTATGTAGATGCCTCCTGCTTTTTGTTTTGGGGAAAGAATGAAAAGGGTACTACTACATTTGTCTGTATTGATGCTGATACACCATCTATTTGTCCATGAATTCAGTGCATTCATAGCTCTTTGTAGCAATTTGGAGGCCACTGTTGCATACTCCTCTGTGCACCACATTACCAAGTCATCTGCATACATTGCCACTTTAATACCATGTGGTAGTTCAGTAACTAGGTCATTGATGTAGATCAGAAAAAGTGTTGGAGATAGTACCCCTCCCTGTTGAACGCCCTGGCGCAGTAAGACCTTCTTACTTTTAAGACCATCCAGTTGCACTCTGGCTCTTCTGTTATGCAGGTATGCTTTGACCCATTTGTACATCCTGCCATTTACTCCATAATTTCTCAGTTTCTTCAAAAGCCCTTCCTACCATACCTTATCAAATGCTTTCTTTAGGTCTATCCATGCTGCTAGTACAGTTTCTTTTCTTGAAACGCATCCTCAATTTCCTGGGAAAGATATTTTGCCTGATCTTCGGTAGAGTAACACCGTCTAAAGCCTGCTTGTTGTGGGACAAGGAGATTTTCACTTTCCATGTACCACTGCAGTCTGAGATTGATTATACGTTCCATTGTTTTGCACAAACAGCTTGTAAGGCTGATTGGTCTATAGCTGGATGTCATTGAACCATCTCTTCCTGGCTTTAGTAATGGTATCATAATTGCTTCTCTCCATGCCTGTGGCACTCTACCTGTGACCCAGCAAATGTTGTCGATCTGCAGTAGTTTTGTTTTAGCTGCAGTTCCCAAGTGCTTAATCATTTCATTAGACACTCCATCACTACCTGGTGACTTTTTCATTTTTAATTTGGATATTGCCAGCTCTAGCTCACTTTGTGTAATGGGTATTTCCATGACTTAGTGTGCTGTCTCTTCTTGTCTTGCATTTTGTTGTTTTAAACGGCTTTCTTGACGTTTCTCTAGGCTAATTTCAATATTATTGTCATTTGCAAAGGAGTCTGCAAAGTGATTTGCTGCATGCTTACTCGTTAGGATGTTTCTATCCTTCTTCAGTGTAATTGTTGTGTTCCTTTGTGTACCCTCATCATTCAGCTGTTTTACAAGCTTCCACACTTTTCTTGTGTCACGTTCGAGATTCAAGGACTCTGTTTTCTCTTTCCAGCTTATCCGTCTGGCTTGTAGTTTAGCCCATTGAAATTTGGCTTTAGCTTGTTGATAGTTATTGTGGTGTTCCTGGCAGGGGTTATTTTCTGCTTGCTTTCGAGATATTTCCATGCCATTGTGTAGTTGTTCTAGTTCACTACTCCAGTATGGTTTGTAGTGTTTCCATGCCCCTCTAGGTATTGTTTCACTGGCAGGTTGTATTATTAGTCTACTGAATTCATCAACTATTTTTTGTTATGTCTCTGTCTGTAATTAGATCTTTAGTCAATACACTGGTGTAATGTTGATACATTTTCCAGTCTGTCTTTTTGTAATTCAACCTGGAGAGAGTGCTGCTCTCCCTGACGGCCTCATTTTGCACCACTAAAAAGACAGGTCGGTGGTCGCTGCCTCCAAGTTGTTTCCCCACAATACGTGTGATATTCCAATCCTGGTCTGGTGAATGGAAAGCAGGGTCTGGTGTAGATGTGGTATGCCATGATCTGGAATAGAATGTTGGTGGATCTGTTGCCTGGTTTAATAGTATAAACCCATTGTCATCCCGCCAGTTTTCAAGTTCGTCACTTCTCTTGTCCATATCTTCATAGCCCCAGCTCTGTGAATGGCTGTTAAAGTCTCCACATACAATTATTCTTTCTTTTAATGTAATTGTGTCTAGTGCTAGTGGGCGGTCACTCGGACAGTAGTAGTTAAGTAGGTGAAAGTCTGTATTTTCTGTTCTGAGGTGCAGTATTTGATATTCTGCTCCATCCATATACACTTCAATCTGACATGCATTAATGTTGTTCCTTACAAGTGTCAGTATTCCGCCCTTTTGTCTGTTTTTTCTGTCAGATCGGTAGCACTGGTATCCCCTAATCGTCAAGGCTATGTCGTTGTTTAGATGGGTTTCCTGCAAACAGCATATGCCGACTTGTTCTTCATGCAGGATATTTTCTAATTCTATCTTTTTACTGTACCCATCTCTTTTGCTGTTGATGCCTTCAGCATTCCAGTGCATTATTTTGAGTGGGCTTGTTTTGGGTTGGCCAGTAGCTCTATTCTCTCGTCCCCTGTCTCCACAGAGCGATTGAGAAGGACATCCAGTAATAGAGGTTGGGCCCTTTCGAGGCTGAGGGCCCGGCGCTGCACCTGCCTGAGTGTCCATCACAGGGCGAGTGCCATATCGATTTGCAGTTATAGACATGCTTCCCATTGGCGTGAGTGCATGGCATCCTAATTTTTGTAGTGCGTCTTTTGGCTGGTTGCCTCCGACTTCAGCACTTAAAATTGCTAGAGCAGACTGTGGTCTTGCACGGGTGTAGGAAGGCCTGGCCAGTCTTGGTTTTCAGTCCCTGGTGACTGTTAAGTCCCATCCCCACGACAAGGAGCTGGCTTTGATGAGGATCAAGATGGCTATCAAGATGGCTGTCAAGATGGCTATCAAGATGGCTATCAAGATGGCTGTCAAGATGGCTATAAAGAAGGCTATCAAGAAGGCTATCAAGATGGCTGTCAAGATGGCTATCAAGAAGGCTATCAAGATGGCTATCAAGATGACTATCAAGATGGCTATCAAGATAGCTATCAAGACAAAAACAAAAGTTATATTCATGTAGACTTCTTGCTAGTGCTTGCAAATTGAGAATGTGCTTGAAGTGCTATTGTCAATGGTCACATTTGCCACACATTTTACGTTGACGTACTCAAGCGATTAATCTCAATTAGTTCAATCCATTCACGTACAATAATGAGAAATGACAAAACATCCGAACATAACTATGATCAAGAGAAGGTTGTCATTTCTTCCATTTGACGACAAGAGAACAAAACTATCATCTCAAACAAGCCCTCGCATGAAAAATAGAGAGAGAAAAAAGGCCGACTTTGAAAAATACAAAAATAAAACACAGATGGGAGAGGCAACAACAGCAGTTATCAGCTCCATCAATGGACTCAAAATGGAAATGTCTTTGGCCAGTTCATTAGCAAGGAAGTGTAATATCGTTGATGTGTGTTTCTGAATGAAGAAAATGACATTTGGTGACTGTAATGGAATACGTTGTTGTGACGTCTCTTGTTTATTACCAAGTCGGGCTTTTTGGCGAGGTTGATTGTCATGTTTGTGGAGGCATCACTGGAAGCAAATTCAACGATGAAAAACAAGCCAAAACGGGAACATCGTATGATAGCGTCGCCAAAAAAGATCTCAAGCAATTAGTCACGAACTTCAAGGTGAATGTTCTACAGACAAAACTGACTTTACATTTCTTCTACCGAAAGCACAGATATAGGGTCTCTGTGTGATCAAAAAATAATAATTCTGTCAACAGAAGCATGGTTCCATTACTGAATAACTACACACAGGTCGAACAGATGGTGCATGTAAACCCGGAGGGCCGACCATCTAAGGGCAGAATCCCCCTACAGAAAAAAAAAAAACAATCTGCTGAGTTGCAGGAAGATTGGGAACAATCAAAGGCTAAGGAAAGCAAACCTGAATAAAATGTTGAAAGAAATCGGATGCACTGGGCCATTGCGTAGAACACAGTGCAACGTTCTAACATGAACTCAGTCAGAGTGGATCTAGCGGACTCAAACCGAAACCTGCCTTCATAAGAAGGTCCAGAATCCTACTCTGAATGAGCCATGATCTCAGAAGAAGCAGCTCCCTCAATAACAATTTGCCCAGAACAAAACTGGGCTGAGATCAAATACACGTCATGTGTAAGGTCTGATGCTCGATAACCAAGATCGATAGATAAGGCAAGCAGGAATTCCTTCAAAATGTGCAATCTGAGGCACGAAATAACAATAAACATACAGTCACGTACAATACACTAGAACAATATGTGGGCAATCGTTTATTACCTGAGGGCTACACTTGAAGACACAGCGGGTCAGATATCGTCACCTAAAGCTGCCATTGTATACATTATCAAATTTGCCTTTGACAAGCGATGATTGTAATGTAAGAGAGTGTAATGAAAGGGAGAAGTGTGAGATAGTAAAGGCGGATATGGGAATTGAGTAATAGATTATACATAAAAACCATTCGTGTTTTGTAAGAGGTGTTGTGCCAGAATTTCACGTAAACAGTTGAGCATGTTTTATGGTATTCGACTACCAGCAATGCGTAGTGTGATTTCTACATGTGCATTAGTTAATGGATTTCTTGCCTTTGATTTTGTCTATTTAAGTGTTGGGAAACAAATATAACACACGTGCTACCCAGCATTGAAGCAACTTTTGAATCATTTGATGTGGTCATTAGATATAGCTCACGTGGGAAATAAGATGTATAGAAGCACAGGATCTTTGAGTCCTTCCATTTTCATTTCATAATATTTGGTTCTTGCCAGTCAATTACTTTAATTTTGTATTTCTGCCGGAGCAGCATTTATATGCTATTGTTGAAAAAGCTGCTAACCTTGACGGTTGTGTTGTAAAATCTTTGAAACGCTCCAAGAACTGACAGCAAATATCATTAATGGTAAAAAATGAATAAGATATTTTTTGTGCTTTCGAATACGTACTAAAAAAGATAGTATTTCCTTCTCGCAGGTTGCTCCCCTTACTCTCCCACAATTTCATTTTATTAACGTTTGTTTGTTTGTTTGTTTGTTTTTTCTGTATATCTTCTATTTTCGTACGTAGCAGTGCTTGTTCGTCTGCGAAAATAAGTTCTTTATTTTATCCCTTTCGGATGGATGTCCCAGTTTGTATTTGTAGTCCATGTATGTGGTGGATTGTAGCGAGGGTAGTACGCTTTGTTATAGTCCTATATTGATTTTGAAAGGGTATATATATAGCCTGCTGTTGTTCTTACTTTGCTAATGTTTGTTAACTGACACGCGATAACACCACAAATGGCACAATGTAGAACAAAAAAAAAAACATCAAGACAACCTAATTCGATATCTAATTCATGCGATTGTATTTGTTGAACCAGGCCTGACTTTAGATCCAGTCATAGCTGGTGCTATGTCTCTTATCAACCCACAGAGCATGTCCCATTTAATCCAAAATATTTCAGAGCGGGCTCCAGCGCTTAGAAAATGTCCTCGCCTGTTGTTGTGTCTTTGAGTGGTTGTGACTCTTATATGTCCACCATAATTGTAAAGAATGTGACAATGCTGCTAATACAGATAACAAATTGTGGTGTTGCTTTTATATCAATTGACATATCTCTGAATAATGCTACATATTATGACACAAGCTTTTTAAAGTTTTTTTTTTTTTAATTTTCCATCATGCGTTTTCCGACAGCCGCGCGTGATAAACCTAACCGGTGAAATAAATAGCTTTTATCAGGACAGAGAATTTTAGCAGCTGCTTCGATGCTCTCCTTCACAATTGTTCCATAGGGAAATGGTTTCTAACACAACAATACTAATATAGATCACTGTAGCAGTTTTCTCTAAAAATGTATTTACAGTTGTAAGACAAACTCTGTTGCCCTTCCAATGATTTCTTGAAATGTGCTATATATCATGTCTAACTTGTCTTTGGAGGGAACTGTAGTTGTCATGTTTTTATTGAAAGTGACGTTTAAGTTAGTATTCTTTAAGAGCATATATTGTGTTCATTACATAATAACCACACAGGGTTATGGCGACACCGAAATAAAGAAATAATCCAAAGCTATTTTTTTTAAAGTACGAATTCCTGTATCTCCTTTTCTCCTTTTGCTTGATAGTGCCAATGTGTAAGTAATTGGTGACAGCTGGTTATTGACTTTAAACGCATTGCTATTTAGTTATAAATTACATTAAATACGTCCACACACGCAATTCGTAACCCCGACCATAACCCCTAAATCCTAAATACAAAGACACACAATCCCTTTAACTAGACGCAGGATTGTCATCGAATAAAAGTCCAGACGTATAGAATGTCATCATCAACAACCAAAAAGTAACAACTCTTACCTGTCGTAAACGAACATCAGGAACAGAAAAGCTAACATACTCGTATGATGTCGTCTAATCAATGATATTAACACAACAGCCCGGCGACATAATGCCCATTGACAAAGACAATGAACTTTGCAGCCTACGCTTGTAACATGTTGCAGCGGATATATCATAATATATCACATATAGCAGATATAATAATAATTATTTCATTTTGGCGAATTTATTAATCACATTACTCTTTTTTTGTGTAAACATCGTCTGAATTTTTCTGTTTTACATGTGAACACTTATGTGTTAATTTTTATTTAATTTTTTTTAGTTCACGAAATGATGTGTATAGTAATTTTCAAATAAAGCACAAGGCCGGTCAAAATAGCTTAGCGGGCTCGTTCTGGTTCCGGACATAGCCCGTCCCTGCGATAGAACCACATGCTACAAGAATATGCAGCTTTTATTAAGTCATCCATATACTTGTACTCATCCAAACAATTTATGAGAACGTTTTAAACATCAAAATACTCACATTTTAATAAAAAACAAATAATCACCTTGTGTTCTAGACTGTGGCTAGGCTGTCCGCACCGAACAGTTACAACAAAGAGGTAAGTTTTGTGAGAAAATATATTAACAAAAGTAAACGGTGTGTCAATTACTATTCACTTGTTACTAGAGTTTTTTTAATGTTTGGAACCATAAAGGTGAAGGGATATCATTACCATCTTTCTTTGCACATTTTTTGTTTTTGTTTAAAACTCTCACCGACCAATATGAATTCTATGAAACAGTAACTACAATACAGGTTACAATTGTCTGCTAAATAAGTAATTAGCAAAAAAAAAAATGATTCTGGATGTCTTCGTTATAATTAATCACATTTGATTTCCACCTAACCACTTGAAAAGAAGAAACTCCTATGTGACATCATGATCCGTCGAGTGTTTCATCTGCGGCCCAGGTTTAGGGGAAAAATAAGGATATACAAGCATATACGAGTAATGACCATGCAACTAATTCATTGTGCATGATGATGTTCTTACATTATGAGTGATGGCAATCGCATGATCACAAGACTTTAGCACTAGTGAATATATCAGTCTTATCTTCGGGCACTCACTAAGGAACAAGTTAACTGTGACAGATGAGAGCGTCCTGTACTGGTGCCGGACAAATTGAAACAGTTGGTAATTTCTTGTACAATGAAATAGATTTCTTTTAGCTCTCAGATAGATGAACCCCCAGAATACGAGTACCCTTGCACACTTCACCATTTTGTTCTCTATCTGTTTAGTGTTTTCACATAACAAATGAGGTTCGCTGTATGTTTAGTGTTTCTAAACAAGAAGTGGTGTTTTATGTCTGGTTTGTCTTTCTATACAAGATGTGAGGTTCTCAGTCTGTTCAGTGTTTCTGCACAAAACGCGGGGTTCTCTAACATGAGATTTCTTCTTGGTCTCTAAGCTTTTGAGTATCACTGTGAATCTATGTAAAAAAATAAATAACTAAAAAAAGCATCGAGTAACTCGGAATTATAATTATTTTATTTAGCAAATCTGCAGAAACAAATCCTATTACATAAGCACATGGATTATTATATCAGCCTTAGTCTGTACAACGTAATTTCTTATTTTCTTCTGTAGCACCGGGACTTCAAATAATGACACAATTTCGATCATGCACCACATGATTGTATGTTAGAGGAATTTTAGTGGTTTTGTTAAGTTGTATTAGTTCTGAAACATGAGTTCTGGTTTAATACATTTACATTCGTCATAAACGATGGTATAATGTTTAAGTTTGTGATTAAAATACGATTATTTGGTGAAGGTCTAGTAAAGTCCGATAACTCATTTCAGTGAAAGACCCTCCCCTAAAGTGATCAACCCATATCAAGTGATCTCCCCTTAGTTGACGTCACAACAAAACTGCAGCGGTTCTCAAATACTGCTGGAAGTCATAAATTAAATTTCGCTTCTCAGTACATATGTTATTATTTTTTTATGAATTAAACGGGGGCAATTAGCTGATGTAACTGTGTATGTTACAGTGTGCTTCAATGATGAAATATGCACTAATTTTATGTGAGTGCCAATTAATTTACGATCAATAGAACACATATACTTAGAGTAAATATGTGTGATAAGGTAATACGATACAATACTAAATGTGTTTACTGTCTCTAAGTCGTGACTCTTGTGTTCCAA
The DNA here is from genome assembly GCA_032433765.1 of Megaustenia siamemsis. NCBI lineage: Eukaryota > Metazoa > Mollusca > Gastropoda > Stylommatophora > Ariophantidae > Megaustenia > Megaustenia siamemsis. The sequence continues at coordinate 37,719,345 of JAVIAB010000101.1, read as the reverse complement.
TGAGAGTTGGCTACCTCCTTCCCCCTCCCAGAATCTTTAATATTGGGATGGCTTTAGATGATAATGAAGAGCATTATTATAAACATCTGCCATAAATGTGCACCATGAAGCTGTGTCTGAAACATAAGTCATTAATCTCGCGTTGTTTCTCTTTATTCTAGAGATACAGGTCTTCTAATGACAGATTGAAAACCACAGAATAAAGGTGCAATATTTACTCAATGGGACACTACTCTTCCGAACTGTTCCGAACTGAAATAATTTATTAAACTAACAAAATAAAATAATTAAACTTGAACTTTACACACACACACACACACACAGACATTGGATGTTTAAAATTGTTTTGCAATTCACTCATTTTGTCTTCTTAGATTAAAGCCATGATTAAAACCCGCCGTAGTAAGATACGGAGAGTAAGTTGGATCTACCACATTGAGTAATTCCAATGTATCATGTACAAGATGTGAAATGCAATTTGCAAACTGTTGCATCTATAGCAAACAATGCCAGAGGACTTTAATTGTAATTGTTTGATACATTTAAGATTGTTTTTGGAGGCGAAGGCGCCCCCCCCCCCCCCAGCACCAGAGCTGGAAGTTTTCAGTGACTCACAACTGATGGCTTGCGCCAGGATCGGTGAACCAGAACCATCCAGACCCTGCTACACCTCTTCGTGGTGCCTCTAGAAACAGACTAACCTGTCTAGTCTGGCCAAGCGAGCAGGGATCGAAGTGGGAAGACGAACCCGGTACACAAAAAAACGTCGGCTGAAATCGGATGTGTTGGGCCGAAAGGCGCAGATATCACAGTGTTACACTGCAAACTTCAACACAACGTAACTACGTCCACTTAACGTCCTTTTAAGGGCGGATGACGAGGAGGAAGTCTACGGTTCGTATCCGTTAGAATACCTCAAATCATCGGACGAAAGCATCATCATCATCATCATCATCATCATCATCATCATCATCATCATCATCATCAGATTGTTTCCATTCCCGCGTAGGACAGGATGTCCTTGATAGTACAACAAGGTTAACACATTCACTGTAGAGCAATCCAAGAGATGCATGCACTCCTGCCGCAGACACTGTCTGTCAATCGCCTGTAGCATACTTTGCGAATCAGTTACCAAGGCTGCCTCTTCCACGTTCTATGTAACCAACCATATATTATCGTCGCCGTTGCTGCTTCTATCTCCATCCTCATGCTGAACACCGTAAAGCTACACTTGCCAGATTCACTGGCCATTTCGCTGGAATATTGGTATACCACACAACGCCAACCGCCGCGCTGACCGCGGGACACAGAACCATCTGTGTAGATGATCGGATCTCGAGGTGAGGACACTTTTTCGATGGATTCTTGTATTACGACCTTGATAGCTCTATAGGCCCAATTGCGACACTCCCTGCCGAGATTAATTTACTTTGTTTGTCTCATTTGTCCCGTGTTACTTCTATCCAGCCCAAATTTTCATTCAGATCAAATTTTCTCCTGAAGAATTCTGTCCGCCTCGGCAATCCATAATTGTCCTGCCCTTGGTCACATCCAGTTGTGAATCCAAGGGATGATATAAGTTCCAATAAGCCCGGACCTGAACAGATCTATGTCACTCGCTAATATTCAGTAAAACAAGTAAGTGTCTCATTGAACGTATATGTGTATCTGTGATGCATCTGAGAACTGATCGTAGGCCCTCTTTCTGAACCCTTTCCAACCTTCCGATCTGAGTTGATGAGAGAGTGAGCATGCACTAACCATAATCCAGCGCTGAGAGCACCGTATCCTACATGAGCGAAAATAGGCACGATTGATACAGTTTCGCCCTGGCCTAGTCTTCATCCCGCTAACCCTTCACCTTGTCGTTTTAATTAAATTACTGACGTGTTGAGTCAAAGAAAAGGTCTTACCATCAAATGATATTACCAATCACATAATAGTCGGACTTCTCAAGATGGTAACACTATTGCATTTTATGACAGTGAAGGTGTCTACAGCGAAAACTACATTACATTCAACATTTCCACATACAAGCGTTTATTTTGTCTTATGAATGTGTGTATATTGTTGTTTGTGAGAGAAAAATAAAAAAAAACGGAATATTAAAAGACTGGTGGACTGGTTGGTCTCGAGGCAAAACGCCGGGACAGAGAGGTTGTGGGTTCAAATCCTGACTGCACCACTTGGGATTTTCATTTATGATTTCTCTCTCAGGCAACCACCCCTGGTCTCAGGAGCGAGGCCCGACATGAAACATCAATTACTGATCGACGGAAAAAAATATGAGTACCTCTGATGTCGGAGTTATCTGCATATGCGGCAGGTACCCCTGTGTAAACGGCTGCCCGGGATAAATATATTAAACACGCACAATTTAGTTCCTAGTCTCTAGGGACTTCGTCAGAGGTAAAAGCTGGCGAACGAAACTAAAAATAAAAAACATTAAAAGACTGAGAAAAGAACTTCAGAATTCCGCTTAGACATAATGACGGGCAGTCTGGTCGAAATATATTAAATAAAAATGTGTTCCTCAAGTCTGTTATGATTGTTCTTTTGTCACAAGACAATATGACGCACCTCAAATGTTTCAATCAGTCTCATGTCCCATTAACTGATGCTATTAAACTGACGGTTCACTGTATTATATATTTTTTTTAGTAGACATCATTGTAGGCATATCACATATAGAACAAGAATAAATACATTCCACTGACGGTTGTAGGTTTATTTATTTACACTCAAACTACTGAAACTCAGTTATATCAAACACGTTTGCAACAAATTGGTCCATGATTATATTTAAACATATCTTCTGCATCATCTTCTGTTTCTTTCCTTCCGTATCTGCTTTTCAGCCTCAAGTGGAGATTTAATTTGAGGTCTTGTGCTTATCTTCTGGCCTCTGTTGTTATATTTCTTAGTTAAGTAATATTACATCAATCAATCTTTATCGTAGTTAGCCCTTAGGTCTGATGGTCTCGCAACGTTTATTATAGATTTGTTCATTCAGTTGTGGTTTGGTCTTTCCTCTTTTAACGTGGCCAAACAATTTACTATGTTGTTTATTTAATTAATTATATGACGGCAATCATTCCTAGCTTTTTTCTCAACTCATTTCTAAATGGCAAGTCAACTTGAAATATACGATATCAGCATCTACAATATTTCTATATTTAATTGATTTGTAATCGGACGTCTACGAATATTTTATTAATAATTTACTATGCTATCACTCCCAATTATATTTGTCACATTTTAACTTTATTTCCTAGCGTCCATTAGTCAGACCCGTTGCTGAAATAATAATACTGGTAACTTATGTGATGTCATATTTATGTTTGTGTTTCAATGAGTAATTATATTTTAGAAAATGTAAATAACTTATGGATAGGCTATACTTACAATATCTCCTTAATTTAAAAAAAAAAATATATAACATCAATATCATATCTTCGTCTGCTCTTTGTGAGTGTGAGAACATGATAAAGTGTAGATCATTCCCATTCCTAACTGAACTCTGATAGTCAGTGGCTTTAGATAGACACTCATCTAACGTATTTATAACAGTAATATGCAACATTATTTTTAATCAGGTTTTTTTTTATCTATCGTTTCAAATATTTCATTTCAGTATGTCGGAAAGGCAAGTAACACCATACATGGTCTTTGTAAAATTAATTTAATAAAAATAATGAATAACGAACATTTTATTATTTTGACTATTGGACTCACGGCTTCTCTCTGTATAATCATCTGAGCTTGGAAAACTGAAGGGATAAGAACATGTGTAGATGAGAGTGGTGACGTAGCATGCATTTGCTATAAATGTGGCAACATGGCGTCCATTTAACCTCAGAGAAGTGACGTAAACTGAGATGGCGTGCTCTCGTAACACATTCCTTCCGGCCGCTGGCTGAAGAGAGAGAGATGAAAAAAATATGTTCCACATTTGTGAGAGTAAAACAAGCCGGAAGAGCACATTACATATTGGATGTGACTAGTTTATGTTAATGGCAGACAGCAGAGAATAACAGATAGAAATGAGTTCTCTAATTTCAGAACATAGTTAAGAAGAAAGTAACTTCACTTCAAACTGCTTAATGTCACCGCAGTCGAGCAGTCCTATATCTGCTACGACTCTCGATACAGCAATAACCAAAATGTTCGTCTTGATTTTTCCTTGTAATTTATGTTGAACGTGTTGCTTTTTAAACAAATAGTTGCCGACATTACGATGAACACTTCTGGGCGGATGTAACGGTCATCGCCTGCGACACTTTTTCAAACCGCTGGCGCTCAAGATGTGCTGAAATGTTGGTTAGCTTGGTCGAGAATTGTTATGTCCACAATTGAGATCATAGTTGGTAAGCGTGGTCAAGAATCGTTATGTCCACAATTGAGATCATAGTTGGTAAGCGTGGTCGAGAATCGTTATGTCCACAATTGAGATCATAGTTGGTAAGCGTGGTCGAGAATCGTTATGTCCACAATTGAGATCACAGTGGATAAGCGTGGTCAAGAAACGTTATGTCCACAATTGAGATAACAGTTGGTAAGCGTGGTCGAGAATCGTTATGTCCACAATTGAGATCATAGTTGGTAAGCGTGGTCGAGAATCGTTATGTCCACAATTGAGATCATAGTTGGTAAGCGTGGTCGAGAATCGTTATGTCCACAACTGAGATCATAGTTGGTAAGCGTGGTCGAGAATCGTTATGTCCACAACTGAGATCATAGTTGGTAAGCGTGGTCGAGAATCGTTATGTCCACAATTGAGATCATAGTTGGTAAGCGTGGTCGAGAATCGTTATGTCCACAATTGAGATCATAGTTGGTAAGCGTGGTCAAGAATCGGTATGTCCACAACTGAGATCATAGTTGGTAAGCGTGGTCAAGAATCGTTATGTCCACAATTGAGATCATAGTTGGTAAGCGTGGTCGAGAATCGTTATGTCCACAATTGAGATCATAGTTGGTAAGCGTGGTCGAGAATCGTTATGTCCACAATTGAGATCACAGTTGGTAAGCGTGGTCGAGAATCGTTATGTCCACAATTGAGATAGAGTCACCGCTTGGATGACAACGCACGATCTAAGGGATATGTGAATGGTAGCATGTACGACGAATTAGCGCAGTCGAAAAAAGGTATACATCCAAATCCAGCAGAATGTAAGCGCTGGCCACCATTCCACTTAAGAACCAATCAATTTACTAGAATCTGAGCATGCTCAACGTGCATACAAGTAAAGTGCACATCCAACGTAGAATAAACGTATTGGAAACATATTATCGTAAAAATACTACCTGTCCTAAATACGAAATGAGAAGACACCATATCGACTCGCCAGTAACCAGAATTCAATGTAAATAATCTCTACCTTACATTGAAGAGCCATCTTCCCTCTCTTTCTTTTCAAAATTAATTATCGCGTTTATGTGACGTCACTGTACAATAAAGTCACCCGGGTAAAGTTAGAAATAAGCGATAATGCATGAATAAAGTAGCAAACATGAGATCATGTCACATCGACTGTCAATTGACAATATCACCCAATCTTTCACACACACACACACACACACACACACACTCACACACACACACACCCACGCACACACACACACACTCACACACACACACACCCACACACACACCCACACACACACACACACCCACACACACACACACACACACAGAACTGAATGACAACAGTTCTCAGGAATACATATTATATCGTTTCCGATTATGACATTTTTTTGCAGTTTAGTTTTTTTTTTAAAGAATTCCATCCCACCCACCTCCTAAGCTTTGTAATTTATCCTGAAACAGTTTTAATATTACATATATTTTTTACCCAGAGGGTAAAACGCAATACAGGCTGATTGCATCACATATCAATACAGATTGGACATGTCTTAACTTTGCAGAGTCTTAATACTCAACAGAGATACATGAAGAAGGTCCAGGAAGTGTGTCAACGGCACCCCAACGATCGCCAGTGGTGTAGGATAAAGATATACAGATATATATAGACAGGGAGGTGTAAAACAATCAAATTTCCAAACTGCTGACATAATAGCACATTACACTATCCGAATTGTGTGCAAATGTACGTAAGTAGAGTCGAATTGTATTGGTACGAACTGCACACGGTCCGGTTTTACGAGAAGATGGACATACCAATACCGAGGTTCCACTTCAGTACGTGCTGTATCTTTAAGGAATAACACCCAGAAAGCTAACCATGTCTTATTTATAAATGAGAGTCAATTCCGCTCCTAGGTATAGGTGTTGTGATGGATGTTAGTATAATATCATTCTCAAACAAGGATCGCAGTCGTTTAGCTCGAGAGAGCTTTCTCATAGTGATGTTGTTTTATTAAATCTGACTGTTTTAATTTATGTCAATTTTACATCCTTTCTCTTTACTGTAAAAACCACATAACATTAAGTCCACATTCCTGTATTACGTGAAGGTATTATACAAGTTAAAAGTAACCTTTCATCGTCAGTTTTTTTTTTTTATTCTACGAGAGTTTTTTTTTTTTTTTTAACAGCCTTTTAGTTTTCCTAGCGCACGTTAATGTTTGAAAAGCGTCAATCTTGTTTGATTCCAAGTGAAAGGTATTATTTCTTAAAAACGTTTATTTGTCACAATCTCATTTATATATATGTAATGTTTTAACACGCAATTGAAATATTTCTTACTACTTTACATGTGAATGTAAAGAAGGAAAGGATGAATGAAAAGAATAAATGCCCATATTTATATTTCTCTATAGTGCAAAATAGAGAAACACTTGCGATGCTGCGGTAAAGCTGAAGCAGAGTGAGCAGAGAACGAGTTGAACACATTGTATTATAACAACTTTACATTAAGTAACGATCCAAAACCGTGAAGTTAGGGCCTACATATAACTTTTCTCAAAAAGCATTAACAGAAACAAACAGAATCTGTCTGTCTGCGATCAGGACTCAGAGTAGGATCCCAGACTCTCACATGAAGTCAGCTGTCAGGCCAAGTGTGTTGATCGCCCCCACAGACAGAACATCACAGTTAGAGTCTGCCATATCCACTCCGAATGAACACCCGTTAAAACGTTGCACTGTGTTCTGCGCCAGTGGCCCAGTACATCCGATTTCAGCCAGCATTTTATTCAGGTTTGCTTTCCTTAGCCTTTGATTGTCCCCAATCTTCTTGCAAGGCAGCAGATGATCTTTTCTGTAGGGGGATTCTGCCCTTAGACGGTCGGCCTTCCCAGGTTTACGAGCACCGTCTGCCCGAGTCACTAGAGGTGACTAACACAGCCATGTGATTTGTAATGTGAGGAAACTGCAACAAGGAACGCTTTTCATGCATAGCTTTCAATTGTTCCTGCCGCCTATCCCCATATACCGGTAAGTCACGTCCTCCTGAAAATGATGATCTTCGTAGCACTAGATGATGTTAGGCCATCGTTGATGACTCCAATTCCGATCATATAGACACACAGTCAGTCGTCAAATTATCCCCGTCGCACATCAAACAGCAGACCGTAAGATTTGCGCACGGCCGGTTTAGGGAACCATTACGATGACGTAGCACACAAAAATGTCGCCCAACACTTAATCTCGTTCCATTTAGATATCTTTGTGATTACTCTAGTGTAAGCAGCCTACGACGAACAAAACACGGAGCAAATTCCCCAAAAGAGACAAAACTGCGACTGACGAAGTAGTTTACATTAATGTGTACATGGAAATAACTTGCGTCAAAGATTACCATCAACGGTCATGAACAGCACCAATGTGTGACGTAAAGCGCAGATCAAGTCTAGACGGCGGAAGGTCTCACTAACAACACTTGAGTCGTCAAAAACGGACTGTCGTCGGCCTACAACCTCGCTTTAGCGACACAGATGTATCAAGCATATCATCATTTTGACTTTAACGCAGAAAAGTGCAAAGAAGATCCGAAATTAATCAGACCCTGGGTGCATTTTGTGCAGCGATCGAGAGGACGTGGACTAGATCCGCCATCTTGTAGACGGTAGTCCCTAAACAGAATCTTAGAGATTATATCCCATTTCTCTCGTGTGTCAGTTTATTTGTATATTTTCCTGAGAAAAATCACATGTAGGACGAAACGCCAACATGTTATATTGTTCTTCAGTATAAATATGTGACAATACACTGTATTCAGCGGTCTCTTATATTTCTGTCTTAACAGATCAAAGATTTTCTGACTGGGACCCATAATGTGAGTATTATGATCGATAACTGACATGAATGTGAGTGAGAAATTACAAAATTGCCTTTTGAGTTTTTTGTGTGTTTGTTTTAAGCTTTATCCATATGTGTATCCACCTCTCCGAAATGTTCGCAGCTTTAAAAATGTATAGACGGATCCATAATACGTAACGGTGAATATTGAAGTGTTCTTCTACTTCTACCTTTCAGCTCCCTGTGGAGCATAGGTCTTCAGCAAACACTTTCCAAACCGTTCTGTTTCTTGCCATTCTTGTAAGATCGTTTTATGTCTTCCCCATCATCTTCATCTCCTTCTGTCTTCTCAAAGAATTCCTTGGTATTCATCTTTGTCGTTTTTCCCTGGGGATTCCAAAAAGGGCCTGATGTGTAATACTCTCAGTTGGCTTCCGTAGTGTATCATCGTATTCGTCAGCGCCATCTTCTTCGATGTATCTCTTTATCCACTTGTATTGAAGTGTAAATTACTCGTATTAGGCTTCATCTTTTTTAGATGAGGCAGTTATTTATTGTCATCGCTACTGCTACTTTCCAGGGATTATATGTGGCCTATTTAATTGTGAGACTGTGTGGAGCACATTATCACATAAAATGTAAAGGTTCCCTCCTTGTCTTGCTATTGGAAGGGCATTGTGGTGTTGGTGTTCATATTTATTTATGGCTACGGCACATTTTGGAGTGATGTGGTCGCTATCACACAAAGCCGTCCATGGGGGAAAACAATTTTTTTCTGAAATGCTGTTTGAAATCAAAACCTTCAGGTTAGTAGGCTAGTTGTGATGGGAGTTAATCAAAAGAAGTTATACCAGTGACCAAAAGAATCAACAAAATGAAATGGATGACAGAAGAAATATTGCAACTAATGGATGAAATAAGAAAACATTAGAATAAAGAACAGACATACAAAATATTGCACACAGAGATCCAGAGAAAAATTCAGAGAAACAATGGAAGGATGGTTAAAACATAAATGTGAAGAAATGGAAAAACAACAAAAGAAAGACTCAAAATGTATGCACAATCAGTTAAATGTATTAACAGGAAGAATAGAAGTCAACGTTTCAGGGTGTGTTAAGTCAAAGGAAGGAAATATAATAATTGGACATGAGAAAACAATAGAAAGATTGATATAATATGTTAATCAACTCTATGATGATGAAAGACCAGAGTTAAACAATTCAAACAAAGGCACATGACCACTAATTATGCAGAGTGAAGAGGAAGACACAATTCAAAACATGAAAAGAGGCAAAGCTCCAGGTCACGACAATATAACAATCGAAGAGATACATGCATTAGGATAGCTGGAGGTACAAGTCATAACAAAACTAGTCAATGACATATATAACACTGGACACATGCATGAAGATCTACTAAAATCTGTCGTTGTAGCCATACTGAAGAAGTCAGGCGCCACTGATTGTGAAGACCATCGCACTATAAGTCTCATGAGCCATATGACGAACATATTAATAAGAATCATCTTGAGACGTGTAAGAAACAAAATAAAACCAGAAATAAGATGTATCAATGTGGATTTGTGGAAGGAAAATAATGTAATATATTTCTTAATAACATTGATAGAAAAATCGTTTGAGGTAAAGAAAGATCATTATGTGCTTTATAGACTACACAAAAGCATTTGACAAAGTAAAGTATGTGGAAATAATCAATATGCTGGAGAAATTAAACATTGATGGCAAGGATCTGCGAATCCTAAAAAAAAAAACATGTACTGGCAACAAACAGCAACAATACGAAATAACAACTAAACTAGGCAATTTCAACTTATGAAACAAGTAATCAGACAAGGCTGTGTTCTGTCGCCGGATTTTTTTTCACTTTACAGCGAACATATGCGATCAATAGTAGACAAACATGGAATTGAAGTCAACGGTCACAACATAAATATTTTGCGACATGAGGATGACACGGTGCAGAGCAGAGAATGAACTACAAGAAATGATAGACATAATAGTAAAAGAAAGCAATAAGAAAGGTCTCAGTCTGAAAAGTAAGAAAACAGAAGTAATGCATAAATATAAACAGGACAAATCTTAAACAAGTGCAACGCGTCAAATACTATGGTACAATAATAACATCGGATGGAAGATGCACTACGGAAATAAAAAGTAGAAAAACTCAGAAAATTAAAAATATCTTACGCAATAAACATATGTCAATAGAAATGAGAAAGAAAGTTCATCGGTGATACATAGAACCAATTCTGACCTATGAAAGCCAATCATGGACAGTAGACAAAGAAATGAAAAGACGATTAGAGGCGACAGAGGTGGGATTTCTCAGAAGAATGTTGAAAGTTCCCTGGACAGGTAAAAAGACCACTGAGAAATTTCTCAAAGAGGCCAACACAAAAAGGGAGCCCCTAAAAAACATCAGAAAAAAAAAAAATCAACATTTTTTCGGGCACATCATATGAAGAGGAAAGTTGGAATACTTGGTTACAACTGGCAAAATAAAAGGAAAGAGAGGTCGCGGACGACAAAGAGAAATTATACTACATAGCCAGATGTCATGGCATGGAAAGCAGTCAACAACAGAACTGATACGATGCACTATAAATAGAAGGTTGTGGAAGGACATGATCGCCTACGCCAACCGGTATGGTACATGATTATTATTATTACTATTATATATAAATATATATATATATATATATATATATATATATTTATATATATATATATATATATATATATATATATATATATATATATATATATATATATATATATATATATGACATCCAAACCCATTTTCAATTATAGGCCACGAAAAACGTCTACCAACTATTTTTTTTTCTTTGACATTCATTTTCTCTACTCCGCTCCAGCATAGGTCGAGGTCATGTCTACACCATGTATTCATAAAGATGGTGTTGTTATAACTCAAATCAAATTCTCATTAACTATAGTATCTTCATAACTAACTTCAAAGACTTACTAAGGCGATGGCATAACTCAGTACGAAGACTTACTAAGGTGTTGACATTACTCAGTCCAAAGACTTACTAACTAAGGTGTTGCTATAACTCAGTCCAAAGACTTACTAAGGAGCTAGCAAAACTCAGTCTAATGACTTACTAACAAAGGTGCTGGCATAACTCAGTCAAAAGACTTACTATGGTGATTGCATAACTCAGTCCAAAGACTTAATAACTAAGGTGTTGGTATAGCTCAGTCCAAAGAATTACAAAGGTGTTGGCATAACTCAGTCCTAATACTTACTAAGGTGCTTGCATAACTCAGTCCAAAGACTTACTAAGGTGCTGGCATAACTCAGTCCAAAGATTTACTAAGTAAGGTGTTGGCGTAACTCAGTCTTAAGACTTACTAAGGTGCTGGCATAACTCAGTCCAAAGACTTACTAAGGAGCTGGCATAACTCAGTGCAATGAGTTACTAATGTGCTGTCATAACTCAGTCCAAAGATTTACTGACTAAGGGTATGGCATAATGCAGTCCAAAGACTTACTAAGGTGTTGGCATACCTCAATCCTAAAACTTACTAAGGTGTTGGCATAACTCAGTCCAAAGACTTACTAAGGTGCTAGCATTACTCAGTCCAAAGAGGGATTAAGGCAAAACAATGCAAATGAATGCATAAAAATGAGAAGCTGCAGTAAAGCTGAATTGTGAGGGAAAATTGAAAAAAATAGAAAAAAGGTATGGTAAAAGCTTTACGTGGTTAGTAGACGACACAGATTTGAACGACGTTTCAGCTCAATAGACCTTCAGCAGGAACTGACGAACAAAAACACACACAGATATGTAAGTAAATATAACTAATCCTACATGGCTAACTAGTAATGAAATATCCAAACAAAATAATCGAAAAATGTTAAAGAAAAGCAAACTGTCTTCCCTTGTGTCGTGGGCACTGGTCAGAACAGGAAAAAGGGCGCGTAGCGTGGGTCTGGCTGTAATATACCCTCTGGACAGGGGTGGAGGGTACTTAAAATACACGAGTGGGGGGAACGCTGTCTAGCAGACCCACGCTACGCGCCCTTTTTCCCGTCCTGACCAGCGCCCACGACACAAGGGAAGTCAATTTGCTTTTCTTTAACATTTTTCGATTATTTTGTTTTGGATATTTCATTACTAGTTGCCATGTAGGATTAGTTATATTTACTTACATATCTGTGTGTGTTGTTGTTCGTCTGTTCCTGCTGAAGGCCTATTGGGCCGAAACATCGTTCAAATCTGTGTCGTCTACTAACCACGTAAATCTTTTACCATACCTTTTTTTCTTTTTTTTTCAATTTTCCCTCAGTCCAAAGACTTACTAACTAAGATGTTGGTATAGCTAAATCCAAAGTCTTACTAAGGTGTTGGCATAACTCAGTCCTAACACTTACTAAGGTGCTGGCATAACTCAGTCCAAAGCCTTACTAACTAAGATGTTGGTATAGCTAAATCCAAAGTCTTACTAAGGTGTTGGCATAACTCAGTCCCAACACTTACTAAGGTGCTGGCATAACTCAGTCCAAAGCCTTACTAACTAAGATGTTGGTATAGCTAAATCCAAAGTCTTACTAAGGTGTTGGCATAACTCAGTCCTAACACTTACTAAGGTGCTGGCATAACTCAGTCCAAATACTTACTAAGGTGTTGGCATAACTCAGTCCTAAGACTTACTAAAGTGCTGGCATAACTCAGTCCAAAGACTTACTAAGGTGTTGGCATAACTCAGTCCTAAAACTTACTAAGATGATGGCATAACTCAGTCCAAGGACTTACTAAGGTGCTGGCATAACTCAGTCCTAAGACTTACTAAGGTGCTGGCATAACTCAGTCCAAAGCCTTACTAACTAAGATGTTGGTATAGCTAAATCCAAAGTCTTACTAAGGTGCTGGCATAACTCAGTCCAAAGCCTTACTAACTAAGATGTTGGTATAGCTAAATCCAAAGTCTTACTAAGGTGTTGGCATAACTCAGTCCTAACACTTACTAAGGTGCTGGCATAACTCAGTCCAAATACTTACAAGGTGTTGGCATAACTCAGTCCTAAGACTTACTAAAGTGCTGGCATAACTCAGTCCAAAGACTTACTAAGGTGTTGGCATAACTCAGTCCTAAAACTTACTAAGATGATGGCATAACTCAGCCCAAAGCCTTACTAAGGTGATGGCATAACTCAGTCCAAAGTCATAATAACTAAGGGTATGGCGTAATGCAGTCCAAAGACTTACTAAGGTGTTGGCATAACTAAGTCCAACGATTGACTAAGGTGCTGGCATAACTCAGTCCAATGGCTTAATAAAGTGCTGGCATAACTCAGTTCAAATACCTACAAACTAAGGTGCTGGCTTAACTCAGTCCAAAGACTTACTAACTATGGTGCTGGCATAACTCAGTCCAAAGACTTACTAACTAAAGTGATGTTGGCATAACTCAGTCCAAAGACTTACTAAGGTGTTGGCATGACTCAGTCCTAAGACTTACTAAGGTGCTGGCATACCACAGTCCAAAGATTTACTAAAGTGCTGGCATAACTTAGTCAAAGACGGACTAAGGTGTTGGCATAACTCTGTCCTAAGACTTACAAAAGCGCTGGCATAACTCAGTCCAAAGACTTAGTAAGGAGCTGGCATAACTCAGTGCAATGACTTACTAAGGTGCTGGCATATCTCAGTAGAAAGACTTACTATGGTGCTAGCATAACTCAGTCCAAAGACTTACTAACTAAGGTCGTGGTATAGCTAAGTCCAAAGTCTTACTAATGTGTTGACATAACTCAGTCCTTAGACTTACTAAGTTGCTGGCATAACTCAGTCCAAAGACTTACTAAGGTGTTGGCCTAACTCAGTCCTATGACTTACTAAGGTTCTAGCATAACTCAGTCCAAAAACTTACTAACTAATGTGCTGGCATAACTCAGTCCAAAGACGTACTAACTAAGGTGCTGGAATAACTCAGTCCAAAGATTTACTATCTAAGGTATTGGTATAACTCAGTCCCAAGACTTACTACGGTTTTGGCCTTACTCAGTCCTAAAACTTACTAAGGTGCTGGCATAACTTAGTCCGAGTGCTTACTATCTAAGGTGCTGGCATAACTCAGTCCAAAGATTTATTATCTAAGGTGTTGGCATAACTCAATCCTAAGACTTACTACGGTGTTGGCCTTACTCAGTCCTTAACCTTACTAAAGTGCCGGCATAACTTAGACCAAGGGCTTACTAACTAAGGTGTTGGCATAAATCAGTCCAAAGACTTACTAAGAATTTGGCATAACTCAGTCCAAAGACTTACTAACTAAGGCGTTGACATAACTCAGCCTATAGACTTACTAACTAATGTGTTGACATAACTCAGTCCAATGACTTACTAACTAAGGTGTTGACATAACTCAGTCCAAAGACTTACTAATTAAGGTGTTGACATAACTCAGTCCAAAGACTTACTAACTAAGGTGCTGACATAACTCAGTCCAAAGACTTACTAACTAAGGTGATGACATAACTCAGTCCAAAGACTTATTAACTAAGGTGTTGACATAACTCAGTTGAAAGACTTACTAACTAAGGTGTTGACATAACTCAGTCCTTAGACTTACTAAGGTGTTGACATAACTCAGTCCTAAGACTTACTAACTAAGGTGTTGACATAACTCAGTCCAAAGACTTACTAACTAAGGTGTTGACATACCTCAGCCCAAAGACTTATTATGGTGTATGCATAACAGCTCGCATAATAGTTGGTAGATCATTAGACAACATAATAGAATATATTAAAGTTTGGAAACACTTTTTGCAAAACAAAAAACTGTCTTTTTCAGGTTGGTAAAGCAATGACAAACTTATGGAAAGTAAGTATAGTGATCTGGAACTCTGAGGGAAATATGCCAACACAAACTCCTGGATATATCCAGTGCATGGTCAGTTAGTTGGTTAATACGTTGGCAAATTAATTGGTATAAGCTACTTAATAATTAAGCGAGTGTTTGTTTTTTTAGCAAATCTTCCCCTACTTACCCAACCCAGGAGGTTAATACGTTTTTTTTAATTAATCAGGCAGTTTCTTCTTCTACATGTGAGCTCCCTGTGGAGCATAGGTCTTCAACAAACACTTTCCAATCCGTTCTGTTTCTTGCCATTGTTTTAAGATCGTTCCATGTCTTCCCCATCATCTTCATCTCTGCTTCTATGTCTTCTCCCGGAATTCATTGGCCCCTCCTCTTATTAGGTAGCTAGTAGGTATATAATAGTGTAGTAAAATAGAATGTATGATTCGTTAATTGTGTATCTAAAAATTGTTGATAAAAGTGTTATTGTTTTTAGATATGTGTAGTTGTCATTTCTATATTTGTGGCGATTTATGATTATACAAAGAAATTACGATGGTGGTTTTCTGTTGCCTTCCGTCGGTTTCTTTACGGTTGGCTCCGATAGCCTTTGACTAAAAAAGTCTCACCCACAAGGCAGTGGGGTTGTTTTATTTCGGGGTACCGTCCATTGCCTTTTGCTCTCCCGAGCTTACCTGCAAGGCAGCAGGGCAGCCATAGGTTGTATTGTTTACTACATACAGTAGCAGGTAAAATTACCTGACCTGACCCTTTAGAAGATACAAAGCAGTGATGAACAGTGGGAAATGCTAAAAGAATCAATGCAACAAACATCAAAAGAGTTCATACCACCATTCAGGACAAATTCAAGAAAGAAAAGGATGACAGACGACATTTTGCAGCTAATGGATACAAGAAGAAGAAATAAAGGAAATAACGATGTGTATAAGAGATTAAATAAAGAAAATGTAGTAACATGCAATGAAGCAAAAGAAGCATGACTAAAAGAGAGATGCGAATAGATTGAAATGCAACAAAAAGGAGATGCTAAAGCTATTTACAAATAAATTGAGGAATTAACAGGAAGAAAAACGCAATAAAAAATGAGAATAAAAAGGAGAACTGTTGATTGATCAAGAAAACATAAGGGAACGATGGACATAATATATTAAAGATCTTTATAATGATGAACGAACGGAAGTAAATATTAAGGATAATGGAGAAGGACCAGAAATACTCAGAGAAGAAGTGGAAGATGCCTTGCGCAATATGAAATCAGGCAAAGCTCCTGGCGCAGATAATATAACTAAAGAAGAGATTGAAGCCATGGGTGATTTTGGAATAGAAATAATAACAAAAATATTAAATGATATCTACAACAGCGGATATATACCAGACGACCTGCTCAAATCAATATTCATAGCCCTACCAAACAAATCGGGTGCGATTGAATGCGATGATCATCGCACAATAAGCCGTATGAGTCATATGACTAAGATATTACTAAGAATCAGCATGCGAAGAGTGCGAAACAAAATCAGTCCAGATATTAGCGATGAACAGTGTGGTTTTGTTAGAGGTAAAGGAACAAGCAATGCCATTTATATCATAAGATCTTTAGTAGAAAGGGCCATAGAGGTGAAAACAGATCTAGACCTATGTTTCATAGATTACACTAAGGCATTTGACAAAGTAAAGCACCAAGAAATAATCAACATTTTAGAAAGCATAAACGTAGACAGTAAAGATCTAAGAATAATAAAGAACATGTAGTGGCAACAAACAGCGGCCATAAGAATTGTAAACCAATTGGGAATGTTACAACAAATAAAACAGGGTGTTAGATAGGGATGTATGCTGTCACCAGATTTGTTTAATATTTATAGTGAGATTATGTTAAGATCCATAAGGGACATGCCTGGAATAACAATTGGAGGTCATAATATAAATAATCTAGGTATGCTGATGATACAGCCTTAATCGCTAAGAGTGAAAATGAGTTACAAGAAATGTTGGGATTATAGTGAAGGAAAGGAAAAATAAAGGACTCGGCCTTAATAGCAAAAAGACAGAGGTAATGGTAACAACAACAACAAAAAAAGACATCACCTCAGTGCAAAATAAAGACAAGTGGAACTATATTAAAACAGGTAAATGAATTTAACTATCTGGGAACTTTGTTAACCTCAGACGGAAGATTTACAAAGGAGGTGAGATGCAGATTACCTAAGGCAAAAGCAGATTTCCAGAAAATGAGAAAAATACTATGCAATCCATTTTTTACAGTGGAAACGAGAAAAAGAGTTCTTAAATGTTATGTAGAGCCAGTCTTAACATATTGATGCAAATCATGGACAATAGGACAACATACAAGAAAATCACTGGAGTCTGTAGACATGTGGTTTTACAGAAGAATGTTGAGAGTACCATGGGCGGCTAAGAAGTGTAATGAAAATGTTCTTAGAGAGGTCAAACCAAAAGGAGAACTAATTTCCAATATTAGGAGAATACAATCATCATTTTTTGGTCATGTAATAAGAAGAGAACAACTGGAATATAGTGTAACAACTGGAAAATAATGAGGGACGAAGAGATAGAGGGAAACAAAGAGAAAAAATAACAGACAGCTTAAGAGAATGGCTTGGCTGAGGGTCAACAACAGACAAGATAAATAGCTGCCGAGATAGAAAATTGAGGAGAGACATGATCACCTACGCCAGTAGGCACAGTACTTGATGATGATGAGTTGTCATTGTTATGTTTATAGAAGGCTCCGGGATCACTGCAAATAAATTAAATTCAATAATTGCTAGACCGTCGGTGTCAGTGGAACCATTCCAATTAATATTTCATCGCCCAAACAAATAAAGGAAGCTGCAGTCCCCATCAAAGCAGTCTGAACACACGCTAAAAGACATGAGACGAAACCGCACAGAAAGTGAACATAGCCATCTGTTCCCCGTCATACAAAATCATTATACATTGTAAGGAATCGCAATATCATAACACGATCAAAAAGGAATGAAATGCTCACAGTGTGCACAGAGCACTAAACTCAGTAGCTCCTGCATCAAGCCGGACTTGTAAAATGAGGAAAGAGCCACAAGGAACACTTTTCAGAAACAACCTTTACCAGTTCCTGCCCACTATCCGCCATAGTGACAGGTATTACACTGGTGAAATAAACTGCAATCAACACATTATACACTTTAGCGCACAGTGTAGAGGATTCCAGACCACAATCGCGTAATCTGCTTCACCAGCGAAGATCTCAACAGTGGAACGTCCTATCTATACATCTTTTTTGCATTCAAAAGATAGAATTGACAATCTTTCAGGCAAAAAACGTGACAGTGAACGTTGACACAAACATGACACCATTGTTATGTTGTTAGTTGTCAGTCTGTGTTGTTGTTCTTCTTCTGTCCTACCTCTTGTGACTTTCAGCCTCGATGGGAGATATAATTTGCGATCTTTTGCTCTTCTGTTCGCCTCTGCTGCTTTATGTTTCCTAGTGCTTCTAATATTCCATCGATCCAGATTTTTCGTGGTCGATATTTGGGTCTGGTATTCTCACAATGTTTATTAAAGTCTGGGTGTATTGTGTTTTGATCACTCTGCCTTGTCACGTGGTCAAACAATTGTATCTGGTATTTCTGTACATGCTCTGTGGCAGGGGTCATTTCTAGCTCTTCTCTCAGTTCTTCGTCTGATCGTGTCTCTCAGGCTGTTTTCTGTCACTCGTCTAACACATTTCATCTCAGTAGTGGTTATTATTCTTATTGTTCTTGCATCTAGGCTTTTTGCATGTTTTTCAATCAATTAATAAAAAAACATATCCCTCTTTCAAAAAAAAAATATTACAAATAATAATTAATCATTCTAAAAAATAGATAACAACCTAAAAAGTTCAATAACTAATAATATATATGTATATGTATATATTAAAAAGAAAAAAAAGTATACATATAAATAAACATAAAATAAGGACAGCCCACTTAAAACAAATTTAAATTGCGTTTTCTGTAATTCTTGACTATAGAAACTACCAATCACTTCTTCGCCTTCTAACTCATTAATTGTATAAGTAGTTGGATCTGAATATACTGTGGTATCTGTAACAAATATTTCAGATGTCTATTTAGGTGTATATCCTTTTTCAAAAACTTTTTTTGTCTTTTTTGTTATTCTAGCTATGTCTTTTTTGCTTTCTTCTTCTCCTTTTTTCTTTTTTCTTCCTCTTCTTCTTCTTGGATGTATACCGTTTTATAAACCTTTTATAAACTAAATTAATTTTCTTGTTTCGTATTCCTAACTTTTAGATTTAACCCCCCACACCGCTGTTTTTTTAATTATATTTTAGTAGTCTTGATAAATTTGTCTAAGCTCTGAAACATGACTTGGGTATTATTCTGTTATGAACATATTAACAATGATTAAAAGAGACGCTATAAAGTAGCATATTACACTATTTGTGCCAAATTACGTTTTTTTTTTTTAAACAAGGAAGTGTTAAATTAGTCTAATTGTTAACTATGTTCTTTCATAATTGTTACTGAACTTAAATACCAACAACATAAACATTAACTGTTCTAGAATATTCATATTTGTATACAGCGTCAAATATTTGAGTCACTCAAAAAAAATATCAATGTCAAGATTGAGTGGAATATAGTATCCTCGGGATATCTTCATTCTCACATGTAACAACGTGTTTATGATATTAACTAAAATACCACTTTGTGATTGAAGCAAGCAACTGTGCCAATCACGAATGTGTCATAGCTTGTGTTTGTCTTGCTTGTAAATAAAGTCTCATAGAAGATTTATTTGTATGTTTCGTTTTTCTACATACAGCATGTATATGTATGCAAGTTGTTTTCTTCTTTCTATTAGCTTAATTGTATGACTTTTTCTTGTAATTTTTTATTTTGAAGATATTTTTTGGCAGGGTCTGGTTCAAAGATAATACCCACTGTGTGTTTTAACGTTTCAATGCCGACGACACCAAAAATACTGGTGCATATTCCATGTCTGTTTCATTGATTTGCTTCCTTAATTCTTATTTCTGCTAGTCCTAGTATTTTAACTCTAATTTTCATATGTCCAATACGTCGGATTCAGTTATCGTTCTTTATTTAAATCTGGAACTGAAGTACCTACGACTATCCTGGTGTTCATGTCCCAGTGCTTACAGTTGTACTATAAAAATATAAAACAATTTTGAGGCCTCGATACAATCTACGGTGGACTAATGGACAAACACTGTCTTCTGGATATGTTAAAAGCATGTGTTGAATGAAAAGAGACATCACAACATGGACATAGCTTAGGGAAACGTAAAATTATTAAAATATGTGACTGGGCGAATCAGACATATAAAAATGTTATTAGAAGTTGTAAACATATTTGTAAGCAACTGCTTATATCGAGATACTGCCTTTAATAATTTGTATACTTTTAACCCTGCTTTCCAAAAAAAAAAAAAAAAAGGTGAATATTATTGTGACTATTTATGTAATCCATTTTTAACAAAAGAAACAAGAAAATAGTTTTTAAATGATATTTAGAGCCAGTCTTAACATATGGATGTGAATTATGGACAATTGGACAAAAGACAAGGAAATCACTGCGTCTGAAGTAATGTGGTTTTACTGAATAATGTTTAAAATAACATGTAGGCCTACCTCTAAGAAGAGTAATGAAAACGTTCTGAAAGAGGTCAAAGCAAAAAGAGTGTTAATTTACAATATTAGAAAGAAAAAAACATAATTGTTTGGCCATGCAATGAGAAGAGACCAACTGGAATGCATTGTAACAACTGGGAAAATTGAGGGACGAAGAGATAAGAGGGAAGCAAAGAGAAAAGATACCAGACAGCTTAAGAGAATGGCTTGGCAGAAGGTCAACAGTAAAAATGATAAATAACTGTCGCGATCGAAAATTGTGGAGAGACATGATCACCTACGCAAGCAGACCCTGTACTTGCTGATGGTGATGGTGATGATACTGGTAACAATTATGTTTTACACTAACGTATATCGAATGACATGACATAACATATATCATTTGTGAATATACCACTACTCGAATTGATCAATATCGTTGTCGTGCCCATGTTGAAGTGATGTAATTGGACAAGCAGGAAATTATTCCCATCAGCATTCATACATAACGACAATGTTAGTAGAGAAGTTAGTCTATACAGGGTCTGTTAAAATATTATGTCTGATACAAAAATACAAGTAGTGAACTTGATATATGTGGCATTTACAAAATTGATGAGGAGACCTCTGTGAACAATAGTATGATATTTAAAATGACGTCGTCAAGTGATGACTATTTCTTGGATCGTCTACTTTACTCAGTGAAGTGCTGAATACATTTATTATTGTTGCTGGTGTGAGTTGTCAATTTCTGAACGAATCACTTAATTTAAATCAGCGACAGTTCGTGGTTTGTATGTTTTAATTGTCTCTGAGTTGCGTCCAGATGAAGGAGGTGTGTGACTGTAGTAGTTCAGTGGTTAGTCAACTAAACTACTTAGACCAACAGACCGATCGATCCTGGTTAATGGCTTTCATGTTTCCCAAACCTCTTCATGAGACGGAGTGACGTCACTGACGTAAATCTGATGGCGTTACTCTAACAGTGATTTGTAAAGCGCTATTAATATTTTGACACGGACACCATTTTCATGTCATTAACAAACGTGGGTCTAATACTTGATTTTAATGTGTCGCGACTGTGGGAAATAGTACGTCCTTGCACATGCAGCTGACCCATGTCATGGAAGTTTCCACTTTGGAATGTTAATTGACAAGTCCTGGAAACATGCTGATGCCATGTAAGTACTGGATGCATGGTCTGTTAAATGAGATATCCTGGGAACAGAAGGATAACCCATGTCATGAATGTTTCCACTTTATAGGTGGTTGCCCTAGCCTGTTGAAACCACATTGGGGGGTAGTAAAACGCAACGTCTGCCAACTTATCGTTCCAGAAAACAGCGCCACACCAAAAACACTGCTCAAGCAATTCTCATGGGACTAACACCTAATGTTGTGATTATCCAAACAGTCATAGAGACAAAAGTGCGCATGTTGTTAATAATAAGAGTAATATGATCACTCCTAACTGCGAGCACAGCTTCCGGGAAAGTGCGTCTCCGGTCGTTATGTGCCAGCTAATGTACAATCATCCTCTTAAATACAGACAGCTGGGTAGTCTAGAGGTATCACGCCAGCCCATGACACAAAGCACCATTGTTCAAATCCCAATAAAGCGATAGTGATTTTTTCTTAAAATTAAGAACAATATAATCTGCGGTTTCTTTAAGATGACGTTACCCTCGCCCAATATCTTGGATAGTGAGATCCGATGTCGAGCCATCTCGAGGAACTACAATAAGCATGGGGCCCTGTGTGCACTCTCGCACGTTAAAAAAAACAAAGGCAGTTAAAATAGAAACGACCATAAATATAACCGTTGCCCTGGGCAAAAATGTCAGCAGAAACCAACCACTACCTTGGTACCTTGGAACCCATGCCGCGTTACGGAATGTGTGCATCTGAGGAAGGATTCTCCTCTATTTTCTCGTGATTATCAAGAGAAGTATCGGATCACATGTGGATTCTCCCTGTGTGCAGTGTTAGTGATCCTAACAAAAACAACAACATTCTCTTGTAGTTGTTGAAGTAACAATCGTGACTGAAAATATGTCCCATGGCTCTCTCAGAAAGAAGTCGAGTAGTTGAGGGCAGGTCCCTGACTCGTGAGAGCTTCACTCAAATATAATCCACACAGATTCAATATTTTCTTTATTGCGATCCCTCGGTAGTCCCCTGGTTATATTTGTTTTAATACTGGTCCCACAAAAAAGAAGTGTTGTACCCACAAACGAAACTGTGTTCTCCCTGGGAACTCGCCTACGTGAGAACTTTTATACGTGTTGAGAACAGTCGCTCAGTAGTAACCGTTGATTCGTCACGTTAAATAATGTTTCTGCAACAATCGCCCCAAGCTGACCGATCCATTTCTCCATTGTAGATGAAATGCAACAGTACAGCGCTATCACTCTACCAGTATTACCTATATCACAATGACTCTAACAATATCGCTTACCTTCTAGTCGACCTAGCAGACTTTAGATCATTCGAAAATGTTGCCGAACACTATGTTTGCACAACAGTTCTCAATACATAGCCACTTAGCCTTCCTTCAGTCATTGATGATAACATAATATATAATTGCAAAGACACTTGTTTTATTTAAAAAAAAAACATGTCCTCAAAACCAGATGGGAAAAATGACACACAAAGTAAGTGACATGAACTAGGAATAACATAGAAATGATACGTTCAGTTCAGTTAAGCGTCCTTTATTTTTGCTTTCCTTCATTATTATGTGTAACATATTTTGTAACTCATTTTCACTCTTAACGATTAAGACTATATATCATCAGCATACTTTAGATTATTTATATTATGACCTCAGATTGTTATTCCAGACATGCCCCTTATGGATCTTAAAATAATATCACTATATATATATTAAACACATCTGGTTACAGCACAAAACCTTACATAACACCCTGTTTTATTTGTTGAAACATTCCCAATATATTTCCTGTTCTTATGGCCGCTGTTTTTTTTTGGCAATACATGTTCTTTATTATTCTTAGTTCTTTGCTATCTACGTTTATGGTTTCAAAAATGTTGATTATTTCTTGATGCTTTACTTTGTCAAATGTGTTGGTATAATCTATGAAACATAGGTATAGATGCGTTTTCACCTCTATGGCTCTTCCTACTAAAGATCTTATTGTATATGACATTGTTCGTTCCTTTACCTTCAATAAAACCACACAATAATATTATGAGTGCTATATTAATTATTAAATTACGGAATATAAAACGGCAAAGACAAATTCCGACAGGCCCCGGACATTTATGTCTGATTGTTTTATTGTGTGTACCATCAGCGCATTTTCATAACACCAACATTATGATTGCTAGATCGTAATAATAATGTTTGTAGTTTAACAGTGCAAGATCATAACACTAGTGTATGTAGTTTAACAGTGCAAGATCATAACACCAGTGTATGTAGTTTAACAGTGCAAGATCATAACACCAGTGTATGTAGTTTAACAGTGCAAGATCATAACACCAGTGTATGTAGTTTAACTATGTAAAATCTAAACAACATTGTCTATGTAGTTTACAAGTATAAGATTATAAAAGTGTACGTAGTTTAGCAGTGACAATTATAACAGTGTACGGAGTTTGACACTGTAAATTATAACAAAAATGTATGTAATTTAACAGTGTAAGAGCGTGCCAACAGTGCATGTAGTTTAACAGTGTAAGAGCGTGCCAACAGTGCATGTAGTTTAACAGTGTAAGAGCGTGCCAACAGTGCATGTAGTTTAACAGTGTAAGAGCGTGCCAACAGTGCATGTAGTTTAACAGTGTAAGAGCGTGCCAACAGTGCATGTAGTTTAACAGTGTAAGAGCGTGCCAACAGTGCATGTAGTTTAACAGTGTAAGAGCGTGCCAACAGTGCATGTAGTTTAACAGTGTATGATAATAACAACAGTGTACTTAGTTTGACATTCTGTCTCTCCTTTCTAAAATACCTTTTATTTACGCTGATTTTCAATTTCTTTTCTATTTCTTTCTGTTTATTCTTCCAACAATGGCTTTCTCTTACCCACTTTCATATTTTCCTGTCTACTCCATTCTATTTTGTATTCTCTCAAAATCGCATTGCATCAATTGTTTAAACAACCATAAAAAGGATTGATTCTTTCTGATCTTACGTTTTTTTTTTGTTCTCTGTTAGTCTATCCCAGTCACTCTCTTTTCCTGCCATGCTAGTCGTGATATCCCGCTATAAAAGGAAAAATTGAAAAAAAAAGAAAAAATGGTATGTTAGAAGCTTTACGTGATTAGTAGACGACACAGATTCGAACGACGTTTCGGCTCAATAGGCCTTCAGCAGGAACAAACAAACAACATACACACACAGATATGTGAATAAATAAAACTAATCCTACATAGCTAACTAGTAATGAAACATCAAAAACAAAAAAAAATCGAAATATGTTGACTTCCCTGTGTGTCGTGGACTGTGGTCAGGCTGGGAAAGGAATTTCTCACGGGTGTAGCTGTAATTTATACCCTCTGGTCAGAGGTGAAGGGTTCTAAAAATACACGAGTCGGGGGAACGCTGTCTATGTGCGTCGACTACAGAGGCACAGGCAATATCTGAACGTATCTAAGGGCCCATAAACACATGTATACACACACACAGATGCGTGTATACATATGTACACGTGCAAGAAGACGTGCACATACTAATACATATCAACATACACATACATATACACATACACATATACATGTGTATGCATACGAGCAAGCACACATATACAGGCATGTAAATGCATATACATATATATACCAATACCTGCCCCTATGAACACATACATGTATGGGCACATCCATACGGGGACAATCATATGTGTGGAAGTGTGCGTATGACCCACAACTAACCAGAGGGGTTCACACCGGGGTCAGTGTGCAAACTCGAAGGAGAAAGAATAGAACAGTAGAATAACAGTTACTCAAAAGGCGGAAAGAGTGAGATGTATGAGAGTGGGGTGCAATAAAAACATATGAGGGGTAAGTAGCACAGAAAAAAGGTATATAGGAGAACACCGAAGTGTATCAACGGGGACTAGTGGAGAAAAACTAAGAATATCGTGGCATAGTAGATAGACTTAAGAGCCACAACATGGGTGGTAGAGAGGGCTATGCAAAAGGGAAGGAGCAGCCGAAAGGAAACTATGTGTATGAGTGTGATACATTCATGCTTCATGGGGTCAGCGAACCATACTGGACTATGAGGCGATTTTCCTAATTATATCGGCTGCGGTCGCCGGAGTGACAGAGGACAATACCAGTGACACGGATGTCGTCTTTGTCCTTGTGATCTGGGGAGTTGAAATGGGAAGACACTGGAGTGTCAGTTTTCTGTTGGACATCACGTAGATGTTCACAAAATCTTTCCGCTAATCTTCTACCAGACTCGCCAATATAGGTCATGTAGCATCGTTGGCATATGATGGCATAAATTATGTGCACGTTTTCTTGCACGTGTACATATGTATACACGCATCTGTGTGTGTGTATACATGTGTTTATGGGCCCTTAGATACCCTCAGATATTGCCTGTGCCTCTGTAGTCGACGCACCTAGACAGCGTTCCCCCGAATCGTGTATTTTTAGAACCCTTCACCTCTGACCAGAGGGTATACATTACAGCTACACCCGTGAAATTCCTTTCCCAGCCTGACCACAGTCCACGACACACAGGGAAGTCTACATATTTCGATTTTTTTTTTGTTTTTTATGTTTCATTACTAGTTAGATATGTAGGATTAGTTTTATTTATTCACATATCTGTGTGTGCATGTTGTTTGTTTGTTCCTGCTGAAGGCCTATTGAGCCGAAACGTCGTTCGAATCTGTGTCGTCTACTAATCATGTAAAGCTTCTAACATACCATTTTTCTTTTCTTTTCAATTTTTCCTCGCATTCATCTTCGCATTTTTATGCATTCACTTGCATTTCTTTGCCTTAACACCCTATTCTGCTATAAAACCTGTTATATGAGGCATTCGTTCAGCTCTGCTGACCTAAATAACAAATTAGATTTATATTTTGTTTTAAAATGTAGGTGATTTATTGTGTATTCCGGAGACAAGTACACAAAGACGCTAAATATATCAATTACATATGAAGGTTATTGCAATAGTGTGGTATTTTTGGTAGATATGTTTATACCTCCTTTAAGGAGGAGTAAGACGTCTCCTTTCCTCCTCTAGTCTTCGGGACACCCCTGGTCAAGGTGGAGCTCCCGTTTAGCCCCCCTATCAGGGTTATGTCAAGCCATTGGAGCAGGTGGTGGATAGTGTTGTGGGAGCAGCCGACAAGTAGTAGCTATGGTCCCCACACCGCAATGGCAGGCAGAGGATCTCATGTATAGAGACAATGGCTGCGATCTGTGACTAGTACAGTCACTGCCAAGAAGGAAAGGAATGGCAAACTACCTTCTTAAATTGCCTGGAATAATCATGACAAGTCACAGCCTTCTATTTACACCTAACGACGCTAATTGGGGCTTCACAGCCACCTTGTCCGGTAGGGAGCGTCATGTGCTACAGGTGACCCCCGATCGTCATCAAGCAACTGTATACAAGATCAAAAAAAAGAGACACTAGCAATAGGAACCCGGAACATTAGATCAGCATTCCAGGTTGGAAAACTAGAAAACATCAGTCACGAAATGAAGAGAATGAAATTGAACATCTTGGGACTATGTGAAATGAGATGGACAGGGGCAGGATTATTACAACGCGACAGTGGAAATGTAATTTACTCTGGGGGAACCACACATGAAAGAGGAGTAAGCATCAAGTTAGATAGAGAAAGAAGCAAAACAGTGAAAGGATTTTGGCCAGTATCAGACAGAATTCTGCTAGTAAAATTGAGTGGCAGACCAATGGATATAAACATAATTCAAGTTTATGCACCAACAAGTAATAGCGAAGAAGAAGACATTGACACTTTTTACGAGGAGCTAGAGGCAGCCATGGAACAGTGTAAATCCCATGAAATAACTGTTGTATTAGGGGATTTCAATGCAAAGGTAGGAACAGCTAAAGTGCAAAATGTGACTAGGGGGCATGGAATTGGCGAGACGAATGACACAGGGGATAGATTGATAGATTGGGCAAAGACACATGAAATGATTATAGGTAACACCTGGTTCAAACAACACCCTAGGCGACTATGGACATGGCAAAGCCCAGACAAAAAAAGTACACAATCAAATTGATTTTATACTGGTACAGAGGAGAATTTAGGAATGGGCTAACGTCTGTTAAAACAAGGCCAGGAGCATATTGTAATAGTGACCATGTACCAGTAGTTGGAAAGATAAGAATAAAACTGCGGAAGGCACAGAAATCACCAAGAAATATAAAATTAGAACTAGATATGCAAAGAGTAGATAAACAGATGAGTGATAAGTACAGCATGATAGTACAAAATAAATATAACGCTATTTAGAAAAGACAGGACATCCAGGAGCAGTGGGAAATGCTCAAAAAAACCAATTCAGCAAACATCAAAAGAAGTAATACCAGTGACTAAAATAATCAACAAAAAGAAATGGATGACAGAAGAAATATTACAACTAATGGACGAAAAAAAAACATAAGAAAGAAGAACGAGCATACACAATATTGCACAACGATATCCAAAACAAATGCAGAGAAGCAAAGGAAGGATGGTTAAAACAGAAATGTGAAGAAATGGAAAAAACAACAAAAGAAAGACCTAAAATTTATGCACAATCAGTTAAATGAATTAACAGGAAGAAAACGAAGTAACAATTTCAGGCTGTGTGAAATCAAAGGAAGGAAATATAATAATGGGACAGGAGAAGACAATGGAAAGATGGACATACTATATCAGTCAACTCTATGATAATGAAAGACCAGAATTAAACAATTCAAATGAAGACACAGGACCACCAATAATGCAGAGTGAAGTGGAGGACGCAATTCAACACATGAAAAGAGGCAAAGCTCCAGGTCCTGACAATATAACAATCGAAGAGATAAATGCATTAGGAGAGTTGGGAGCACAAGTCATAACAAAATTATTCAATGACATATATAACACTGGACACATACCCGATGATCTACTAAAATGTGTCTTTGTAGCCATACCGAAGAAGTCAGGCGCCATTGATTGTGAAGACCATCGCACTATTAGTCTCATGAGCCATATGACTAACATACTACTAAGAATAATCATTAAACGTGTAAGAAACAAAATAAAACCAGAAATAAGTGAGGAGCAATGTGGATTTGTAGAAGGAAAGGGCACCAGTAACGCAATATACATCTTAAGGACATTGATAGAAAGATCTATAGAGGTAAAGAATGATCTATATATGTGCTTTATAGACTACACGAAAGCATTTGACAAAGTAAAGCATGTGGAAATAATCAATATGCTGGAGAAATTAAACATTGATGGCAAGGATCTGCGAATCATAAAAAACATGTACTGGCAACAAACAGCAGCTATACGAATTAACAAACAAACAGGACAATTCCAATATATAAAACGAGGAGTCAGACAAGGCTGTGTTCTGTCACCGGACTTGTTTTCACTTTACAGCGAATATATTATGAGATCAATAGTAGACAAAAAAGGAATTGAAGTCAACGGTCACAACATAAATAATTTGCGATTTGCGGATGGCACAGTCTTAATAGCAGAGACAGAGAACGAACTACAAGAAATGATAGACATAATAGTAGAAGAAAGCAACAAAAAAGGTCTCAGTCTGAATAGTAAGAAAACATAAGTAATTGTTATATCGAAGAAACAATCATCACCATCATGCAGCATACAAATAAACGTGACAAATCTAAAACAAGTGCAACGTTTCAAATACTGGGGCACAATAGTTACATCAGATGGGAGATGCACCACAGAAATAAAAAGCAGAATAGCTCAGGCCAAAATAGCATTTCAGAAAATGAAAAATATCTTATGCAACAAATCTATGTCAATAAAAATGAGAAGGAGAGTTCATCGGTGCTATATAGAACCAATTCTGACCTATGGAAGCGAATCATGGACAGGAGACAAACAAATGAAAAGACGGTTAGAGGCCACAGAGATGGGATTTCTCAGAAGAATGTTGTACGTTCCAGTGACAGATAAAAAGACCAATGAGGGAGTTCTCAAAGAGGCCAACACAAAAAAGGAGCTCTTAAAAAACATCAGAAAGAAGCAATCAACATTTTTCGGGCACATCATGAGAAGAGGAAAGTTGGAATACTTGGTTACAACTGGCAAAATAAAAGGAAAGAGAGATCGCGGACGACAAAGAGAGAAAATACTGGATAGCTTGGCGTCATGGCATGGAAAACAGTCAACAACAGAACTGATACTATGCACTGTAGATAGAAGATTGTGGAGGGACATGATCGCCTACGCCAAACGGCAGGGTACATGATGATGATGATGATGACCTTTATAACAATGATGGCACTATGTTTGATTTAGATAGGAAATCTGGAATCTTTAGTTTTACGGTGTCCAGCATGAGACTGGAGATAGAAGTAGCAACGGCGGCGACAACATACCTGGTCACACATAACATAGATCACACAGTTTTGATAGCTGACTATACAAAGTATATTACCGAAGATTGCCAGATAGTGTCTGCGGCAGGAGTGGATGCCGGATTTCGATGACTCTAAAATGAACGCGTTAACCTGGGTGTACTGCCCAGGTCACGCTGGTGTACATGGCAATGAAATAGTCGATCAACCCTCTGGCTGTTCTGGCACTGAGGGGGGGCCTTGCTCTGGGCAGGGGGCACCTTAAAGTTTGGGTGGGACAACGATGTATATGTTTACAGATTTAGGAATCTAAGTGAATATGGAAGATATGGAGTGTTGAGTGGGAAAAGCTGATGTATCTATAGTCAAAACATTACAGGAATAATCATTCAGCATACTGTTCGAGAAATGCTGGGACGGGCGGTGGAGCGGATATGGAGATGTGCCGACTGTCATAAAACTGATTCCATGAAGAGAATAAAATACCTTTGATTTGAAAATTGTTTTTCTTTCTAAAATATCACTTAGACTATACAATCTTTGGAAACATTTCAACGGGTAAGCATTTTTATGAAATGATGTATATATGATTATAAGAAAAGTATGAGTGTATTGGTTGCCGTTGGAAGGGTTTGTTTAAACAACATTAAGTAATCTCGTTGCTTTGTCATTTACACTGCCGGGTCGGTAACGTATGTTTTAATATTGAAAATAGTATATGTTTTGACAAATATATATATATATATATATATATATATATATATATATATATATATATATATATTATATATGATGTGCATGCGTGCGAGAGAGGGAGCAGGAGAGAGAGAGAGAGAGAATGATACAGAAGGAGAGAGAGAAGGAGAGAGAAGAAGAGAGAGATAGAGAGAGATAGAGATAGAGAGAGAGAGAGAAGGAGAGAGAGAGGTTCTATGCCACCAGTGCAAGCAGCTGGGAGGTTAATGAGTGAAATTACCAGCTACAAGACTGGCTAGTTCCAGATTGTTGGTTCATGTGTTCACGCATCCTTAAAAGGGAACTAGAATTTTCTGGGAAAAATAGGGACGGCCTAGAGTTTCGATCATTAAAACTAATGCACGTCGTCGTTGATAAATAACGACACATTAGAGACATTACAAATTGGACTCAACACCTGGAGGGAGCCATCGACTATACGCCTTCCTCTTTACACTGCTGTCGATTCATACAACAAATATAACTAGATGGATAATAATAAGATTGACACACTATTTTAAACAGTGTGAGTTATATGTACACGTTACATGCCCGATTAGCATCACTTCGAATTATTGACTCTTTGCATTAGGTAGGTGGCTCATAATGCTCAGATGTTGTCATAGTGTATGTATGAAATATGAACGTTTATGAAATTACGTTACTAACTATGTAAGCAAACTGAGTGTATTATTCTCTGAATAATCCTCAGGAGAAGAAACAAAGAGGAATACCAAAATGTACTTGGTAAAGACAGGTGGAAGAAGAGATAAAAATGATAAGTAATACATAGGAACATCTTAATAGAAAGGGAAGAAACAAAGCGACGTGGAGAGTGTTTTTTTTGAAGATCTGTGCTCCACGGGGAGCTGAAAGAAAGAAGAGGAGCAAGATAATGACATGTTCTGTATATTAAATTGCATTTTTTTTATTTTTAAATATATATGATATTTGGTTTTAGAACCGTCTGTCCAGCAGTATATGCATTTACAATGTGCTTCTGAATGGTATTGATTTGAGAGATAGTAAGTGGGAACAAAGAGAAAAGGCAACTCGGTAATCACAATTGCCGTGCTGAAGTCAATTGCTGGGGTCAAAAGGCGCAAATAAACCACAACACGACACATCTGCGCCCACTTAACGCCCTTGTACGATATGATGACGAAGAGAACTATCAAACCCTCCAGAAATCATCGGGCGAACGCCAGAAGGGAAGAAAGAGTAAATAGTAGATGTAGTCCAAGCTTGAACTTCAGGCTTCAGAAAATACATCAATCTATATTGTGCTAAAAATATAGCCCAAGCTTCAACATTAATTCTAACGTAAGCTCCTAATTCCTTTATTCCGTCAAGTTGAGATATAACCTTCACACCTTCCTGAATCACTTGTATACAAACACTGTGAAGTAAATTACATTAGAAATGTTATTACAAACTTACCTCCCGCTATCTCCAGAATCTATCTGAACAAATACACAATATGTATTTTAACATGTTACATTTTTTAAAACAATGTTTAATATATTAGATGTAAATTGACGTTATGTATTACTAGACCGCATTGCTCATGAAAAGACAATTCTACGAAGGAAACCTAAAAGTAAGTAAATTGAATCGTTTCAGTATTTGAGCAATTATAATACAAACCATGATTTCGATCAGGGGATTTTAAACGGATATGAGTGTGTTATTTTAATTATGTAGTGGTGTATTTTTCTACTGTGCTACTTCTGTTTTATGCACTTTACTTATGCCTCAAGTGCACCTCTAGGGTTGTATTTATGTCTTATGCGCATTTTTACTGTTTTACTTCTGTGTTGTGTACACTTCTTCTGGTGTTTTACTTTCTTGTGGTATGTTCTTTTAGTGTCCCTCTTCCGTCATGATGTTAAATGTACAATGTTACTTTTATGTTAATGACTATTGCTAATATTTCACATCTGTTATGATGTATACCTCTGCTGTTTTACTTACTCTGGTATCTATAAACATGATGTAATTATTGTCAACGTGCACTTTTATTCTTAAATAATTGAAAAGAAGGTAAGACCAATTTAGAACCTAAATTAAGCGAAGCACAAATGGGTTTCAGAAGGAACAGAGGGTGCACCGATGCGTTGTTTGCTTTCAAACAATTAACAGAAAATTAAATCGAATACAATTAAAGAATTAATTAATACAGTTAATCGAATACACTACAGTCTACATCAAGAGAAAGTTGTTGATCGACAAAAAATAGAACAACTTTAGGGCATACTTACAAGTTATGGTGTTAACCAATGTTTCATCAACATGTGCAAAAGCCTTTTTTGGCAACAGTAAGAACAATAGCAGACTATACAGAGACCTTCAAAAACAAAACAGGAGAAAATCATCATATACATAAATTACATATGAAAACTGGTAAACCCATCCATTAGGGACGAAATCAACGAGTTGCTTTTAGCAGATGAACAAGATTTGATGCAGACGAAATCTGAAGATTTACAAAAAACACTTAGACAGATTTAATATAATCGGGAATAAGCAACATAAACAAGCTAGAATAAATGGGAAAATCAACATAAACAAGAAAGAATAAATGGGAAAATCAACATAAACAAGCTAGAATAAATGGGAAAATCAACATAAACAAGCTAGAATAAATGGGAAAATCAACATAAACAAGCTAGAATAAATGGGAAAATGCACATAAACAAGATAGAATAAATGGGAAAATCCACATAAACAAGATATAATAAATGGGAAAATCAACATAAACAAGATAGAATAAATGGGAAAATCAACTTAAACAAGATAGAATAAATGGGAAAATCAACATAAACAAGATATAATAAATGGGAAAATCAACATAAACAAGATAGAATAAATGGGAAAATCAACATAAACAAGATAGAATAAATGGAAAAATCAACATAAACAAGATAGAATAAATGGGAAAATCAACATAAACAAGATATAATAAATGGGAAAATCAACATAAACAAGATAGAATAAATGGGAAAATCAACATAAACAAGATAGAATAAATGGGAAAATCAACATAAACAAGATAGAATAAATGGGAAAATCAACATAAACAAGATATAATAAATGGGAAAATCAACATAAACAAGATATAATAAATGGGAAAATCAACATAAACAAGATAGAATAAATGGGAAAATCCACATAAACAAGATATAATAAATGGGAAAATCAACATAAACAAGATAGAATAAATGGGAAAATCAACATAAACAAGATAGAATAAATGGGAAAATCAACATAAACAAGATATAATAAATGGGAAAATCAACATAAACAAGATAGAATAAATGGGAAAATCAACATAAACAAGATATAATAAATGGGAAAATCAACATAAACAAGATAGAATAAATGCAAAACACCAATATAAAAATAGAAGCCAATATCCTAAAACAAATGAAGAAATTTGAATACTTACTCAGCAACCTGAAATATAACATCATCCAAGCAACATAGATAGACTGACGGTGTAACAAAACCTCAAGTTATTGGATAGATTTCACACCTACTGTCTAACAAAGAAGTAACGTTATAAGAGAAGTGAGCTATTTATATGACTATTGTTTTCCTAACTTTGTATTAACAGTTGACCTTAGACTCAAGAACTATTTTTTTTTAAATCACCATCGCAGAAATCAAGTGTGTCAGACGCATGATAGGAAACAGCCTTAGAGATAATATCATAAATTAAAAGTTACGAATAAGAACAAGGAACTTAACCAGCTTTAAAACAAGAAAGTGATAACTTGATCAAGTAGTTCGGGCATGTGATACGAGATAAGGAACTAAATCTATTTAAGCGAGTTACCTTCAACAAACGATGTGAGAACACCAGATCATAAGACCGACCATGAAACAGGTGGGTACACGGATACTAGACACACTCGGAGGTTTAACAAAAGGAGAGGTCAATAAAAGAGCAAGAAACCGTGAACGATATCTCCCCTCGAAGCCGAAAGATAAATGAGAATTGAAACAAATAAACACAAATAGTATCTTTCTTTCATTTTGCTGCAGTTTTTCTGTTTAATTCGACTGTTTTACTTTTAATTTCTCCCAATAGTCCATGAACAGACATTAACTGGCGAGGGGACACACATGTCTGGTTTGTTTGTCATTATCCCAACTAGACACTCGCCAATCCTTTTGGCTGTCTATAGTGTCTATATTACGCTAGGATTGCATATAACCGATGTTTCTAAACCTTAGTCTTACACAGTTGTATTTGTTCATGATCTAATCGTGTATACATTCATTTCGGTACCTCCTTTCGTAAAATCTCTCCTCTCGGCCCGTTGTGCTAATACTCATTTTTTACAACACGGCTTTATCTACAGCTCACCTCTTGAGATCTGGAGATGACGTAGAGACCTATATAGACATGTCAACTCAACGACCATTCACGGCTAACACTGAGTTGTCTAAATAAAGCTCTACCAAATCTCACCACTAATGGCGTAAAGGGGTTGAACTGGAGGACGCACTATCAACTAACATCACAATGCAAAGTGTACGGCGGCGATATTTGTTGATCAAATTTGTGCTCTTCTGTGGAAAGTCATTTCACTGAGAGTCATTATGTAAACATCAGCCCCAAGACTGTTTAGTCTCCCTCTGACGTTCTTCGTTTTAAAACTACGCAGAGGAGATGTTTAAACCCTAAGAGGTTAGCACTTCCGCCCGATGATTTTTTTTTTTCTACAATTTCTAGACACAGTCATACATTTCCAGGGAAGCTGTGCAGTCACCCACTCT
This sequence comes from Megaustenia siamemsis, assembly GCA_032433765.1. Classification (NCBI taxonomy): domain Eukaryota; kingdom Metazoa; phylum Mollusca; class Gastropoda; order Stylommatophora; family Ariophantidae; genus Megaustenia; species Megaustenia siamemsis. The sequence continues at coordinate 37,683,552 of JAVIAB010000101.1, read as the reverse complement.
ACATTATTAATAAATATTGTCTTCATTACTTTGCATCTATATTAGATATACCTGTTTTAAGTTATCCAATGGGACGTTTCATTGACGAGACGAGGTATGTAACTTTCAAGTGAAGCTTCCTCAATAGACCAACATTTTAGTTTCTTTTCTTAGAAATGGGTTCCACAAGTATAGTCTACTAAGTGACAAATCGTTGATCGTTTTAAGGATGTTGTTACAATTCAAACCTACACATGTCACTTATAAAGATTTCATTATGACGTAACAGCAGTTGATTGTGGTGCATATTTTTACTGTACAATCCAATCTCGCTAAGTACGAACAGTAAAAGTACACCTTAGGGAGACCTATAAACGTCCATTATCCCTTTTATTCTATTCAACATTTAACAACACGCAATCTTTTTAAAACAAAACATATATTTATTTTACTAAAATTATATATATTCTTTAACCAAGGTTACGGATGGTACGCTGGAAGCATCATTTAATGAGGTAAGATATGTGATTCACCATATGTGAATGAATAAATGGATTAGGGACTAAAAACTGTAAACAAGTTCAGAACTTAACGTCCACATTAATGTTACCACAGATCACCATGACAACGATGACGTCTAGTCATCATTTCTAATCGTTGGTGAGTACGAGGATCACGTGGTATTGGAGTCTACAAAGGGCATATCCACAATGACGTCATGTATGCATCACAGATTCAGTAACTCCATCTTGTTGTCTGGCCATGTCTGTGGCTGAGTATGTACTGGCTATCCTGACATTAAGAAATAAACAAATGGAAAGACCGGAGTAAATACAAAATGATGACATGTGCATTAACGTTATGTAAAAAAGGAAAGTAAAGTACCCTCGTCACGCCAAGTGGCGTATATGGAATATGGTGAACATACATTTTACAGACCTTCGGCACATGATTTTTGGGGTAATGTGGTCGGTATTTTGCACGTGCCACTTTACGTTCCCCGGACAGAAATCCGATACTCATTAAAGGATGGGTGAACCTGGAAACGTCGGTTGGGATCGAACTCTACCGCATTTCCTTTGTAGTCCAGTTCAATAACCACTGGGAACCTCGGTAGCATAGTTGGGAAAACCATCCCACTGGACTACCGACGTTCGGACAACCTGTGTTCGATTCCGCTGGGTGCAGTGTTAATTGTACTTATCATCATCATCATCAAGTACCCGGCCTAGTGCCCTAGGTGATCATGTCTCTCCACAACATTCGATCTCGGCAGCTATTTATCATTTCTGTTTTTACCTCCTGCCAAGCCATTCTCTTAAACTGTCTGTTATTTTTTCTCTTTGCTTCCCTCTATCCCTTCGTCCTTCAATTTTTCCAGTTGTTACAATATATTCAAGTTGTTCTCTTCTCATTACATGGCCAAAAAATTATGATTGTCTCTTCCTAACATTGGAAATTAGCTCTCTTTTTGCTTTGACCTTTCTCAGAACCTCTTCATTACTCTTCTTAGCTGTCCATGGTATTCTCAACATTCTTCTGTAAAACCACATTTCTACAGACTCCAGTGATTTTCTTGTCTGTTGTCCTATTGACCATGATTCGCATCCGTATGTTAAGACTGGCTCAACGTAACATTTAAGAGCTCTTTTTCTTGTTTCTATTGTCAAAAATAAATTGCATAGTATTTTCCTCATTTTTTGGAAAGATGCTTTTGTCTGAGCCATTCTACATCTCACCTGTTTTGTACATCTTCCGTCTGAAGTTAACAAAGTTCCCAAATATTTAAATTCATTCACCTGTTTTAATAGTGTTCCACTTGTCTTTATTTTACACTGAGGTGATGTCTTTTTCTTTGTTGTTACCATTACCTCTGTTTTTTTGCTATAAGGCTAAGTCCTTTATTTTTGCTTTCCTTCACTATAATGTCCAACATTTCTTGTAACTCATTTTCACGCTTAGCGATTAATACTGTATCATCAGCACATCTTAGATTATTTATAGTATGACCTCCAATTGTTATTCCAGGCTTGCCCTTTATGGATCTTAAAATAATCTCACTATAAATATTAAACAAATCTGGTGACAGCACACAACCTTGTCTAACACCCTGTTTTATTTGTTGAAACATTCCCAATTGGTTTCCAGTTCTTATGGCCGCTGTTTGTTGCCAGTACATGTTCTGTATTATTCTTATATCTTTGCTGTCTACGTTTATGCTTTCTAAAATGTTGATTATTTCTTGGTGCTTTGCTTGTCAAATGCCTTGGTGTAATCTATGAAACATAGGTATAGATCTGTTTTCACCTCTATGACTCTTTCTACTAAATATCTTATGATATAAATGGCATTGCTTGTTCCTTTATCTCTAGCAAATCCACACTGTTCATCGCTAATTTCTGGACTGATTTTGTTTCCAACTCTTCGCATGTTGATTCTTAGTAATATCTTAGTCATATGACTCATACGGCATATTGTGCGATGATCATCGCATTCAATCGCACCCGATTTCTTTGGTAGGGCTATGAATATTGATTTGAGCATGTCGTCTGGTATATATCCGCTGTTGTAGATATCATTCAATATTTTTGTTATTATTTCTATTCCAAAATCACCCATGGCTTCAATCTCTTCTTTAGTTATTTTATCTGGTCCAGGAGCTTTGCCTGCTTTCATATTGCGCAAGGCGTCTTCCGCTTCTTCTCTTAGTATTTCTGGTCCTTCTCCATTATCCTTAATATTTACTTCCGTTCGTTCATCATTATAAAGATCCTTAATGTATTATGTCCATTGTTCCCTTATGTTTTCTTGATCAAACAACAGTTCTCCTTTCTTTGATCTTAAACATCCAGTTTTTGATTGCGTTTTTCTTCCTGTTAATTCCTCAATTTGTTTGTATATAGCTTTAGCATCTCCTTTTTTTTTGCAATTCGATTTCTTTGCATCTCTCTTTTAGCCATACTTCTTTTGCTTCATTACATTTTAGTACAATTTCTTTATTTAACCTCTTATGCTCATCTTATTGATACTTATTGTTGTTATATTATTATTATATATATATATATTATATTATATTAATTGTACTTATAGTTGGAAAAAAAATTCCCTCACGGTCGACCCATCTGTTGGCAGAAATCTGTACCAGGAATACCCTGGGAAGGTGAAGAATGTCGCTTCGCATCGTTAGTTTCGATGCTTCAAGCGACACTATTCAGAAATCCCCGAACATTTCTGGATAGGCGGCCGGGCACATATGGGTGGAAACTCGCGTGATAAGACGCTGGTTCAAGTCACGTACTTTACCTTTAGCCACTGAGCTACCGCGGCTCCCATTATCATTATGCGCACATAATATATATCCAGCGCGATGCATTATCTATAAACATCATGTCAGCAATAACTACGGAAGCAAAAAGGGCAATATACAAATCAATTTTTCTACCAACTCTGTGCTATCAGTGCCAGAATTTGACGCTGGGCTCTAGAACAATAAGAAAGATAACGACCACCGAAATGAAATGTGTCAGAAGCTTAAGGAACAAAGTAAGAAACACTGACCTGAGGAAGAAACTCGATATTGAACCAGTCATCGAATACATAAAGAAACAACAGATAAATTGGTTCGGCCACACAAGAAGACAGACAGACCTAACAATGAATCAAAGAGCCATAAACACACGCTATGAAAACGCCATATTAAGAGGAAGACGGAGAAAGAGATGGATAAAGGGAATACTAGAGTCATTAGATGAATAACATCAAAAGAGGCCAACAGAAGAGCAAAGAATAGCAGATTGTTTCTCCCCTCGACGCCAACGGCAGCAGAGGAATGGTAGAAGAAGAAGAAAGAAGACGGACATAATGATACAAATAGGAAAAACATGGATGGGGGCAGGCTATAAATATATTGCATTGCAGGTGTGTTCGATTGAGAGCATTGAACTCGGTAACAAATGGATAGAAGTCCGGTCCGAGTGTATGGATTCTTTTCCAGTAGTCATAACATTAGGCAGGGAGCCGCGATAGCTCTGTGGTTAGTGAACTGGACTACAAAGGACAAGAGGTAGGGTTTGATCACAACCGACGGCTTTTGGGTTCATCTCTATCTCATCTATGGCCTTTCGAGCCGTAACCGGCCCATAGGGCGTAGACCAAGATACACCTTCTCCTATATGAATTTTTGTTCTAGCAGTTTTCTTTTAAAGATATTTTATCAAATCTCGCCATCTGTCTCTGTTCTGTGCAAGCAGTTCTATCTCATTGAGGGAGCCGATTCCTGCTGCTCTTGCCTCTCTCATCAATGTTCTTCTCAGTGTCTCCCTGGGTCTTCCTCTTTTTCTTTTACCTGTTGTTTCCCATATGAGGGCTTGCTTTGCTATTCGATTATTATCTCTTCTCATCACATGTCCAACGTATGACCATCGTCTTTTCTTTATTACTGAAGATATTAGTGGTTGATTGGCGATTTCTCTAATTTCCTCGTTTGTTTTGAATTCGTTCCATTCTATACCAAGTATTTTCCTTAGACATTTATTTTCGAATGCGTTCAACTTTGTTTCTATATCTCTTGTTGTTTTCCAGCTTTCACACGCATACGTAAGGGTTGATAGTACATTTGATTTGAATAGCCTAAGTTTTGTGTTTGTGCTAATGAGTTTTGATTTCCACAACTTTTCAAGGCTTCTGAAAGACATTGCTGCTTTAGCCAGTCTGATTCTAATTTCTTTGCTCGTATCCCCTTCTCGATCAATGTGACTTCCAAGATAGATGAAGTGATCGATCTCTTCTACTGGTTTGTTTTCCATGTATATTTTGTCACTTGTTGGAATTAAACTTTTCATGACTTTAGTCTTTTCATGATTGACCTCAAGCCCAATTTTGCTGGCTATTGATGATAGTTCATTTGTGTTTTCCTGCATCGTTTTTATCTGATTGCTGATGAGAACTATGTCATCAGCAAAGTCCAGGTCCTCCAAATGGTCTCCTTGTATCCATTCGATGCCTTTATTACCAGTGCAGCATTTCTTCATTATGAAGTCCATAACAATTCCAAATAACAAGGGCGATAAAATACATCCTTGTTTAACCCCAGTTTCTATTGGGAAACATTCGCTCAGTCCTTCCTCTGTTCGAACTGCACATGTGTAACCATCATACATGTCTTTGATAATATTTATGATTTTTGATGGTAAGCCATATTGCTTCAGAATTTTCCACAAAGAATCTCTATGAATACTATCAAATGCTTTTTTGAAGTCGATGAAGTTAAGTACAAAAGGTTTTTGCTTTTCAATGTGTTCCTCCAATATAAGTCGTAGAGTGAAAATGTGGTCAAGACAGCTTCTCCCTTTTCTAAACCCAGCCTGTTCTTCACGCATTACTGTATCTATTGAATCCTTTATTCTATTTAGGATGATTTTACAGAATAATTTTGAGGCAACTGACAAAAGTGTCACGCCTCTCCAATTGTTACAATCTCTAAGATTGCCCTTTTTTGGGATCTTAACAATGATTCCTTTTTTCCATTTATGAGGCGTCTTCTCTGTTTTCCAAATGATGTTGAACATTTTTTGGAGATGTATTAAATTATGGCTATCAATTGCCTTGAGGATCTCAGCTGTTAACTTATCCTCTCCAGCAGCCTTGTTATTGGTCATTAGCTTTAAGGTGGTTTCTATTTCACTCAAGGTGAAGTCATCTAAATTTACATCTAATTCTGCTGCTGGTGTTTCAGCTTCAAAATCTATTAAACTGTGAGGTAGTGGACGGTTAAGAATTTCTTTGAAGTGTTCCGCCCAACGGGCTTTTATGTCTGCGCTTGTTGTTAGCATTAATCCAGATTTGTCTAGAATTGGTGTTCCACTGGATGTATAGGTGTTTGTTAGCATCTTTTGTACAGTATAAAGAGTTCTGCTGTCTCCTGTAATTGCAGCTGTCTCTGCTTTCTCTGCCAAGTTGTCTATATAAGCTCTTGTATCTCTTCTTGCCGAACTTTTCACTTTGTTGTCTAATTCTTTGTATGTTGCTTTTGCCAGAACCTTTCCAAGATCTGTCTTTACATTAGTCATGGCTCTCTTCGCTTCTCTTCTTTCTTTGATGTATTTCCATGTGGTGTCTGAGATCCAAGCTCGTTTTTCCATTTTCTTCAGTCCAGCACTTGCTTCTGCTGCTGTCATTAGTATTTTGCTCTGTGAGTCCCACATTTCATTGATATCTAAGTCTATTTCACCAAGTGCTGAATAACAATTACTTAGCTCTATGTTAAACTTTTCCTTTATTGCTTCATCTTTCAGTTTATGACTATCAATTTTATGTGTAATTGACCTCTTCTGTTGGTTTCTAAATTTTAATCTTATTTTCCCAATGCACAGGTTGTGGTCACTATTAACATCAGCACCTCTGTATGCTCTTACATCTATTAATGATGATCTGAATTGTTGTTTAATACATAGGTGGTCAATTTGATTTGATGTTCTATCATCAGGAGATATCCATGTTGTTTTGTGGATATTTTTATGTGGAAATAATGTCCCACCTATAACTAAATTTTCTATTAAACATAATTCTATTAATCTTTCTCCATTCTGACTTGTTGTATTACAGCCTTCTCTCCCCATCACATGTTCCACTCCTGCGTTATCTTGTCCTACTTTGGCGTTGAAGTCTCCCATTACAATTAAAAGATCGTGTTTTGGTATTTTGTTTATAAGTTGTTGCAGTTGGTTATAAAAATCATCCTTAACTTCATCATCAGCTTCGTTAGTAGGCGCATAACATTGAATAATTGAAAGTCTTCCATGTTTTGTTTTGTATCGTGTTCGTATCAGACGGCTATTTACCGGTTCCCATTCTAATAAACTTCTTGCAGCTTTGTCTGTCATCATTATGCCTACTCCTTCACGGTGTTTTCCATCTTCCCTTCCAGAAAAAACTACTATTTTATTATCAATAGATCTCCTACCTGTTCCAGGCCAGCGCATTTCGCTTAATCCTAAAATATCTAGATCGTATCTGTCCATCTCGCTCGCGACCTGTGCATGTTTCGTCGGAGCGGCCATTGTTCGCACATTCCAGAATCCTATTTTTGTTGTTGTTTTAGGGCCGAAAAAACTATCACTACTATCTACTGCTAATTTACACATTCTGTATCAGGTCTACGTTTCATTAACAACATCGTTTTTACGATAGCGGCTTGTTAAACCTCTGATCAACGGTTCTATACCAAGCCGGAGAAAAATAATTCCTCCATTTTGGAAACAACCGGAAACGCCAATCACCCAGCCTTAAATGGGTACCGGATTTTTTTCTGGGAAAGTAAAGCGGCACGGGCGTAATACTGACCACATTACGCGAACAATTATGTGCTGAAGGTCTGTAAAATGTATGGCCACTAACACCCTATTCCCTATACGTCACATGGCGTATTTAGCACGTAGGGGTTATGAGATTTAAACATGTGAAGAAAGATAAATAATAAAAACCGATATTATTATCGGAAGGAAACTTTCGAGGCGCTAGATCAGGGAATTATTTAAGGGAAAGAGGTATGACTACAACACTCGGAAATATATACTTACACACAACTTTTTTAGGTCGCTTAGTTGGACGTGTGCTCTATTCAGATTTCTCTTAACACGGCTCTGTGTCTAAGAGTACGGGTTCGATCCTGCTTCAGGTTTTTCTCTTGTTCCTTTTTTCGTTGGTTATTTTTTTTCCAAGTGTTGTAAAATACTTCTTCTCCTGAAATAATTCGTTTATCTATCGTCTCGGAAGTTTCCCTCAATAATAATATGCATTTATTGTTATTACTCTCCTGTCTAAACCATTGAAAACTACTATTCGTTCTGTTTCGTTCTATAACTATTTGTCTGCAACACAATGTATGGTTATGGTCACGGAAGGCCCAGTTATCACAGCAATTGAATTAAAATTAATAGTTGCTGAACCGCCTGTGGAATCATCCCAATTAATGTCTCATCTCCCACAAAGAGAACGGTAGCTGCAGTCCCTGTCAGAGCAGTCTGAGCACACGCCAAAAGACATAAGGTGAAACAGCACAGAAAGTGAAAACAACCATCTGTTGTCCGTCATACGAAATCATCATTCATCGTAAGAAATCGGAATATCGAAACCCGATTAAAACGGATGAAACGTACAGGTCACGGTGTGCACAGATCACTTAACTCAGTAGCTCCTGCAACAAACCTGACTTGGAATATGAGGAAACTGCAACAAGGAATACTATTTGGACTACAGCCTATAATGATTCCTGCCGCCTATCCGCCATATTGACCAGAAGTTTACGTCCTCCAGAAAATGTTGATCGTCATTTTTTTTTTTTAATGTGTAGCGCTTGATAATGTTAGGACATTGTTTTTGTCTTCAAATCCAAATACATGAAACTCAGATAGTCAGTACTCCACAATCCGGAAGTTACGTGTCTAAATTGGAAAATATAGATATGCAATTTGTTCCCGAGACTTGATCGTAACACTATGCGATAGTCATGAACAAACATGTATGAAAGATATCGCCAATGATAGCAACTGCTTTTTAGGTTGCTTAGTTGACTGTATTCTCTTCCGTAGTGCGTCGTACGATCCTCCGGTTCATCAAGGACGGGCTACTTCCCTCTAGCTCCTCCCGTATGATCCTTCCTGAGCACTGATTGGGCAAACCCTCTTTCTATATGCTGCCCAAAATACATAAACTTGACTATCCTGGACGACCTATTGTCTCTTCCATCGCATGTCCTACAGTCCCCATTTCCGACTTCCTTGATAGTGTCTTTCAACCCAAAGTTATTGGTCTCCCTACTTTTGTTAAAGACACTAACGACGCCCTCCACATCTTCTCCTCTATCTCCCTCCTTCCTGATTGCCATTAACGCCTCATCGTTATGGATGTCTGCTCTCTTTATACTTCTATTCCCCACTCCGACGGCATTCTAACTCTCCAGTTTTTCCTGGACGTAGGATCCAACCTTCTATTGCTACTGTCGTCCTCCTCCGTCTAGCGGAATTAGTCTTGAACCTCAACTCTTTTGAGTTCAATGGCAACTTCTTTAGCCAGATTAGCGGTGTGGCGATGGGCACTAAAATGGGCCCTAGCTATGCTTGTCTCTTCATGGGCTATCTAGAGCACCAAATCTTCCATACCTACCAGGGCTCTCTTCCCCTTATGTATCGTAGGTACATCGATGATTGCATCGGTCTGACTGACCTTCCAGAGGATAAGATCTCCCGGTTCATCGAGTATGTTGGTCATTTCCACGCCTCTATCCACATCACCTACCACATCTCCACCTCCTCCGTATCTTTTCTAGATATCTCAGTCTCTTTGGGGGAGCCGCGATAGCTCAGTGGTTAGTGAACTGGACTACCACGGACAAGGGGTAGGGTTCGATCCCAACCGACGGCTTCCGGGTTCACCCAGCCTTAAATGGGTACCGGATTTTTTTCTGGGAAAGTAAAGCAGCACGGGTGTAATACTGACCACATTACCCCAAAAATCATGTGCTGAAGGTCTGTAAAATATAGGGTCACTAACACCATATTTCCCTATACGCCACTTGGCGTGACGGGGGTACTTTACTTTTTTTTTTACTTTTCAGTCTCTTTGGGCACCTCTCATCTTCTCACCTCGGTCTTCTACAAGACCACTGATTCCCACAGTTTCCTCAGCTACGACTCCTCTAAACCTACTTCTTGTAAGAACTCACTTCCTTATTCCCAACTGCTCAGACTTCGTCGCCTTTGCCAAGACGATGAATATTTCCTTCACAATGCCCACCTTATGCTTGACTTCTTCAGGCCAACGCCTCTATCCTGAATGAGCTCTCCTCCCGGCCCGGCGTCGAGTTCTCCACACTTCTCGTCAATCTGCTCTTACCCCTTCTACTCATCCCCCCTTGGATAGAGTAGTACACGCCCTCACCTATCATCCTCACCACTACGCTGTGATTAGGACGATTTATCGCTACCTCCCTATTCTCAGAACTGACCATACTACTCGTCTGCTCTTTCCCGACACACCACTGGTGGCCTTTAGACGTGACCGTAACCTCCGCGACTTTCTTGTCAGAGGTCGTCTTCCAGCTTCCCTCCCTAGCCATAGAGATACTATTCGCTGCAACCGCAGAGTGTGCAAAACTTGTGACCACGTTCTCCAGAAGGATACGGTCCGCTTTCCTAATGGTCCTTTCGAGATCAGAGAGGGATTCACTTGCACATCGCGTAATATCATTTATGCCATCATCTGCAAGAGATGCAAGTTAACCTACATCGGTCAATCTGGCCGTCGGATCGGCGATAGGTGCCGAGAACATTTACATGACATCACCCGAGAAGCTGGCACTCCTGTAGCTGCCCACTTTAACTCGGTTGGCCATCATGATATAACCGTTGTCTTGGTCACTGGCTTAGTATCAGGCTCTTATGATCACCACAGTCGTCTCACACTATTGAGCACCGTCTGATCGCTCGTTGGGGTTGCCTCACCCCTCGCGGCATCAATGTATCCCAGTCCATCTGAGGACTTCTCTTCCTCTGTACCCTTCTCCCACCCCTACTCTTCTTCTTATCTCACATTTATACTCATCTGCTCCTTGTCTTCACCCCTATCCTTCTGTACCATTCTATCTTCTCACCCTCCCCCTTCATTTTCCTTTCTGCGTATTACCTTTTTATCCTTCTCCTCCTCATCGCTTTCTCCGTTTCCCCACTTCCTTTCCTCTCCAGGTACTCCTGCCAGCGTATTATTCTCTGTGTATCCCCTCCGCTTCTCACCCTATCTTTTACCTGTCATCCTCTGGTGTATACTCCTCTATGTATATATATATATATATATATATATATATATATATATATATATATATATATATAGTCCTAGTATCCTCCTCAGTCTCTCCGTTCCCTACTTTTTTAACTCGCTGTGCCCTTCTTCTTTCGTTCCTTATTTCTTTCACCACCTCGCCTCCCCATTCCGGACTCTCTCAGACCTTTTCATTTCTCTTCCATACCAGTATTTCCTCCATCTCCCTTCTTATCATTCCCCTCCCCCCCACCCCTTCTTGTTAGGCTCCGTTATTTCTTGTTACCTTATATCCTCTCCTTCTCCCACCTCTTTTCCTTGCACGACATGAGCTTGTGTTTGGGTTTCTAGTTCTCTCTTCCGATGTATGAACACAGGTCAGGCATACCCTCGTTTCCATTCTCCCGCCTCGGGATGTCCTTCCTGTAGTCATTCTTTCGTTTGGTTCCCGGCGGATTAACCAGTCGTTTAAGCTAAGTGATTTTATATTTTATATCTTATATATACATATATTATCCTATTCTTTCTATATTCTTTTCTTAGCTTTCTTCTTTTTTCAATTTTTCTTCATCCTACTTTTGTTTTTTCTATCCTCTTCTTCTGATCATGTAATTATAGATAATTGTGTTTCACCGTTTGTTTTCGTTGTCCTTGTACTCTGAAAAAAGCATCAGGCCGAAACGTCAGTTTTGTGTTGTGTTCCTCCCTTGTGAAGCTGTCTTCATACCTTGGAGTGTTCTACACACTCCCCACCACTGGCCCCTTGCTGCCAGCTTCGCCGCAGCATCGCAATTATTTGCCTGTTCCCATGTATTCTCTACCGCATGTTTGTCGTGGCGAAGCAATGTTACAACATGTTAGATCCTTCTTCGGGCTATCTATTGTTCTTTTTAATTTTTCTGTTGTTCATTGTTTCAATTTTCATTTTGAGTGTTGCAAACATACCTCATCCCCTTAAACGATTCACCGTGAAGGAAGACTGCAATGCTTTCCCATTGATTACAATTAATTCGGCTAGAAATAATGGCCTTCACTAAAGGACAGCTTAAACTAGCAAATTGATTTTGACTATATCTACTGTAAACAATGCTTTTACGTGAAACATAATAGTTTAAAATTTCAGGAAAATTAAGTTTTGTGCCTGAAAATAACATATTTTATGCTCATTTTGCTGAAAATGTTGTATTTTGTGCGGAAAATCTCTAAATTTAGACTGACATGTTTGTAATGATATCTCAGAAACTAATAAAGATAGCTTCATGTAATTTGGTATGCATATAGAACATGAAGTTATATCATTTCTGTACTAAGAACTTTTGGATTAGGTCTGTGGTTGACAAAATATACTCATTTATGGGGAACAATAACAATTTTTTTTTTAAAATGAGGGGTAAGGGTTATAAAATATCACTAAAAATCATTAAGTTATTGATGTACAGCATTCCCCTTAGTACAGTATGGTACAGTTGTATATCCCTAACTGTCTGCCAAATTTGGAAACAAAATATTAATAACTTTTTGAGATATTCTGTCAAATGTCACTAAAAATGTACTAAAAATTGAATTGAGAGAAAATTGCAAAAATGTAACTTACCATGCTGTTTTTAAAACATAACCTTGGTTTAATGAGCTCCTGCTGCATATGAGTCATCTTCAGGATATCCCTCAGCTCTCTGAACACCTTTTATAGCTCTTTTTATCTTATTATTTATTTTAATCCTTTTTTTCACCTGCTCTTATACGTGCCAGATCAAAATTTCGAAATGACGACATGTTGTAGTACCCACAGCTTAGTCCTAAATTCTTTAATATTTCAAGTCTGCCCAGTTCTCCTTCATTATAGACAATAATAGCATCATTCACAGCTATTTCTAGTCTATCTCTACCAACAAAAGTAGTTTTAGGGCACCTTTCCCAGATAATATGATGGAATGCTTCATTAGCATTTTGTGTTCCACCGTGCAAACACTTGCTCAATAACTCATCATTTGAAAGATCTTCAAATACAGGTTTTATTATTTGCATCACAAAATCTGGCAGCTTATTTTTTATTTGACCATGGCACCATTTTCCACAGTTTAAATGTATTCCTTTCCTATGTTCCCAGATTGACCATATTGCCTTTTTCATTTCATCTAAATTTCCTGTGTTTGATCGAATCGCCCCTCCGTAGTGACCCTGAATTCTTTTTATTGCTATTTTTGTCAGTCTTCCAACACCTCCGATTCCTTTATATTTTTTTACCATTTTCTTCAAATAGTTTGCTTTTGTTGGCAGTAACTTTATCTAGGAGTCTCTTTCCCATCCTCTTCTGAACATGGCCGCAACATTCTAGTTTTGTCATTGTTTTACCTGTATAAATGGGAGGTTTCAGCTCAGCAATTTCTTTGTAGCTTTCTGAATCTCCATCTCCTAGGTAACCAGTGTATTTTAGGCCATACTGACTGACTGATCTTAGAAAGATTCTTTTCAGACCTACGGGTTCCATTTTTCCTGCACAACCATCATGATTTTTCTTGCAAATGCTCTTGTGTTGTTCCTTCCATTCCAGTAATTTGTCACCAGAAATTGTCTTATTCATCTTTGCACATGCATCACAGTAATTAGACAGGACCTCCATATCAAGGACTTTTGCTGGTGCTTTCTTACTTACAGACAGACATGTTGAAATTCCATTTCTGCTTGAAAATCCCCTTCTCTGCCATGTACCAGCACAGGAAACTGTCGCATCATCTGACTGCTCTGCATTTTTCAGCTCAGCTGCTGACTTTCTCATGCTCGATGCTGCAACTGCCTTAGTTGCATGAAGAATATTATTCTTGAAAACTGATGATCGTACACTTGAAACTGGCGGGGGCATATTCATAGCTGCCAGAAAGCGGCGACCTTTCTGGTCAGGACAGCCAATGCCATACATTGCAAACTGGAACCTCAAATTAATATTTTCCTGATTTTGTAAAATGAGTGTATGTTTGCACATTTTACACTGGAATTGTAGTTGTGAACTAATACCAGATAAATGCTCAGACACAGAAAACACATTATCTCTGTGGGAACAGCATTGTGGACATGGGAACAGTTGAATGAAATCAATAAGTTGCTGAATATCAAAAATTCTGAGCCCACTAGTACTAGTAGTAGCTTCATTGTCTGTTGAACCAGTAGATATGTCTGTATAATTAGTAGAGCTACCTGCAAGTTTCTCAAATGCTGATGACTTTCTAGTGACTGTAGATATATTGCTGGTGTCTGAATCGATTGTGTCACTGCTGTCAATAGTATCAGAAATGTGATGAGTGGTGTTGTCAGTGTTGTGCCTGTCAGTGTCGTCGCTGGACGCTAAGTGACTGACACTGGTGACACTAACTTTCTTAGTAAATCTATTGCCGTGAAACTTCCTTTTCTTAGGACGATCTTTACGTCTATAATTATTCATATTTATTAATTTATATGGTTTAAACACAAGTACTTATTTAATAATGTATATTTAAATATGTAAACAAGAATAACAGCTCATAACATGTGCAGAACACGTGAGATTCTGAATTCTGATTACCGGATGACCTGGATTTGTTTACAACCGTATTTTGTAACCGGATGTAAGACGATTTCTGATTGGCTGAAATTTTAGTATGGTCACAAGACTTCAAGTTTTTAGCCAATGAAAATTTAGTTTACATGTTGTTGTTAACATGGTTTAGACGCTATTGTTTATGGAATTATAAGAGATTTAGTGAAAAAATTATTTAAATACGTTGATAAATAAAAAAGTTATGGCAATTTGAAAATTTTGCATATTTAATGAGGTAAAAGAAGGAGTTACCATGCCAATTAAAAATATTATTTTAAAATACTTTCAAACTGCATTTTGCAACAAGAAATGATTTATTCCATGCAAAATTGATTATACTTTCATTTGGTGTAAAAAAAATAAAATGTCAAATTTTAAAGAAAATTCTCATTTTTTATGAAAAAGCTGTCCGTATAATAACGTATAAATGGCACCTTTTAGGCTATGAGACTTATAATCACATGTGTTTCCTTAGCGATTCAATAAGTCGATTCAGAAAGTTCACAACTCTATGGATCCGCACCAGTGTTTTGAGTCTCCGGGAAGGTGAAGTCTGTCAACAGTGAAATTCATTTTCGTGCTAGGGTACGCGGGTATATGAGTTTTGAGGTATGAGGGTGCTGCAAAGCTTTCTAATTTGGTTCATGTTGAGTGTGACAGGACAATCAATGACTGGCGTCGCATTCTGGATGCTCTCGGAGACGTAGAACGAAAAACAGACTAAAAACGCCGCTGAAGCCACAGCCATAAATAAACGTGACATAACTGCACATTATTTATTCACACGGTGAGAGATGTCAGAAGAGAGTCAAATAATGCTTGTAAACTGATACAATACCGGTGTCGTTTGTTGCTACACGGTGAGGGATACACACATTTGCAATGATGATGGTATGTCGTCTAAGCTAAATTAGAGTGGTGAGAAAACGATACATTAGTGCAACTCTCTTCTACAAACACTATTAACAGACAATACATACATGTTTACTGAATTTTGAAATAAAAACACCACATTGAACACATAACACCTTCACTTAGTTGTAACTGTAATATTTAACTGTATTGAATATTTATTCTATAAACTATAATGTGAAATGTTCTATTTTAGTTTCAAAGGCAGATGCAAGAAGTAAGTTATGTTATCTTTGTAAAGAAATATATCGAAGACGATGGCGCTGTATAGGACACACACTGCGGAAGCCAACTGAAAGTATTACACAACAGGCCCTTTTTTAGAATCCCCAGGGGAAAAGACAAAGTGGAAGACCAAGAAATTCTTAGAGAAGACAGACAGCTGCAGAAATGAAGATGATGGGGAAGTCATGGAATGATCTTAAAAGAATGGCAAGGAACAGAACGACTTGGAAAATGTTTGTTGAAGACCTATGCTCCACAGGGAGCTGAAATATAGAAAAAGAAGAAACTAAAATATATATTTCCTTCACGCCACATCTAAGATGTTCGAAATCACTGTAGCCCAACTTGTTTACATACAACAATGATACATACATCATCACTTGCACTTTGCTACCAGCTTTACCACAGCTCCACAATTATTTGCCTGTTCCACGACTTACATTAATTAAAAAAAACAAATATAATAAATGGTAATACAATCACAGCCAGTCATCATATCCTGACACCATCTATGTTTTGCAGCAATTATTTAAAATTAAAACGCATATCATTAGATATAGAAGACAATTGATTACTGGAAAAAAAGGCGCCTTTCCATTGATCAGCAGACACGAGGCATTATACAACGGTTTGTACCCCGGCGTTTGACGTCATTTTGCCTCAACAATGCAACGCTAGAGACACGTCTATAGGTCTGTTATAGTCCACTCATAAATTAGTGAACATCTTTAAAAAAGAAAAAAAACAACTTAGCAACCTTCTGAAAGAATGAATTCAAACAGTGTATGTGCACCTTTTATCGCTCCGACCTTAATTAAATAGTGTTCGTATATTGCGCTGATATAAATATCTCTTGTATGATTGTTCTTATTTAAATTATCTAAAAAAAAATGTTTGCTGCGGCCTGAACAACAATTCTAAGTTTCTAAAACCAGTCAACTCTTCCGTTTATTTAATGCTAACACGCAACTTTCACTGTACAGCTGACACGCATGGAAGAAAACTACATGTTTCTGTGAACCAACATGAACCGCTTCATCAATGGTGTAATTATCGCGCTATCAACATGTATTATCCTTAGCCGTCTTTTTATTGGAAGTGAAAAAAAAAACCTGATCTAGAATTAAAATCGAATGTTCAGGACAACCTATCTTATATTTCCTGAAAATATATAACTGCAACCTTTTATATTTGTCTTCTATGATGTTCTTTTTACTTTCGTATACTTTATTAATTTGTATATCTTTACGACATTGTCTGATGTAGAACGTTGTCTGATGTAGAACGTTGTTATTGTAACCTTTTATATTGTTTTTGTTTATATTTTGTCCATTAAAGTTGTATATTTTATAAACGCTGTTATCTTTATAAAAGGTTGTTATTCTTTACGACATAGTCTGATGTAGAACGGATCTTATTCGCCAAGAAGAAGCCAAAAACTGAAAGGCGCCAATTCTCAAATGTCAGTTCAAACTCAGCAATCATCATCATCATGTACCCTGCCGGTTGGCGTAGGCGATCATGTCCCTCCACGAACAGTTTATCAAATCACTTTACAGCACAACTCGTCTATGAACTCATTGAACAATCCTATGAATCGCGTTCATATTAACAGTGGGTAATCTCTGGCAGCCCGAGTCTTCCATGTACGACTCGCTCAGGTGATCACTGATCAGCTGCCCTTTTCCCTGTTCATCTCTGGCCAACGGTCTCCAACCGTCAACCCACTCTCTCTTGGTCATCTTTCTAACTGCCTTCAAGCCACGTCCTCGCATTTTCAGGTCACTTTTCACTCTCTGCGCACTGAACTGCACTACTTATTGTGGTGTGCATCAATTCAGTCTCTTCACCTTTTAGTGCGCAATTTCCTCTCTACATAACAACAAATGATTAATTAAAAAATCCAGGCTGCCAACTGAAATGTTATACAGTCTTGGTCTCAGTGAAAATCAATTGAAGCTGCGTGCACAAATTTACGGCAATTCATCAAATACCTTCCAAGAAAAGTGTGTTCACCAAATTATGAACGGCATATGTGAGTTTTTGATACGGCAAATGTTGACCAGAACAACGTATTTTCTTATCCAATCTGCGAATGGTGGATCAACATATCACTAAATACAAATATCTGAAGAAAAGCTGTCTCCGGGAAGTGAACGAAATAATTGTTGTTTTCTCTTAAAAAAGTGTAGAAATGGTGATGTGAAGGTACTTATCTTAGAACACCTTGTTAAATAAAGACTGGACAGTATATAGCAAAAAAAAAATTAAAAGTGGGAGATGCTAAACGAAAGCGCTATGTAAGAATCCACATACGACTTGGCAACCAACACAACACTCGGTGTCGTTAATCGCTACACGTTGATGGATACTCTTCTGAAGCGATCTGTGCACTTATGGAATGGTTCAAAATGGAATGAGAATGACATGTCGGTCAAACTAAACTAAACCACTTTATAGGTACACTTGAAGACAGTCTCTTTCCACCATCCTCAATAGGATTGCATAATCTACTTATTAATTTAATTTCAATTGTTCAATCGACACACAATCACGAAACGTGTGTTCTAAACAGTTTAAACATAAACTGTTATCCTGTCGATGAAACATGTCCCATCATTTGTGTCTTTGAGATAAGATTAAGTTCCATTACTAGAGGTTATGCACTTATTGATCTACTCTGATCTTCAATGGCCCTCTTGATTATCATTTGAATACAGTTTGTGGCAACATTCTATTTATGTTAAGTTGTACGATTCATGAAAACGAACCGTGTGTCTTTGATACCGCATTTGATCTTATGCTTGGTTCAGACGTTTAGCAAATTGACCTGTTACAATTGATGGCAGGACAACCTGCACATCTCATTCTCACACATACTATCTTCCCAATTCCAGTGTTCATTATTTAGATGTCTTCATTGTCAATTGTTTTTACCCGTTCATTTTGTGAAACGGACAATTGTGAGGTTGCCCCTCACACAATAACACATTATCCAAAAACAATTACTAATTGAACACAAAATGTAAATCACTTTTCTGATATGAGTTACTTCGTGTTGTCTCCAACATTCGGGGAAATATGTATTTGTATACCATACATAGATGGTAATACTCTCATGTAATTATTAATTGTGTTCATTTTCGTATTTAACGTTTAGAAATCGTTATATTGCCTATGATGTCATTGTCATCATCATCATCATGTGCCATACTGGTTGGCGTAGGCGATCATGCTCTTCACCAATCTTCTATCTACTGTGCATCGTAACAGTTCTGTTGTTGACTGTTTCCCATGCCCTGACACCAAGCTATCCAGTATGTTCGCTTTTTTCTAGTCCGCGATCTCTCTTTCCTTTTATTTTGCCAGTTGTAAAAAAAGGATATTCCAAATTTCCTCTTCTCATGATCTGCCTGATTAATGTTGATTGTTTCTTTCTAAAGTTTTTTTTTAGGAGCTCCCTGTTTGTGTTTGTCAACGTCATTTTCGCTGTTCGTTAATACCGACATTTAACTAGCTATGTCTGTTTAGACGGTTTTTATATATTTTAATCAATAGATGTTGAACAGTAACTAAACGTGATAAATACTGTTTGGACATACATGTTTTTTTAAATGGGAATCTAACAACTTTATTTTTTTTCAGGTTATAGTTTTTAAAGGACAAGTAAGTAGGCCTTTTATGATCTCAAAAATGATGTAGATATAAATATGAAATAGCAAATGTTGTGTGCATTAAATATATGTCATTAAGTGTTTGACGATTTAAAAACGTATGTTTTGGATGTTTGCAGGGTGTGCATTAAATGCCGTATTTGTGTTGTGTCTGTACCGAATTTCCTTTTTTTTTTTGGGCAGAAATAAACATTTCAAAATCTCTCTTGTTGTCACATTTTACGTAATAAAACTCCACGTATCTTCTCTATCATTCTTTCATTAATGTCGCAAGGTATATTTTCATCATCATCATCGCCATCATCATCATCGTTGTCATCGTCATCTTCGTCATCATCATCATCATATTTTCCGGCTGGCTACTAAGCTATCCAGTATCTTCTCTCTTTGTCGTCAGAAATCTCTCTATCCCTCTATTTTGCCAGGCGTAACCAAATATTCCAACTTTCATCTTCTCATGATGTGCCTGAAAAATGTCGATTGTTTATTTGTTGATGTTTGTTATGATTTGGTGTGTGTGTGTGTGTGTGTGTGTGTTTGTGTGTACCTCATTGATAACTTCCTTATCGGTTTCTCCCAGCTGTCCATGGCACTTCGTATGAGAAATTCCATATCTGTGGCCTTTAATCGCATTTTCATGTGTTTGTCCTTAATTACCTTCCATAGGTATATGCTGTCATTAATTTGCGAACATAATAATTAGCCCACTACATATGTCTAATGGGAGTTGTGTCGATCACAAATATGTAACATTTTCACGACGCAAGCACAGTATTGTTCAATCATGTTCGCTGGATGCAAACCTGAGGACAACGTTTTGTCACAAAGCAAAGGCTTATTTATTGGAGTTTTCCATTTGTTACATTGTAGTTTTGATAAGCCATTCATTCCTGATACATCGCATTCTCACCGCATGAAGCGTGGACGAGATAGCGGGTCTCATGTCTTTGAAATCCACTTGAATCAAGTATTTCAATTACTAGAGATTGTGCACACTAAGATCTATTTTTAACATAATATATCGTGATGAATCTTGATCATCATTGAGTGTCGTCTCCGATGTTACCCTGTTGAATATCGTTCATATATTTGCTTCCTTTCGGAGTATCTTTTAAATATGTACTACCACGTCATTCCACATATAATTCGTGAATCATTGACATCGTCTGTGATTTTTTAAAAATGTTTAATTTTATTATTTTTCATTTTGATTTTATCTCTGATGAAGTCCTAAGAGACTAGAAACTGAATTTTGCGTGTTAATCCATTTTCCCTGGCAGCCGTGTGCACAGGGGGCCATCGCCATAAAAAAAAAATAAAGTAAATTATCCCCGTCACGCCAAGTGGTGTATAGGGAATATGGTGTTATATATGTCTATTGTCCTTTCGAGCCGAAGACGGCACATATAGCAGAACCACAATCTCAAAAACAGAAACCTTGCGTGCCAAAATCGTACATATTGCAGAGATCACTGCTTCTAAAATATATGGTTCTGTTTCCATAACAATACTTTTAACAATGTCAGTATGTCAAGAATATGGTGTTAGTGACCATACATTATAAAGACCTTCGGCACATGATTTTTTGGGTAATGTGGTCGGTATTGTGCCCCTGCCGCTTTACTTTCCCAGAATAAAAAGCAGGTACCCAGTAAAGGCTGGGTGAACCGGAGCCGTCGGTTAGGATCCAACCCAACCTCTTGTCCTTTGTAGTTCAGTTCACTAACCACTGAGCTATCGCAGCACCCGTCCATCGCCGTACAGGCAGATAACTCCGTCTAATGACGTCATGGGACGCACCGAAATGGCAGCTTATTTACATTCGAGCTATGGACTAAGCAATGTTTACTTTGAATACCACGATATATATTATTGCAGCGAGTTGGCAGATTTTTGAAAATGTATTCAGGGGTTTGAACATAAATGTTTGTTCACAGTTCGTTAACCTTCGCTGTAGATAAAGTCGTTAAATTGATAGCTTAGTTTGTGACCTTGGTTGCTAAGGACCTAACTTGTACAAACGGATGGCATTGGCAAGGATCATTTTGAATCTATGAAGTGGGCTCATTTTGTGTTTAACTCAAAATCATATGTGCTTTTTAACCAAAGATTTTTTTGGGACTCAATGAAGATATCCCCGATGGAAGAATAAATTGTACTATTAATCCCATAAATGATTCGCTTCCAGAGGTTTATGATGTAAACAAAGCAGTTTTGTCATTGCAAGTGAATAATGTCCACACCTATAATTGGTCAGGATTGGGTAGCAGCAGCAGCTTTATAGGGAACACAGAAAACATCACAGGATTGTGCTGTTCTGAAACAGCAATGCCATGCTACCCTAGAATTGCCTTTAATGGGATTACTGTGACCACAAACCACGCTCCATGTGTGTGCCACATATTTACACCACAGAAAGAAATTCTGAATATAACAACACCATGTGCCTTCTGTGATATTAATTACCACAGACCAGGAGCCTCCAGTATGATTGATACAACTGTTGCACCAAGCACTTCATCAGCAAAGCCATATCTATGGAATGTTCATCTGACATTGTTCTTGAATGATGTCCAAGATAATGAGACATCAGAATTGTGTGGCGGCAACTACAAGAAGGGAGCGGAGAACATCATCAATTGTGTTTTTACTAACTACAGGTCATGTGGCTTCTGTTGGATTGGAAATGATAACTTACCACCCTTGTGTGTCTATATGTTTGGAATTGGAGTCATCAATGATGGCCTAACATCATCCGGTGCTACGACGATCATCGTTTTCGGGAGGACGTAAACTCCCATGGTGTATGGTGGATAGGCGGCGGGAACCATTGAGGGCTACGTCTGAAAAGTGTTCCTTCTTGCAGTTTCCTCATATTCCAAGTCCGGCTTGTTGCAGGACCTACTGAGTTAAGTGCTCTGTGCACACCGTGAGATGTGTGTCTCATCCGTTTTGATCCTGCTTCGATATCCCGCTTGTTTGCGATGAATGATGATATCGTATGACGGGGAACAGTTGGCTGTGTTCACTTTCTGCGCGGTTTCGCCTTATGTCTTTTGGCGTGTGCTGAGACTGCTGCGATGGGGACTACAGTTACCTTTCTTTGTTTGGGAGATGAGTTAGTAATTCGGATGATTCCACTGGCACGGGCGGTTGAGCAATTATGGATTTTAATTCGTTTGCTGTGAGACCGAGGCCTTCCATAACCAATAACAATAACAATAACTCCGTCTTCGGAGGTACTCATATTTTTTTCCATCGATGAGTAATTGACGTTTCAAGCCGGGTCTCACTGCTGAGAACAGGGGTGGTTGCCGCAGAGAGAAATCATACATAAAAATCCCAGCTGGTTCAGCCTGGATTTTAACTCACAATCTCTCTGTCTCAAGGCTGGCGTCTTGCCTCGAGACCAACCAGGCCCCATCTGCGATCTGATAATCGTCTACGATTATCGGTAAATATCACAAAAGCATTGGCCTGCATGTATTGGAAACAGATCAAGTACAAATTCCGTTTTCCAAATCTAGATGTGTGTATCCCAGTGTTATACTATCTACATTTACATGCCTTTATTTGCCTTTACCGATAATGTTCTGACATGAACAAACTTAGCTCACAATTAAGCATTAAGAAAATTAACTGATCGTTAAATGTAAAGAAAGGGAGCGGCGATAGCTCAGACCTTAGTGAACTGGACTACATAGGACAAGAATTAGGGTTCGATCCCAACCGATGACTTCCGGGTTCACCCAGCCGTTAATGGGTACTGGATTTTTTTGTGAGAAAGTAAAGCGGCACGGGCGTAATACCGACCACATTACCCCAAAAAAATCAGGTGCCGAAGCTCTGTGAAATGTATGGTCACTAACACAATATTCCATATACGCCACTTGACGTGACGGGGACTATTTACATTTATATATATATATATAAAGAAAGAAAGGGAAGAAAAGCAGACCTTGCTAAAAAAATAATAACACTGTGTTACTGTGCATTTAATGACTCGGACATGACGTAAAGAAAAAGTAACATAACATATTGTGATTATAATATTATATAATAGAGAATCACCACATATAATCCATATATTCAGACCATTCAGCCGTTTTATCCCTAAGGGGACCCAAAGGGTCCTAAAATATCAATGTTCTCACTGTTGCGTTTCCCAAGCCTTCCATTAAAATCTCCCATCACTAACATGTCGTTACTTTCGTCAATATTGTTAATTATTTCACTCAGTGTGTTGTAGAATTCTTCGCTGTCTCTTTCATTGTTGCTGCATGATATCAGTTCTGTTGTTGGCTGTTTTCCACGACATGACACCAAGCTATCCAGTGTTTTTTTTCTCTTTGCCATCCGCGATCTCACTTTCCTTTTATTCTGCCAGTTGTATCAATGAGTGAATGAGTTCATATATGAGTAAGAGTGACTGAAAGCGATACCACTTGAGAATAAATAACTTGGCATATACTATCCATATTTTCTTCCTGAGAAAATGCGTAATAAATGTAGTAAATATATTATACAGACTAACAACAACAACCGTCTTGAACTGAACAATGCCGATTTATATATTATCCGTCATTTCCTTCTGCCGTTATGTTGTGACCAGTTTATTCATTTAAATTTAGTTTTCATTTTTTTATTATTAAAAAACGTGTAGTTATTATAATTAAAAGGTTTAAGTCTATCATTGCAATGATACATAGACTACATGACCAGATCTGGACAACATGGCAGTAATGGAACAAAAGTGGTTATCAAACCATGTAATGCCTTATTAATCATTGAATCAGATGTGGCGTCAATAAACATTTACATAAGATTACCATCGTCATCATCATGTGCCATACATGTTGGCGTAGGCGATCATGTCCTACCACAGTCTTCTATCAAAAGTAATTGTATCAATTATATTGGTGACCCTTTACCGTGCCATGACACCACCACGCTATCACGTATCTTCTCTCCTTGTCATCCGTGATCGCTCCGTCATGTATTTTGCCAGTTGTAACCAAATAGTCCAAGTTTCCATTGATATTCTCAAAAAAATATTTGGATTATTTGTCTTGTATTTTTTTAGCTAACTTTATTGCGTGTTTGGCATCTTTGAAAACTTACTACCGTGTTGGTTTTTTAGCTGTCCAGTAAACTTTCAACATTCTTCTGAAAAATTCCATGACTGTGTTCTCTTCACTTTGTTTCCTGATCGTCAGCGATCTTCTACAGTTCAGAGTTGGTTCATTATAACATAAGGTTGGAAGGTTTACACAAATAAAATGCACAATTCCATCTTCAGTTAAAAGCATCAACTTGTTTATAGAAATAGGGAAATATTGTTCTATTGCATCGAGGGTCCGGGACTTGCATTTTTAGTACAACGTTGGGAGGTAGATCGTATTGTAGAGTGCCCGTTTTACCTCTAGAGTTATTTCCTTGTTGGACAATAGTGGTGTTAACTGTCAACTTATTTCATAAGCTTTGCTGCGTCTTGATGCTATTTCTGCTTTTTGTGAAATGACGTTTGTCACTAGACATTCTAAGGAGCCACGATAGCTCAGTGGTTATTGAACTGGACTACAAAGGACAAGAGGTAGGGTTCGATCTCAACCGACGGTTTCCCGGTTCACCCAGCTTTAAATGGGTGCCGGATATTCTCTGGGAAAGTAAAGCTGTACGGGCGTAATATGGACCACATTACCCCAAAAATCATTTGCTAAAGGTCTGGAAAATGTATGGTCACCAACGCCATATTCTCTATTCGCCACTTGTCGTGACGGGGGCTCTTTACCTTTTTTTTTTACTAGACTTCCTAGGTATTTCAAGTCCTGTATTTGTTTTATTTGTCTGTATCTGTAGCTATGTTGATGTTCAGTTACTATTTTACAATATTCATTATTTCTGTTTTATTGATTATCAAGTATTCTGTGCCTATTTTGAGTCTATTTAAGTGTTCTTGTAGGTCTTCTATTTTTCCATGTTTGAGCGTCATATTGTCTGCAAATAGAAGCATGCTGATCTCATCTATCACTGATGGCTTAACTCTTTCTATATATAGTCCATGTATGTGTGTCTTACACCTGATCTAACTTCGAAGTGGTCCATGTAGACTGCTACTGTTCTGACTTAGCACAGCTGCTGCTGACGTAGAGACGTTTTATTAGGTTAGTTACATGTTGACTTATTTCGTAAGTTGTTAGTACCTACCAAATGTGTTTTATGTTTACTCTATCGAATGCTTTGCAACATATTTTTTTTAAATGTATAAATTGTAAATCACCTTAGGTTACGCGTGCATTTCAAACAATAATTTCCGTAAGTTGTTTCCTATAAAAATAACGTTAAAAACGAATTATACATGAACCAGTTTTGATCAATGCCAATGAATTATGTTATTGCTATGATTGTGTCACTTACAACCTATCATCAGATAGACGAATATTTGATGTTTGCATCGTGGAGCGATCTTGTAGTAAAGCGTTAATGATGAACTATCGTTCAATCACAACAGTAAGGGAACAGAACAAAAGCTAGTTGTATGAGAGCATCACTGGTCGACAGATGTCCATCAGATTGTAACATAAATGCAGGCCATTAATACTGTAAGTTCGAACTTAACCAATCGAAAGAATAACAGCTAGGAAAAAAAATTAGATTAAAGAACAATAAACACTGCGACATAACCGCAGTAGTGCGGACTCATATGTTTGCTGTTATAATTTATGTTATGTCTAATTATTTATCCTGTAGTTTCTCTTTTGTTCATGGTGTGCTATGTTTGTCCAAGCCTTAATATTGTAATCACAACAGGTATGCAAAAACAGGAAATAATTATATATACTGTCAGTGTCTGTGCTATTGTTGTGTTTCTTAATTAGTGGTGTTTATTTTTAAATAATGCATTTTACAGAATTGCAAATAGCCCCGACAATAGCACAGACAATTATGTATTCTATTTCACAAACCAGAGGCGTGTATGTCATTGTTCCTCAGTAGGTAATGCGTCCATTTTATTTCAAAATTAAAATCTTTAAATTGATAATAAACATGAAATAAACATGTTTCATAAGCCATTTTCCATAGAGCACATCATGTATGCAATAATCCGTTACACCACCACATGCGGTTATCTTTAATCATTCGGAGTAGCTAAATGAAGTGTAACATTTATTTGTGCCACCTACTTACATAATTATAGGCAATTTTGATTCGACACTCATCCCTTTAAGGAAATATTAACACTGTCGTATGTGAAGTGTATATATATACAATATAAACTCACCCAATAGAGAATCAGATGGGTCGTGGTAGTTGAGCAATGTTGTCGTTTGAATAAAGCGCAATCTGTTTGACAGTAATCTTCTCCTTCCTTCATACAAGGTCGTCACGTTTTTTCCAGTATTGCTTGTCAATGTCCGAGAGGGCTGTATAAGCGAACGGATGTTCATCCCAAGGATTGCAGGTGTTCTTTTCACGCGTCACGTTACCCTTAACCATGGCCCAAACTAATTCACTATTATTGAAATGTGAATGATACGGCGGTAATCGTATACACCTAGAACCATGCTTCTGTATTATCTTGTTAATAGTTGAAGTCTCGGTCTGTGTGAATTTTGTACAAATGACAACAATTCAGAGATCATGTGCGTTTTCGTAAATGGAATATGCAACATCGTTAGTCAAATTTTAAGATCATCTTTTGTAGATAACGATGTCGGGATGTCGATGTCACGATGGTGATTGTTTCTTCGATATGACCATTACTTCTGTTTTCTTACTCTTCAGGCTGAGACCTTTCGTGTTGCTTTATTACTAGTATGTATTTCATTGATTGTAGGTCATTCTCTGTCTTTGAAATTAAGACTGTGTTATGTGCTTGTCGTAAACGGTTTATGTCTTTGACCGTCGACCTTCAAATCCTGTGTTGTTTACTATTAATCTCTTAATATTGAGTTATTTGCGGGTCATCATCATTACACTCCGAACATGTCCATAGGTGCTCAGAATCCCTCCTCAGCAATTCCCTCGGTGTCCAACGACTGATGACTCCCGTTCTATGTTGGTTGATAAGTCTTCTTACACGCCCACTATGTTTCTCATTTCTGGCTGTGCCCATCTTAACTCCCATTTCCATCATCCGAAGAAGTGACTTGGATATGTGTTTGTCGAAGTCCTGTGCTCTTCCCACATCTCGGAGGGCATTGATGATGTCCGCCCGATCCAATGGTTGCCCATCCTAAACGACAGCGCCGCTAGCCAAACTGTCAGCTCTTTCATTTCCTCGTACCACCGCATGTCCAAGGACATAGACAAAGGTGACCTTACGTATTTTGGATTTCTGCAACGACTCTACCCATTACATGCGTGCAGAGCCCGCCTCCACTTTTTAATCATGCTCATTTAATCACTCATTATACATGCGTGGGTGTAGTCTTGCGACTCTAACCATTTGAATGACTTGGTCACTGCCATCACCTCCATTGTCATGCTACTCGTGGTCATGACGTATGCGCCACTGTCTTCCTTGACTATTCTTCCTGCCGAGCGTGATGTAAATGCCCATCAGAGGACCACAAGCCCCAAATCAGGATGCCTTTCATAATATGAATATTTATGAGCAAGTTATCATTATACGCCTCAGAACAGGATGCAATCGATTCCATAGTCACATGTATACAAAATTCAAGATCGGCACATAAGCTACTTGTACATGGGGACAGGCACCCCAGACTGCTGAACACATACTTCAAGACTGCACTGAATATAGTATACTGGGGAAAATCCATTGGTCCATAGATACAACACTACAGACAAAACTATATGGGTCACTGCAAGCATTACAAAAGACAGTAAAATCCATACAGGAAACGACATTGCTGATAAAGACAATACTTCGAGCGAAAGAAAGATAAATAGATGTAAATGTCCATGCTCTTCTTTGGTGTCGTATTGCAGATCCGTCAGTATACATGACTGCATCTTTCTCATCGGTGTTATCCAAGATGAGACCGTTGACCTCATCATTAACCACGACCGGGTTCTGTTCCCTACTTTTCCTGTCGAGTGTGACAATACACGAGAAAGTCCCCTTGAATGACATCGGCACCGGTATCCACTCCTCACCAATGCTGATATTGGTAAGCCCACAGACCTGTTTGATGACATCCATGATTTGCCTCTTTTTAGCCTGGCACCTTTCCCTGTGTTGAGCTCGTGGTGCAATTGATGCTCTTTATCTGTACTAATCTTCAGGTATGATCGTGCTCTCCAAATCTTGATTCTGTCATCCATGGTTGGAAAGTCAAGAAGATAGCTCTTTGCTAAACAGGGAGTGTCCCTCGTATATCACAGTATAATGCGCATGGCTTCATTTAGTATTTTCTCCAGCCTATCAATTTAGAGTTACTGACAGTAAGAATTGTCAGGGCATACTCGATTGGTGCGAGGACTAATCCCTGAAACAGAAGAGTAAGTAGCCTCTGCTCGATGTTGGCAGCTGCCATGACCTTCAAGGTGGCTAATAATTTGCGGGATTTTGTTATCACATGGTCGACGTTGTCCCGAAAATACAGGCAGCGATTAAACTTAACTCCGAGGTATGTCATCAACGTGTCCCTGTTCACCTCATCAGCTCCCATTCGTACTACCAGTGTGGTCGTATTACCAATATGATTGTTAAGGGAGAACCATGCAACTGATGCTTTATTATGATTAACCAAGGCACTTGAAACCCCACGCGATCGAGTTCGTCTTGCATTGTGGAGGCGATTCCCCGTCTGTCTCTTCCCTATCGATATACCAGAATATCATCATTAAAAAGTCATAGTTCTTCCGCTCCCATCCAGCTGTTGTTCCGGGATCGTTATTGTGTACACGTTAAATAGAACTGGTGACAATGGTGAGCCTTGTGGCAGCCCTGGACAAATGGATGTTGGCTCGGAAGACCAACTTCCACATCTGAGTATCACCTTCCTCTGAAACAGTGCCTCGGCGATCCATCTAACAAGGAAGGGGTGCCTCACCAGTTTGAGTAGCATATGCATGAGATATTCAAATGGTACCCTTTTGTATGCATACTCCAGATCTATAGCAGAAGCACATGTCTCCTCTCGTCTGTGGAAGCCTTCGAAGACGTCATAGGCAAAGAGTGCCGCATTGAGCCATGTCTCTTTGTTATATCTATAACCTCCGAGTGTGGGTGGGAATACGCGTTTCTGTTCAAGGTGACAGTTGAGGACACGGGCAACTATTTTCTCCAGCAGCTTGCCCGCAGTGTTCTGCATTGTGATGATTCTGTAGGCACTGATCTGAGAATGGTCCTTGTTTGGCTTCGGTAGCCGAAGTAAGTATCTGTATAGCCATTCCTCCTTAATCTGGCCACTCCGAATACTGGCATTAAACTCATTGGCCAGTTTTGTCAAGTCGTCGTCAGCTAAATAGCCTATATCATCGCACCGTACACCATCTGGACCAGGAGCAGTGTTGTGTGACTTTTTTAAGTGTCGTGCGAATGGTATCGGTTGTGATTGAGAGATCTTCTTCCAGCCCTACATCCTTACACAATTTTGACAGCGATCCCCGTATCGTAATTCCTCCAGACTCATTTCTTTGGTCCGTCTGCTCAATGTAGCGGGCAAGCTGGGCCATCCCTTTGCTCTCGTCATTTTTGTGCCATATCCGGCCTGTGCACTGTAAGTCTGGTATACCCCTATGTCGTGTTGTGCCATTCTTGCTCTGATGAAGGCGCCAGTATGTGGCGAGTTTTCTGAGCACACTTTTTTACAGAAGCCATCCCATTTGGCATTCTTAGCCTGCTTAGCGCATAGTTTAAAGTACATCATTTTTTGGTCGACCTCTACTTTCAGACGCTTCAAGAGCTCAGGTTGTGTTCTTCCATTCTTTCTGGCTTTCTGCCATGTCTTGGCCCTTTTGTCTCTTGCTCCGCGAAGCTTCCTCGACATCTACGTTCCACCAGGGTGGATGCGTCCATCTCTCCTGCCTCCTATGAGGGGCGCTCTGTTTCCTATGTCTGATTTTGCTAATGACGTCCTGGTTTGTTTTCTCGTAGTTGAATGTGTGGAGCTTTCTTTTCTGGAATCCATTTCTCCTATTCTCAAACAGGAGAACACATGGATAGTGGTCACTTCCGTGAAACCCCAGTGCACTCCACATGCAAACCGGTGCGAAGGTGGAAGACACCAGTGCCAGGTTTGTGACACTGTCAGAGCCCCCTGTTCGAGTGGCCATTTTTGTTGCCCTTCCATCATTCAAGCACACTAAATCGGCCGACACCAGTGCGTTCTCTAGGTCTCCACCCTGCTTGTTGGTTATGCCGTTACCCCACGAGTTTTCCCCTAGCATTAAAGTCTCCGCAGAAAAAGACGTTCTCTTCATCGAAAGCGAAGACATTCTGCCATTGTTGTGTGTTGGCCTTCCCATTACAGGCGTACACATTAACAATCACGAAATGAACTGGGGTCTGCACCCTAACCGCATGTACCTGCAATTCTGCATTGTTCCACGCAGGCATATCAACCTCATCTGCCACCATATTGTTGCGCACAAGAATGGCCTGCCCAAGGTGTCGTCTATTGTAAAAACAATTGAAGCCGAGAGTACTTACTGCCCTGTCACCAAAAAGAGTTTCTTGTTAAACCATTATATCGGCGCCGCACAGTAGCTTATCACGAATGAGCCGTCGTTGATTTATGGACCCACAATTCTAATAAGTAACGCGCACACACTTTAGGCTTAGCCTCTCACACTTCGGTCTTTTAATGCCACCACGCTTGCCGTGTCGTGTTTTCCTTCTTCGATGCTGTCGTTTGGGCTGCATCTGAATACATAAATTGGGCTGTATCTGAATACATACACTTACCGTCGGCATAGATGATTTGTCGTTGAACGTCTATGCTGTGGATTGTCTAGACTCACGTGCACTAACTCAGTCGCACGGTCAAGAACCCGTTTCCACGTTATAAACTGGCCCATTCCAGCAAACAGCTCTGCAGCACGCGGATACACTGTGAGCCTTCCAAAACTTAAATGAATTATGCGTCCTTGACGACAGACCAGCGTAAACAAACCGCCATTTTTGACGCGTTCATTAGTGCAATCAACAACAAGGATGAGTATAAGTGATTAAATAAGGACATTGTAACAAAATGCAATGAATCAAAAGGAGCAACGCGATTTACATCAAATAGAAAGCGCGTACAATCACATGATCCCTCAAAATATCAATAAAACAAAGAAATAAACAGAAAAGTTCACTGGAAATCAGCACTTATCTGTGAGTCCTCTTAAAAAGCCAGAGAACAGGGCGCCATATTCCCCGGAATTATCTCTTAACATTTTCGCTGTAAAAGGAGAATAAATACGGCGACAGAACACATCCTTGTTTGACTCCTTGTTTTATATGTTGGGACTGTGTCCTGTTTGGTTGCTAATTCGTATGGCTGCTGTTTGTTGCCAGAGCAAATTGTGTGTGTGTGTGTGATATTATCATTTCATCGCCATCCATGTTAAATTTCTCCATCATATTTTGTATATTCACATAAATGCCAAATGTTTTTGTGTAGTCTATAAAGCGCATATATAGATCTTTCTTTACCTCTATAGTGCTTTCTATCAATGTTCCCACGATGTATGTTGCATTATTGGTGCCCTTTCTTTCCACAAATCCCCATTGTTCCTCATTTATTTCTGGTTTTATTTTGTTACTTACACGTCTCATGATGATTTTTAGTAACCGGTATATCATGTGGCATACGGAGCTATTAGTGCGATGGTCTTTGCAATCAGTGGTGTCTGACATCTCCAGTATGACTACAAAGATCGATGTTAGTAGATCTTCGGGTTTGTGTCAAGTGTTATTTCTTTAGATGAGTAATTTTGTTATGACCTGTACTCCCAGCTCGCATAACTCATCTACCTCTTCGATTCTTATTATATTGTGGAGACATGGAGCCTTGCCTCTTTTCATGTGTTAAATTGCTTCCTCCACTTCACACTGCATTATTGGTAGTCCTGTGTCCTTGTTTGAATTGTGTATCTCTGGTTTGTCATCATCATATAGTTCACTGATATGATCAATAATTATGTATAGTCCAAACATCACTCGTTTAATGTTTCCTTGTGAAAGTTGTCCCATTTATTCCTATGTGCCAGTCATCTTTTGGTATCAGTAGAAACATTGCAATATTCATTCGGCCATCACGATAATGTCTGCTCAAGAAAAGCCGAGGTCATGTTTAGCTCCTTTTATCCGGTATCGAAATGCAATATGAAACAGGTCTCACGTTTAATCTGAAATGTACAGTACGTATATAACTCCAATATATTTTATCTGAGAGTGAGGATTTAATATGTTTCAATGCAATTCCAAACAACCCCCAGAATTAAAGTTAACGGAAGCCCATGAACACTGTAAACAATTACGTTTTACATATTTGCCCCCAGTACACAGGCCTTATGAGGTCAATTTGGCCCATACCCACCTCACGGGAAGAGACACTCTATGGAGCAACCGAGTCACTTAAACAGACAACTGCCTTCCTAAGATTGATAAGAGAGTCCGGATTCCTAGTCTGAATGAGCATGATTGTACAAGAAGAGGACGACTACTGTAAACATAAAATCCCAAAATAAAACAGGAACAGAGAGGAAACTTTAGCGCGTCTGGAAATGTTCGTTCATTATGTGCAAGTTCGTTCATGATTTTCTTAAAGAAAAAGTGAAATTCGTTATTTTTAACTGTCAGGTAAATACTGCCACAATATGAACTGTAAATCTCATAAATTGTAATCAAATGAAGATTAAGAAATATTTATATACCTCGAAGACGAACAAATCATTCCCAATGAGATTATAGGAGAGAGAAAAATTGTGTCACAATGTTGACGATGATAGAAACATATGTTTTCAAGAATGTTAAATTTATTAACACATATATTTATATAATTGTTTTATAAACAACAGCAACCATGTGTGGACGCATTATGTAAAGCTGTTTGAACGAAAGTAGGATAAAAGAAAAACAATGACTTATTTTGAAATGTTCCATCAAAACAAACAGAATATACTGATATTCCCGAAACGTTATCTTACAGGTTTTGTTAATTATTGAAATATAAACATTAGTTTTCACCAAATTATAAACTGTCAAGCCTGAGTGGGATGGTTTAACTTTCAATACTGAGCTACGGTATCCCCATATAGTATATTAACCTGATGAACACAATGTATAAAGGCACGAAATGTAGTGTGGTGCATGAAGGACAGCTTACAGAAGCATTTAAAATAAGAACATGAGTAAGGCAGGGATGCCTTCTGTCTCCATTTCTCTTTCTACTGGTCATAGACTGCATTACGAAATTAACTCAAAACAAAAGAAACGGGATCCAGTGGTCACTGACCAAACAACTTTATGATTTAGACTTTGCTGATGACATAGCTCTCTTATCACACAGCCATCAACACATGCAGGATAAAATGTGTATACTTGATGAGATATCACAACAGCTAAGACTGAAGATTAATAGAGATAAGACCAACATTATGATAATTCATGCAGTTGGCAATAAACAAATACAACTAGGAGAAATACCTCTACTAGACGTACAATCTCACATATATCTGGACAATAATATAGATAAAGAAGTAGGAACAGAAAATTATACCACAATAAGGATATCAAAAGCAAGAGGAGCTTTCATTGCACTGGGTAACATTTGGAAATCCAAAGAAATTAGATTAAATACAAAAATAAAAATTTTCAACTCAAATGTTAAGTCGGTCCTATAATATGGCTGTGAAACATGGAGAACAACATAATTGACAATCACGAAGATACAGACTTTCATTAATGAATGCTTACGCGGAATAAAAGGATGGAAATGGCAGGACAAGATCACTAACATAAAATTATGGAATATATTTGTTGAAGACCTATATCCCACTGGGAGTTAAAATGGTAGAAGAAGAAGACTAAGCTAGGGTTTCCAAAAACTTCATGTTCTTCTGTCCTTCTTGATGTGATTGTGATGTAGATGGGAGATAAAATTTTTGGCCTTTAGCACTTCTGATTTTTTTTCTCCAATGGTTTTGTTTCCTGGTTGTTTCGTCTTTCCTATGTTTTCATGGCATGTGTGTTGGTAGTGTTTGTTAATATGGATTTTAGTGTTAATAATTTTGTATTGTTTTATTACACACACACATATATATATATATATATGCATAAAAACAATATCACTATGTCATATGTAGCAGTCAAAATTAGTACATTGTACTGAAAATATGTTTTTAGACTAGCGACAGCAGTTGGCCAGTACATTCATGAGGACTACACGTTTAACATAGTTATGGCCCATGCATGCAGAGGTTTGTGCTGAATGCGACGAGATTTTTATTGAAATATGATTGTGTTAGAATGCTAATGGTACCAGGTCCCTGCTTTGTCTTGGGGCAGGATGTACGATTTGTTTTCGACTGCCTGTTCGCCACCGGCTGAACTACGGTCGGATCGAGAGTTTCATAGAAGTGGAGGCCAGATGTAATTTATTGTAACAGCGATTCTTTGGTCAGATCGCTGATCATGCAGTTTCAGCGGCCCGGAAACGTGCCTCATAAGCTGTGCGCTTTTCATCGCGCATCACGTTCAATAGGACAGCATGAACGAACATTAGACCACTTTATTGGTTGCTGGCGACGAGCGCTGAACAAATATGAGAATGTCCAGCTGCAGTTACGTTATAACTTTCTAACGTCTATCGACTGAACATTTGTATCATGTTATTTTGAACATCGATGTATCGTCATATGTTCTAGTTGTGAGTGCAACAAGGGGATGATCAGTAGAATGATAACAAAGAAATTGTTTTGTAGTTACACACTCATAAACAAAGAATATCTGCTGATCGATTTGTAAAAAAAAATAATGTACATGCATATATATGCGTTTGTGAGGTTATGTGGAGTGACATTTATTTTCTCAAATGTCATTTATTCCTCTTCAGACACTGGCTTTCTCTTTAACAGTACGTACAAAAATATATATAAATGATGAATATGGAAATTGATAATTAAGTATTGTGTACGCTTTAAACGTCTTACATGTGTGTTGATGTTTAAATAAGTCGTTAGTTAAATGTATGGCGGGATCATTTTTTTAAGTACATGTGTGGGGACCGTGTTACTAGTCTACGAATTCTTCTCCTGGAGTAATAACTTTATCTTTGATCACGTAATGGAGGTCGACCTGATGTTTGATATTCCATTGGCGCACGAGAGCGGCTGGTTATGTGCTTTAACATACCATTAACACTTGTGTGGAGCTTGTCATTAGATGTGATATTTTAATTACACACATGACGTGTGATGTGATATTTTAATGACACACATGACGTGTGATGTTATATTTTAATGGCACTCTTGGAGTGTGATGTGATGTTTTATGCTTCGTTGACACGCGGCTTGTCATAATGTTACAAATTTTATTGACACATGCATGTGACGTGCAATGTTTCCTCATTCATTACCGCGCCTACAAAGCGTGTGATGCCTGATATTATATGCATCATCCGACCCTCTATGAAAGAGATCTAACCACAGGTTGAGTCCATGTTTGGCGTTCGACTGAAAATAACTCTAGCTACAAACATGTGTTTCCTTTATAAATAAATACATCATTCTTTTTCATTCCTTACAACTGGATAGGTTCATCAGATAACGAAGAAAAGAAACTATCATATAAACATACAAAAACAGCTCATTAATCATACACTGGTTTCATTTACCCAATCCAGATGGGTTTGATGAAATCAAATCGATTTAATATATTGATAAATACTGTTTGAGTAATATATTGATAAATACTGTTTTAGTAATATATTGATAAATACTGTTTGAGCAATATATTGATATATACTGTTTGAGTAATATATTGATAAATACAGTTTGAGTAATATATGTATAAATACAGTTTGAGTAATATATTGATAAATACTGTTTGAGTAATATGTCGATAAATACTGTTTGAGTAATATATTGATAAATACAGTTTGAGTAATATATGTATAAATACAGTTTGAGTAATATATTGATAAATACAGTTTGAGTAATATATGTATAAATACAGTTTGAGTAATATATGTATAAATACAGTTTGAGTAATATATTGATAAATACTGTTTGAGTACTATGTCGATAAATACTGTTTGAGTAATATATTGATAAATACAGTTTGAGTAATATATGTATAAATACAGTTTGAGTAATATATGTATAAATACAGTTTGAGTAATATATGTATAAATACTGTTTGAGTAATATATTGATAAATACAGTTTGAGTAATATATGTATAAATACAGTTTGAGTAATATATTGATAAATACAGTTTGAGTAATATATGTATAAATACAGTTTGAGTAATATATTGATAAATACTGTTTGAGTAATATATTACGATTAGCACATTTGTCAACGGGTTCCACGTGAATTTAATCGTTATTCCCACATAGCCTTTAATTTCTCGAAATCTGAATCTGTCATCTGCTAAATGTAATAATGTTCATCCTTCCTGTCATAGTTTTGTTTATATTTATTTTACTTTTTTTGTTTCTTCCATGTATGTCATTATTAGTATAGTGTTTGAAAGAATATTGTATTGTTGTGTGCTTAACAAATACACATACTGCTACTGGTCAAATAGAACATTTACAGTTTCTACTGGTCAATCCAACGCGCGAAATAAAAAAAATAAAAAAAAAAACACGTGTTCGTACCTATTTCTTGTACCGATTCGTGCGGAACTCACTCCTCACGTTACGATTCATTGAATACTGTCTTTGCGTTCTGACCAATTTTCAAAGGCGTAGAATAACTTGTCTGCACTAGGAACATTTTACAATGCGAACATTTTACAGATGAAGAAAGGTGAGTGAAAAATGCTTAATTTGAGGTGAAGTAAACGGTCATTCAATAGCTCAGTGGTTAGTGAACTGAACTACAAAGGACAAGGTGTAGGGCTCGATTTGTTCTGGGAAAGTAAAGCGGCACGGGCGTAATACCGACCAGATTACTCCAAAATCATGTGCTGAAGGTCTGTAAAATGTATGGTCACTAACAACATATTCCCTATACGCCATTTGGTGTGACGGGGACTCTTTACTTTACTTAAACGGTCATTGTATCGCCAGGTATATGATTGTGGATATTTGTGATTAAATAATACAAAACTAGGAAGGAGGAAAGGAAGCATTCGATGATTTTGATAACGATCTAATACGAGGAGAAGTTCTTCAAATGATTGCTTTGAAGGAAGCAGTGACGCTTTAACAATTGAAGCCTAGACTGAGAACGAACAACGGCATTGATATTTCAAAATCTACATTATAGAGAGTTGTGAGAAATGCAGGCTTCACTTTTAGAAAGTTGCTGGTAGAAAAAAAAAACATCGTTTTTGAGAAGCCATATCTAGCAGTTGTGAGAAGTCACATCTAGCTGCTGTGAGAAGCCACATCTAGCTGATGTGAGAAGCCATATCTTGCTGCTGTGAGAAGCCACATTTAGCAGCTGTGAGAAGCCACATGTATCTGCTGTGAGAAGCCATGTCTAGCAGCTGTGAGAAGCCATATCTAGCAGTTGGGGTAAGCTACATCTAGCAGCTGTGAGAAGCCACATCTAGCAGTTGTGAGAAGCCACATCTAGCAGTTGTGAGAAGCCATATCTAGCAGTTGTGTGAAGCTACATCTAGCAGTTGTGAGAAGCCATATCTAGCAGTTGTGAAAAGCCATATCTAGCAATTGTGAAAAGCCATATCTAGCAGCGTTGAGAAGAAAGTATTTACGTTAAGTCAAGGGAATGCTTAAAAACGGTTATAATATTGTGTATTTAGATGAAATATGGATCAATGTTCACCACACAAGTAAAAAGAAATGATAGTTCTCAGGTGGAAGTATTAAAAGATCGGTACCTAGCTACAAAGGGCTGCGCTTGATAGTTGCATGTACATGTATCAGGCATAATCGACTGTTGCAGAAGATTGATCTCATTTTTGTTGTATTTAAGTCAAGAGGCAATGGGTTTTATCACTCCGAGATGGAGAGCCACATATTTAGCGAGCGGATTGAGAAAACTGTTCTTCCAACATTAGATCGACCTTCTTGTTTATTAATAACCAATGCTTCATACCACAACGTCGTTGCACAACAAGATAGATCCCGAAAAGGTCCCGACATCATCGAGTACAAAATATCAAATAAAGAGGTGGCTCACGCATGAACATATACTATTTAACGACATGTTTCTGAAACATGTTTTTTATTGTAAAGCAGACACAACGGTCAATATATATTCCATATGGGAAGTTAACACAAGAGCCTGTTTGAGACTACCGCCTTACCATTCACACAGAAATCCAATATAACTAGTTAGAGCAAAAGTCAAAAGACAAGTAGCAGCTGAAAATAAAATCATCAAATTATGCGATGTTAAGATACTTTCAGATCATGCCTTCTCAGCGCTAAACAAAGTTTACTAAACAGAATTTGTGGACCATGTCTTATGTGAAGAAAATAAATATTGAAAGAAGGATTGTGTGTGGGTTATTCAGCAGAAAGAAATAATCAACCTAGTAGACTATTCTGATTCTGAATGAGAATCATTACTCTGAAGAAGTCTAGCTGCGAAATAAATTTACTTGTCAGCATGTTGAGATCACATTGTAAAACATGTCCTTTTAATGATCATTCCATTCATCCGGAAGATTTGACTTCAGTATTAAATATAACCAATTATAATTTGTTCTGCATAAGAAACATGCATTATTGTTTCTACTTTTTCTATTTACTCACCTGATTCCTCCTTACATTGATAATGTTTTCATAGAAACGTGTAGCCTACTAGAGGAAATCAACGCATATTATTTGTTCAGTATATTTGTAACAAGTTTTCCACATATTGATGATTACGCCCGTCTTATAAAAAGGAAATACATTGTTACACTTATTGTCAATTATACTTTTTATGAGCAAAATAATTACTGCATTAACAAATATTAAAGGAACCAGGCACTTAAAGTAAACTGTATTACCTACATTATTTTAAATTATACATTTGTAACGTCATGGACAATGTATGACATCATGCAAAAAAATCAAAATAATCCGCCATGGGGATTTCGAGATATTTGATGAGTTTTTTGGGCATGTGTTTTAGATGTGGTTTCTCACAAATAATGTTTCTTCCACCAACAACTTTCTAAAGATGAAGTCTAGACTTCTCAGTTCTCCATCAAACACATGAAACTTCAACGCTGTTGTTCGTTCTCAGCCACATTTTCAATTGCCTTAGTGTCACTGTTTCGTTCAGAGCAAACTCCGTAACAGTTCCTTATCGATATTGTCTAATCCTTCCTTCATTGCTGTCTTATAATTTTTGAACATAAATATCCATATTCTCGGACTCAGCAATAAAATGGACAGCTACTTAACCACAATATTAGCAGTGTTTTCTTCTCAATAATAAACAACGATAACGACTACCCGTTTACCCTCTCTGTGAAAACATTGATACATTCTCAATGTGATAGTTTGAAGGTTAAGGAAATTCAACTTTAGACTCAATGTAAACAGCGCACAGTAACGAGACAATTTGTTTACACCTTTGAAATAAAAGAGAACCCACGGGCAGTTTTCAAAATACACGCGACGGCGATTAGACCGTGCGAGACATTCGGGCAAAATTTATTTTTAAATTACGCGTGTAATGTTGACCGGTATAAGCTGTCAATATTCTATTTGGCTTGTATATTTCGTTGCATTATATATATATATATATATATATATATATATATATATATATATATATATATATATATGTATATATATATATATGTATATATATATATATTTAAATATTTATTTATATATATATATATATATATATATATATATATATATATATATAAAGGCAACATTGAAACCATTTATTTGTATCCAGTGATTTTTTACAGTTATATTGTTATGACCATAAACAGTTTGCATGCAAACTTTCGTCAATTAAAACCAAACGGTTATTAAGTTATAGCATTTTCAAGAGGGACGTGAGTTTTAGAAACGACTAGAGAATATTTTTGTTTTCCCATGGCTGCTTTTGTTAACATATAAAATACAGTTACGGCACAAGGACTAGCACGAGAAATACATTTTAGTCGTACATTTTTTATAAAAAAGAAACACCATTGAATGTTTTTTTTTTGTAAAATAATGATTTTTTAAAAAAATAAATTGTTTACTCACAAAGTACATTTTAAAAAGTTCAACTAAATTAACGAATTTAGAATTGAAGTCATGAACTTCCAAATCAAATTTAAATTTATGTGCAAAGTAAAAAGTAAAGTGACCCCTGTCACGCCAAGTGTCTTATAGGGAATATGGTGTTAGTGACCATGCATTTTACAAACCTTCGGCACATGATTTTTGGGGTAATGTGGTCGGTATTACGCCCGTGCCGCTTTACTTTCCCTTTAAAAAAATCCGGTACCCATTAAAGGCTGGGTGAACCCGGAAGCCGTCGGATGGGATCGAACCCTACCTCTTGTCCTTTATAATCACTAACCACTGAGCTATCGCAGCTCCCCTTTTGTGTAAACGTGCTCTATAAATAATGACACATGTTATAGTGGGAACAAATTAAACAAACACGTTTCAGAAGATAAAAGCAATGATAAGTTGGCATTAGTATTTAAACATAACAGTTAGAAGCTTTCATTCGAATTTAGAGTTAACAATTAATCTCTTTCAGGTTTCAGAGAGTGCTAAAAGCGTAAGTACAAATGATATAACTGAGGAATATATGAATATGTCAGATTGACGTTCGTACAATTATATCCATGCAGCATGTTAGTATCCGCCTCCATGTCCTTTAACATTTCAGCTTTCATCTGTTAAGTGTGCATTGCGTCGCTAGTTTACGGCTATCAGCGACATAGACGCCCGTTGGCTCACAGTTACGTCTTCATAATGGCTAGTCTTTTTTTGCATTAATTTACAATTTTGAAAGGACACATGTATTTTTACATTCTTTTTTTATATCTATTATTAACTAAAATGTCTTCACTGTAAAATGTTCGCACTGTAGACACGAGAATTCCTGGGATTTTTTTTTTTTTAGTTATTCAAGAGTGTTATAAAGTAGATTTTACTAACAATATTGGGTATCTATATAGAGAGAACGATATAGGAAACAATATGGGTAAACTAATGACCGACGCTTCTGAAGGAACGGAGTGCTAATATCTTGTTGCCAGTAACTAGTAATCTAAAAGTAGAACGTTGACACTTTAGCACATACAAGAAAAAGGGGAGACAAGGGCATAACAATTTACAGGAGCAGAGACAGGATGTAGTAGGAGTAACTAAGAATAGAGGATTGACACTTTTAGTAGGCGGTTGGAACAGGGAAGATCCGTGCAAACCAGCGTGCAATTGCAGATCGGATGCTTTTATTGGGTGTAAACTTGAAACCTAAGAAGGTGGAGTCACCAGAGTTTCTTCTGATCAGGGAAGAGGACAGTGGTGGCTGTGCTAATTGGAAGGTATATAAATGAACAGCCCTACAGATGGATACACGTCTTTGGTCAACTACTGAATATATAGCGTGAAAAGAAAAAGTAAACTACACTGACTTCTAGTTACAACTGCCAATACCGGCTATCACCTAATTTGTAACAAGGAAGGGCAGCACATAGACTATTACAAACTGCGACAGAAAATGATGGCAGAATGTAATGTTGTCGCTAGAACCTAACTAAAGAGTGACGTTATAGCACGTGACGTCACTATGCATTTCTTTCATATACGCTAGTATAATTCAACTAGCAGACCTAGCAATATACTATATGGCAC
The DNA here is from genome assembly GCA_032433765.1 of Megaustenia siamemsis. Taxonomy (NCBI): domain Eukaryota; kingdom Metazoa; phylum Mollusca; class Gastropoda; order Stylommatophora; family Ariophantidae; genus Megaustenia; species Megaustenia siamemsis. The sequence continues at coordinate 37,641,470 of JAVIAB010000101.1, read as the reverse complement.
ATAATTATGTCAACACATTTATTATTGCATGTTGGCTGTCAATAACAAATGTTATTTACATATTTGTTTCTATCAAATCTTGAAATCATCCTTCCACCGATTTGTTATAATATCGTTTTTTTCTGTCATCTCTAACTGATATGAAAATATGAGCTCTGTCAAACGGTGCTCCCTTTTTTAATCTTGGCCATTTATAACATACGTTTTCATTAGTGAAATGGTATACACAACTCTCTGTTATTAGTAACACTTGTAAAATACCATACGGGGCTAGAATAATAAAAAAATATATATAATACATCGTATATAATGTATATACTATTTTGCTTGCACAGAACAGAGAAAAATGACAAGATTTGATAACATATCTTTAGAAGGATAGAGAAATGCTAGAATACAAGTTTAGATAAGAGAAAGAATATCTGGGTCTATGCCCTATGAGTCGGCTACGGCTCGAAAGGTCAATAGATAGATATATAATTTATAAATGTATGTAAATGAGGAATAAACACACTAAAAATAGACGTAGATGTGATTTGAAAACAATCGTTTAAGCGTCAATACAGATTCAGTATGAATTTGCTGGTAGCATGAAGAAACAGTTATAGCATATATTAATATATATCATTATTTGATAGGATTCCACAAGCAATGTCAGCCATGTTTAATTACGACACTAACGAAATGACGGAACCATCTCTCTAACAACATATATATGATTATTGCGAACAGTCGTGGGATTTCTATTTCAATACAACTACGGAACAATGGCACTAATCCTGTTATTGAGAGTAAAATATAGCCCTGGAACTGAAATGCTTTAGAAGGATATCAATAAATCTGTCAAAGAAAAGAAAGTACTTAACACCATCCAACGAGCCACTTGGACAATTAAAGTTCAGCTGTCAACAGTTAATGAGAAAATACAACTAATAGAGTGTGGATAAGGGACAAAAACTACAGGGCCTGTTGAAACTGTTCTTCATAGCACATTACCGAACACAAGAAGACAACAAAGACACAAGAAGACAACAAAGACACAAAAAGACAACAAAGACACAAGAAGACAACATAAACACAAGAAGACAACGAAGATATAAGAAGACAACGAAGACACAAGAAGACAACATAAACACAAGAATATAACGAACATACAAGAAGACAACGAAGATACAAGAATATAACGGAAATACAAGAAGACAACGAAGACACAAGAAGACAACGAAGATACAACAAGACAACAAAGACACAAGAAGACAACGAAGACACAAGAAGACAACAAAGACACAAGAAGACAACATAGACACAAGAAGACAACAACGACACAAGAAAACAACGAAGACACTAGAAGGCAACGAAGACACAAGAAGACACAACGAAGACATATGAAGAGGTAGGGAAAAAATGTCAGGAAGCTACAGCTATACCGTTTATCATATCTTAGAAACCAACATTGGTTATTGGTTATGGAAGGCATCGGTATCACTGCAAACGAATTAAATGTCATAATCGCTCAACCGGCCGTGCCAGTGGAATCATCCGAATTACTAACTCATCTCCCAAACGAAGAAAGGTAACTGTAGTCCCCATCGTAGCAGTCTAAGCACACGCCAAAAGACATTAGGCGAAACCGCGCAGGAAGTGAACAGAGCCAACTGTTCCCTGCCATACGATATCATCATTCATCGTAAACAATTGGAATGTCGAAACATGATCAAAACGGATGAGATACACAGCTCACGGTGTGCACAGAGCACTTAACTCAGTAGCTCTGCAACAAGCCGGACTTGGAATATGAGGAAACTGCAACAAGGAACAATTTTCAGACATAGCCTTCAATGGTTCCTGCCGCCTATCCACCATATACCGGAAGTTCACGTCCTCCCGAAAATGATGATCGTCATACTGAGAACAAAAAATGTGTAGCGCTTGATGATGTTAGGACATCGTTCTTGACTCCAACCGAACATATAAATACACAGTTAGTCGTCGAATTATCCCTGTCACACATCAAACAACAGACCCTACCGTTAGCATACAATGAACGAAACACGGTGCAAATTCCCCAAGGAGGAAAATCTTCGGTCGACTTGACGGAGCAGTCCACATTATTGCGTTTCAGCATGTAAATAACTTGCGTCAAACAATTCCAACGTCGGTCATTGAACAGCACTCAATGCGATGTAAACCGCATGTCAACATTAGACGGTGAAGGCCGCTTTTACAATACTTGACTTGTCAAAAAGGAACATTGCTGTGTGTACTCGGCAGCGCAGATTTGTCCAATTTGTCGGCGCAGATTTGCTATGTAGAACATTTTTTTTTATTTCAACACATAAATTGCATCAGAGAGCCGAAATTAATCAAACCCCAAATGCATTTTCTGCAGCGATCAGAAGAACCTGGAACGTTCCACCATTTTGAAACGGAAGTCTCAGAAACCAACATGTTAGAGTTGAAAGAACATTGCTCTAGCGTCATCAAAAGTGATCTAAGGAAATATAAATAGATATACGACCTTGAATTAATTTTGAAAACAGATTCACGAGTTATATACTGAGGCACTGTCAACTACTGACATGAATAGTTGTGTACATGCCGCAGTGACAATATACTTATGGTTAAACTCTTCTCATTTGGTATTGAAGATGTGTATTTTGGCATATATATTGAGAATGTGTTTAATTTTGTTTCTATTAAAGTTATTTTTTATCTATTCTTATCTAATAGGCTCCAGAAATTGTTCAATTTGTAAGTGACGCCATTTTGAACTTATATCATTGCTAAACCGAACTTGTGAAATTGGTATTTTAACCATAACAATTATTCAGTGTTGCAAAATCCATCAAAGAAATGACACATCATAAACTAATTGTGGGTAGCCAGGTTAACTAGAGCGTATCCGTGAGGAAGCATATCCGCGAGTTATCATTTACAAATGTAACAAAACCGAATCTTATCGACCAAAAAGTAGCATTTGTCCATCAGCACATACTTGTGAAGTACAACTGGCTTTGTCTTTGAAGATGGGAGCCGCGATAGCTCCGTGGTTATTGAACTGGACTACAAAGGACAATAGGTAGGGTTCGATCCCAACAGGCGGCTTCCTTCACCCAGCCCTTTAATGGGTACCGGATTTTTTTTTTTTTTTTTTGGGGGGAGTAAAGCGGAACGGGCGTAATACCGACCACATTACCCCAAAAATCATGTGCCGAAGGTCTGTAAAATGTATGGTCACTAACACCATATTCCCTATACGCCACTTGACGTGACGTGAGTACTTTACTTTTTTTTACTTGTCTTTGAAGTGGTGGGTAGCGCTCTGTTGGCTTTTATAGAGACAATGAAAACAGGCCTGTTTGCTCTCTTATCCCAAGCACATAACGGTGGCGTCATCAGTTTTCTAGCACATTCTTTCCATGTGGGCAAGCTTAAGATGTGTTCGTGAATCATTTCAGAGGAAGAGTTATGTTTACAGCACTCGTAGAAAAAATGACAATTAATCAACGACAGAAAAAAACAAAGAACAATATACGATCATAAGCAGGATCGAACGCATGTTCAGTGGCACATCGCCTTGCCACGAGAAGTCGAACTCTAGGGAACACTGCCAAATCAGCTAACTAAAGAAATTAGCTATCATTGGCGATGTCTTTCAAACAGGTGTTCTCATGACTACAGCATAGAGCTGCGATCGCAGCTCAGAAATGAATTGTGTATCTGTATTTTTTTCTGTTAAGACATGTATCTCCCGGAGTGGGTAGGGCTGAAGATTCCCGTTGCAGAAAAACTTTTATAGGACGAAACAGCACGAATAGTAGTTTCTAGTGATTTGGTGTCAGGTCGGGTAATTTTACCTGCTACTGTATGCAGTAAACAGTACAACCTGTGGCTGCCTTTCTGCTTTGTAGGTAAGCTCGGGAGAGTAAAAGGCTAAGGGAGGGTACCCCGAAGTAAAACAGCCCCACTGCCTTGTGGGTGTGATTTTTTTAGTCAAATGCTAGCGGAACCAACCGTAAACAAACTGACGGAAGGTAACAGAAAACTACCGTCGCAATTTCTTTGTATAATCATGAATCGACACAATTTTAGACATAACAACAACAACGTTAAGGGGAATTCCCATGGAAAACCCTCGTTCGATAGGGGATATCATGTGCTACAGGTGATAGCCGATCGTCATCAAGCTACTGTAAGCAACAATATTTGGGAACTTTGTTAACCTCAGACGGACGATGTACACAAGAGGTGAGATGCAGAATGGTTCAGGCAAAGGCAGCTTTCCAAAAAAGAGGAAAATATTATGCAATCCATTTTTGACAATAGAAACAAGAAAAAGAGTTCTTAAATGTTACGTATAGCCAGTCTTAACATATGGATGCGATTCATGGACAATAGGACAACAGACAATAAAATCACCGTAGTCTGTAGAAATGTGGTTTTACAGAAGAATGTTGAGAATACCATGGACAGCTAAGAAGAGTAATGCAGAGGTTGTGAGAGAGGTCAAAGCAAAAAGAGAGCTAATTTCCAATGTTAGAGAGACAATCATAATTTTTTGGCCATGTAATGAGAAGAGAACAACTGGAATATATTGTAACAACTGGAACAATTGAGGGACGAAGAGATAGAGGGAAGCAAAGAGACAAAATAACTTACAGCTTTAGAGAATGGCTTGGCAGACGAGTAAACAAATAATAAATTAATATCATTATGTATTACACCTGAGAATACCTGCGTGAAAGACATTGTCAATGATAGCTAATTATTTTACTTAGCAGAGTTGACAGTGTTCCCTAGCGTTTGGCGTTTCGTGGCAACGCGATGTGCCATTGAGTACGGGTTCGATCTTGCTTCGGACCATAAATTGTTTTTTTTTTTCTGTTGTTGATTACTTGTCATTTTTTCCGTGTGCTGTAAACAATCCTCTTCCTCTGAAATGAATCGCTGATTATCGCCTCGGAAGTTTCCCTCTATAATAATGTTTATTTATTATTATTTGTCTTCCGATTTTTTACTTCTTGTGGAAAATCAATGCAGTTGGCTTGCATTGCGCCAGTGTAATACTGTTTCTCCTGCAATAACATATTAACTAATACTCTCGTGGTGAAGTAAAAAAAGGGTGAAGTGCCCCCTTGGGTACGCCAAGTGTCGTATAGGGAATATGGTGTTCTTCTTCTACCATTCAGCTCCCTGTGGAGCATATGTCTTTAACAAACACCTTCCATGTCGTTCTGTTTCTTGCCATTTTTTTAAGATCATTCCATGTCTTCCCCATCATCTTCATCAATGATTCTATCTGCCTTCTCCAAGAAATCGAATATAGTTTTGGTGACCATAAATTTTACAGACCTCCAGCACATGTTTTTTGGGGTAATGCGGTCGGTATTACGTCCGAACCGCTTTACTTTCCCAGAAAAAAATCTAGTGGGTGAACCCGGTAGCCGTCAGTAGCAATCGAACCTTACATATTGTCCTCTGTAGGCCAGTTCACTAACCACTGAGCTATCGCGGTTTCGTGATGTAGTATCTATCAGCAAAGATATAGAAGCCTGACACCATATCTTTCAGGAGGGTATCAACCATTTTGATGGAATTTCCACTGGTGGCATTTGTTGCGGGGTCATATGAGGTGTTAGCACCATAATATGTTAGGAAGGATAAAACAAAACCTGTGCTGCTGTTTACAAAGCCAACACTTTGTATATGGCATTTTCTTGGCTTTGTCGCAATTGAACTGCTTGTACTTCCACTTTCTTTTGAAACCAATCATTTCATCTATGGAAACATTTTTAGTGGAGTAAAAGCAGCTTCGAAATTGGATGTTAGCATATCAACAACAATGTATATTTGGCTTCTTCCTTCAGATAAAGGCTCACCAACATGCAACAATGTTGCACTAAATACTCAGAAATATATCTCGCTGAACATTTTTAGAATAAAAAGGAGTACTGAAACATTCAGTCCCCGACGAGAAGTAGTTGCGCAGAGAAGGCCTGACATCTAGTCCTATGGAAACTGTCGGTGCCATACAATGTTTAAATTACTATCGTAAAATCTGCTTCCAATTATTGAAACACGATCTCTTTAACGCAGGTGCATTTATACTTATTTTATGTCTAGCATATTCATTGATATAACTGATAATAAAATCAAGAGTGTTGTCAGTAAGAGACTGTTGTAAGAGACGAGTGTTGTAAGTAACTGTTGTCAATGCCTTGAAACAACATAAATGGAATCCAGTGGTCATTGATCAAACAACTTGATGATTTAGATTTTGCTGATGTCATAGCTCTCCTATCACACAGTCATCAACAGATGCAGGATAAAATGAGCATACTTGATGAAAGATCACAACAGCTAGGACTGAAGATTAATGGAGATAAGACCAGCATTATACGAATTAATACAGTTGGCAATAGCCAAATAAAACTAGGAGAAATACCTCTACTAGATCTTACATATATCTGGGCAGTAATATAGATAAAGAGGGGGAAACAGGAAATGATACCAAAATAAGGATATCAAAAGCAAGAGAGCTTTCATTGCACTGGGAAACATATGGAAATCCAAAGAAATTAGGTGAAATACAAAAATAAAAATTTTCAACTCAAATATTACGTCGGTCCTATTTTATGGCTGTGAAACATGGAGAACAAAATTTACAATGTTGTAATCTTAACAACATACTCACGATTTAATCCATCACTCACAATTAAGCATCCACTTATGTGATATGGTAAAGGTTCATCATATTTATTTTATGATGTTGTCAATCAAAAACTTGTGTTTGTTCTTTCCTTTAGCCTTTCCAGTTTAAGTATTTGTTCTTTAACATTAACAATGTGTCTTTATTTGATCATATGCTTTGTTGGATTACGTTGCTCACCTTAATGCACTTGCACTTTCTATATTTATATCAACGTTCTGTTTATCTACAATGAGATTTCCAGAACATGTAACGTTCTTTGGTTAACAGTTAATGCTCCTGTTTTGTATATTATGTAACGTATCCTGAAAGACTAGCCCCTTCACTCAATTGTACATAAATCAGTAACTATAGTTCGTTTCATAACTCGTGCCCAACTTTTAAAATCGATATCTTTTTAACCGCTTTTTGTAAGTTGTTCAAAATTGGCATGTAAAGTTATAATGATTAGAACCCAACAGGGAATTAATTTCATTAAAAAAAAAGCATTTGGTTATTATTGTTGCTTATTTGATTATATAAATTTATAACAACCCATTGATGTAGTCAAAACTTAATGTTTACAGTATTTTAAGTTAAAATAGTGATAAAAATTCATACACGGTCAAATTGACGTGTTTGTACGCTTTCAACGTGGGTTTTCTGACACAATTAGACACTTGTAAAAAACACGAGACATTGTGTGTTCCATTTCCGTTCATTCAGCGCCAGTGACGTGGAACGATAACATTTATCATGAGTCTTAAAATGAAATTCAGCAGTTTACAAAACATCGCAATAAAAATGTATGACTATTTTTGCAAAGAGGCTAAACGAGGAAGATTATTTCATTCTTTAGAAAACCATGAGAATAGGACAAGACACATTTTGGATTTATCTAAAGGGTCATTTAATCGCTGGATTCAAGCACGTGACCGTCAATGTTCAAAATATACAAAATCACAAGGAAGAGCAAAAGTGTTGGATAATTTCGACAGTGAACTTATTAGAAGTGAAATTCACAAAATGTTGGGTATGAATGAAACTGTTACAATAAGAAAATTAAAAGTATCGCTGTAAAAGAACAACAGTATTGAAATATCAAAGTCTACATTATGGAGGAATGTGAGAGCTGCAGGCTTTACATTCAGAAAGTATTCCAATGGACGAAACATCATCTGTGAGAAGCCACATATAGTAGTCATGAGAAGCAAGTACTTACGTGAAGTAAAAGAGGTGCGCAAGCAAGGTTATGATATTGTGTACTTGGATGAAACATGGATCAATGCTCACCACACTAACCAAAGGGAATGGCAGTCATCAGATGGAAAGATTAAGAGAGTAATACCTAGCAGCAATGAATAGCGCTTGATAATTGCGCATGCAGGTAGTCGACAACATGGACTAATACAGAATGCAGAGCTCATTTTTCTTTCAAAATTCATAGACAATCGGGATTATCACTCTGAGATGAATGGTCACATATTTAGACATTGGATTGAAAATTCTGCTCTCCCATCACTAGACCGACCATCTTGCCTAATAATGGACAATGCAGCGTACCACAACATTGTTGCACTTGAAGATAAAGTCCCGACGTCATCCAGTACAAAAGATGCTATTAAGATATGGCTCACAAAGGAGCACATACAATGTAATAACATGTACTTAAAACCTGAATTACTATCTCTAGTAAAGCAAAAACAAAGGACAAAGATTTTTCAAATATATAAGATTATCCAAGAGCACGGTCATATAAGTTTGAGGACCATGCTCATTTAAATCCAATAGAACTAATATGGGCAAAATTAAAAGGACAAGTGGCAGATGAAAATACAACATTCAAAATATGCGATGTAAAGACTCTTGCTAATCTCGCTTTATTAAATATAGACAAAGATTATTGGGCTAAATGTGAAGACCACGTCTTAAAACAGGAAGAGGAATATTGGAAAAATGATGGTTTGTGCAATGTTCAACCCCAAACAGTTATTAATCTTTTAGACTCGTCTGATTCAGAATGAAAGTATATAGCCCCCACAATGTTGGCCCCTATATTACCTTAAATTAGTTCATCAAACGGTCCTTATCAGGACCACACAACTATGAAAATTGGACATACAGGTATACCTTGATATTATCGTCCGTCCTCGAACTGAGAAGACAATAATTATCCTGGTGTTTTGTCTTGTTAGGTTATTTCCCCATTACGGCCACGCCTTTACCTAGTGAAAATTAATCACAGACCAGCAACTACGGTAATTTCTATTATTTAGGCGTTCACAATTTACAATTTTGACAAACATCAAAGAAATTCGCCGCTTTAAGAAAACTGCAGCTGCAAGATATTTGTTAAATATATATTTAAAGGGTCTTTTGCATTGTAATAACATTTGGGAAATTTCAACAGTATTTAACAAATGGTTACTGAGTAATAGCGCTTTGAAGTTGGGCACATGATTTGAAACAAGCTATAGTTTTATCTAAAGATATGAACATACAGGAAACATGAACAGATACATTATGCTGGAGAATAGTAACCAAAAAAAAAATGTTGTGATTGTATTTTAGACTTGAAAGCTAATTCCAGTAAAATATAAAAAAAAAAAACAAAGCTGTGAGTGTTCTTCCATGCCCAGCATACTACACTCAGTGACACAGACAACATGACCAAACACAAAAACATGAACATACTATCAGCTAAATTATCAACTCCAGGACTCCAGGATAGGACATGTTACTTGACGCTCACAGGAAGGTTTGTGTTCACAAGCATTTGATGGCGTAATTAAATCATTGGAAACAACTGTTATGAGATGTATACTAATATTGTAATTGCATATCTTACCTTTAGAAAACATTCGCTGTTAATTATGTAAGTAGTGAGAATGTTAATTATGTAAGTAGTGAGAATGTTAATTATGTAAGTAGTGAGAATGTTAATTATGTAAGTAGTGAGAATGTTAATTATGTAAGTAGTGAGAATGTTAATTATGTAAGTAGTGAGAATGTTAATTATGTAAGTAGTGAGAATGTTAATTATGTAAGTATTGAGAATGTTAATTATGTAAGTAGTGAGAATGTTAATTATGTAAGTAGTGAGAATGTTAATTATGTAAGTAGTGAGAATGTTAATTATGTAAGTAGTGAGCATGTTAATAATCGTCATCATTATCATGTGCCATACCGGTTGGAGTAGACGATCATGGCCTTCCACAATCGTCCATGCATCGTATCAGTTCTGTGGTTGACTGTTTCCCATGCTATGTCACCGAGCTATTTAGTATTTTATCTCTTTGCCGTCCGCGATTTCTTTTTCCTCGTATTTTGCCAGTTGTAACAAATTATTCCAACTTTCCTCTTCTCATGATGTGCTCGAAAAAAATGATTGTTTCTATCTTATGCTTTTTAGGAGCTCCTTTTGGTGTTGGCCTATTTGTTGGTCTTTTTAGTTGTCCAGGGAACTGTCAACATTCTTCTGACAAATCCCATGTATGTGGACTCTTATGGGTTTTTCATTTGTTTATCTACTGTCCATGACATACTTCCATTGGTCAGAGTTGGCTCAATATGGCACCGATGAACTCACTATCTCACTTATATTGAGATAGGTGTGTTGCTTAAGATGTTTTTTTTTCTTTTTCTGAAATACTATTTTGGCCTGAGCAATTCTGATTTTCATTTCTGTGGTACATTTTCCATCTGAAATTATTATTGTTCCCAAGTATTTGAAACGATGCATTTGTCATGTTTATATTTATGCTACATGATGGTGCTGATTGTTTTTGTTTCTATGACCATTACTTCTATTTTCTTACCATTCAGACTGAGACCTTTCTTGTTGCTTTCTTTTAATATTATATCAATCATTTCTTGTAATTCGTTTTCTGATTCTGCAATTACGACTGTTATCCGCATATCTCAAATTGTTTATGTTGTGAAAATTCATTTCAATTCATTTTTTGTCTACTACTGATATCTTACTATTTTCGCTGTAAAGTGAAAACAAATCCTGTAACAGAACACAATCTTGTCTGACACCCCGTTTTATATATTTGAATTGCCCTGTTTGGTTGTTAATTCTTATGGTTGCTGTTTGTTGCCTGTGCATGCTTTTCTATGATTCTCAGATCCTTGACATCTATGCTTTATTGCTCCAGCATATTGATTATTTCCACATGCTTTACTTTATTTTAAATGATTGTGTGTAATCTATAAAACACATATATATGTCTTTCTTTAACTCTATAGCTCCTTCTATCAATGTTCTTTGGATGTAAATTGCATTATTGGTGGTCTTTTCTTCCACAACTATAAATTCTATCTATCTATTGACCTTTCGAGCCGTAACCGGCCCATAGGGCGTAGACCAAGATACACCTTCTCCTATATGAATTTTTTGTTCTAGCAGTTTTCTTTTAAAGATATTTTATCAAATCTCGCCATCTGTCTCTGTTCTGTGCAAGCAGTTCTATCTCATTGAGGGAGCCGATTTCTGCTGCTCTTGACTCTCTCATCAATGTTCTTCTCAGTGTCTCCCTGGGTCTTCCTCTTTTTCTTTTACCTGTTGTTTCCCATATGAGGGCTTGCTTTGCTATTCGGTTATTATCTCTTCTCATCACATGTCCAACGTATGACCTTCGTCGTTTCTTTATTACTGAAGATATTAGTGGTTGATTGGCGATTTCTCTAATTTCCTCGTTTGTTTTGAATTCGTTCCATGCTATACCAAGTATTTTCCTTAACATTTATTTTCGAATGCGTTCAACTTTGTTTCTATATCTCTTGTTGTTTTCCAGCTTTCACACGCATACGTAAGGGTTGATAGTACATTTGATTTGAATAGCCTAAGTTTTGTGTTTGTGCTGATAAGTTTTGATTTCCACAACTTTTCAAGGTTTCTGAAAGACATTGATGCTTTAGCTACTCTGATTCTAACTTCTTTGCTATAACTTGGTACAACTTTGCTACAACTATAAATTGGTCTTCATTTATTTGTGATTGTAATTGTTCCTTACACGTCTCATGATTATTGTTAGTAATATTTTCGTGATATGGCTCATGAAACTAATAGAGCGATGGTCCTCACAATGAGTGACGCCTGACTTCTTCGGTATGGCTACAAAGATAGACTTTAATAGATCTAAGGGTATGTGTTGAGTGTTATAAATGTCATTGAGAAGTATTGGTATGACTTGTACTCTCAGCTCTACTAATGCATTTATCTCTTCGATTGTTATATTGTCGGGGCCTGGAGCGTTGCACCTTTTCATATGTCGAATTGCATCCTCCACTTCACTTTGCATTATTGGTGTGCCGACACTTTTACTTATTTTCCTCCAGTTAATTCATTTAACTGATTGTGCATACATGTTGAGTCTTTCTTTTTTTTTTCCATTTATTCATATTTTTTGCTTTAACCATCCATCCTTTTCTTCTCTGCGTGTATTTAAAAAAAATGTTTCTGCAATATTTTGTATGTCCATTCTTCTTCCTTCAGTTTTCGTCTTTTGTCATTAGTTCTAGTATTTCTTCTGGCATCCATTTCTTTGTGTTGATTCCTTCATTCACTGGTATTACTTCTTTTGATATTTGTTGATTCGATTGTTTGAGCATTTCCCACTGCTCCTCGATGTTCTGTATTTTCTCAATAGCATTATATCCCATTTGTACTATCGCCCTGTACCTATCAATCATATGTTTATCTACTCTAAGCACATCTAGTTAACATTTCATATTTCTTGGGGATGTATGTGTCTTCTGCAGTTTCATTTTCAAACTACTGGTACATGGTCACTATTGCAATTTGCTCCTGGTCTTGTTTTAACAGATGTTAGCCCACTCCTTCTCTGTATCAGTATAAAATACATTGTAATGTGTATTTTTTTCTGGTATTTGCCATGTGCATAGTCGCCTAGGATGTTGTATGTGAATAATGAATAGTCAAAGTTGTGAGCTCACAATTACCAAGTAATACAGTTCATGTATTGTTCTTCTTCTCCTTCATTTCTGCTCCCTGCTGAGCCTGTAAGTAGAGGTTCCCTTCACGCCTTACTAGGCGTATTGGGAATATGGTGTTAGTGACCATATTTTTCAACAACCATGGCGCATTTTTGGATGATGTGGTCTGTATCACGCCAGGTCGCCTTTACTTCCCAGAAATATCGTTGGTACCCATTTGTTTAGAGGGTGGGTGAATTCCGGAGCCTTGTTAGTCAGAAAAAAAAAATCCGCCACTGTTTGCGATCAAGCCCGGAACATGTGGAGCATGGATCTTCAATAAATACATTCCAAGTCGTTCTGTTTCTTGTAACTGTTTTGAGATCATTCCATGTCTTCCCATTCTCTTCTTTTCTGATTCAATGTGATTCTCCAAGTACATAACGGTCATCCTCTTTTCTACTCCCCTGGATATTCTAAAAAGAGCTTGCCGTTTAATACACCCTGTTGGCTTCCGCAGGGTGTGTCCTATCCACCTTCATTGTATCTCCTTGTCCACTGATTCTGGACTGGCACTTTTCCATATTTCGACTTGATATGATGTGAATAATGCAACTTTATGCAGAACCATAGTTGCATATTTGCCAACAGGAACAGACTATACAGTACATGGCAGTATGTGCTGGATACATGACGTTGACATTCAAGTAATAGTACATTATGAAGTAGTATATGTCAACGATTTCAGCTGTGTTTACATCAACCATCATACAAGTCATTCATTATTTGTTACTGTAAAACTATGTATCATGGTTATGGTTATTAGAAGCCCCGTAATCACTGCAAACTAATGCAATTGCATAACTGCTCAACCGTCCGTGCCAGTGGAGTCATCCGAATTAACATTTCATCGAATAGCCAAACAAAGAAAGGCTGATGCAGTCCCTATCGATAAAAACAAGTCACACGTAAAAAGATATAATGTGTATTATCGCACCGACAGTGAACGCATCTGAACTGTTTTTCGTCATACGATATCATCATTCATCGTAAGCAATTTGAATATATAAACACCATCCGAATGAAACACACAGCTCACGGTGTGCACATAGTACTATTCAGCAGCTTCGGCAGTAGGGCGGACTTTAAAAATGAGGAAACTGTAACAAGGAACTCCTTTCAGACAGTACCTTAACCGTTCCCTGTTTCCTATCCGCCATATTGACCCATATGTTTCAGGGAATCTGGTTAACGTTTGGGCAAAAGTGCATTGACATTTCTCGTGATGGCGGTACTGATGTGATAGTTTATTTCGGAACTTCTACCCATTTGATACTCATATCAAGACAATTGCCATGTTTTTGTTTTTCTTTTTTAAAGAAAACATCCGGTTAACGATTGAGAATCATATTCTGACCAAAATTTGCTTTACAAACTTGAAAGATACAAAATGTAATTCATTCCATCCTTCCATGACAATTTTTTTGACGGTTACAATGACATCGCCTGTCCTCTTGTTCTCTATGATTGTATACGCCTTGTTTAGGTCACTTCTATGTTTACTTGTTCAAAACCGCACTTCACATACATGTATGTTCGTTACATTTAAGATTGGTCATTCTTTGCTTCACGTATTAAAATAACCATCTGTTTGTTTGTACATTTCTTAGATGTATCATGTGGTAGATCTTTTTGCATTTGCCACTGTTGAAGCCAATTAAGTTAAAACTGTGGCCGACTTTGTTCTGTCTTATCTGCAAAGTTTCAACAATACTGTCATGTGCTATTTTACTGCATCTTTTCGGATTTGCTGCGGTTTTCTAAACTGTTGTTTAACGTAAGGTCCGAGCTGCCAGGGAATTGAAGGGATTTACTAAATGATATGAAATATGTTGACAAATATATGTTTTGGAAATTGACTTTCATAATTTCTCTTTCAGGTCGACGAGAAGATCAAGCAGGTAGACAACATTATTTAGATCTTGATTGACTGTGGGTACACAGGCGTACAAAACTGAGCGTGCACCGACATGATCAAGTAATGCTGTAATCCATTATTATCCATGTTCAAAATGGACAAACATGAACGAATAATTATTGCCGGATTAAGCGGAACACGATATTCGATAACTCGTGAAAATCGTCTTTTGTTGCTGACACAGTTACATTTTCTTGTTATCCCGACAAAGACAATCTTTCTTTTTATGCTTAAAAAAGTATGCAACCCTTGTTAGAGCACATATCAGTCATATGACCGTTGACTTCAGACGTACAATCTTACATATATCTGGGTAGTAATATAGATAAAGAGGGAGGAACAGAAAATGTTACCAAAATAAGGATATCAAAAGCAAGAGGAGCTTTTGTTGCACTGGGAAATATATGGAAATTAGGTTAAATACACAAATAACAATTTTCAACGCAAATGTTACATCCGCTGTGAAACATGGAGAACAATAAAACTGACAATCATGAAGATACAGACTTTCATTAATTGATGCTTACATCGAATAAACGGAAATAGCAGGGAAAAATCACTAACATAGAATTATGGAAATGTGCCAGGCAAATACCAGTGGATAGAGAGATACAGCGAAGACGATGGCGCTGGAAACGACACACACTGCGGAAGCCAACTTAGAAAATTACACAACATGCCCTTTTTCGGAATCCCCAGGGGTAAAGGCAAAGAGGAAGACCAAGGAATTCTTGGAGAAGACAGATATAAGCAGAGATGAAGATGATGGGGAAGACATGAAATGATCTTAAAAGAATGACAAAAAACAGTACGACTTGGAAAGTTCTTGTTGAAGACATATGCTTCACTGGGAGCTAAAAAGGTAGATAAATAGATATACCGTTGACTTGACTTAATCAGGTACTAGAAATTCATTTAGCATAAATATTCACTTAATATCAATCGTATGTATCTATCTTGCCTGTAAGTCCAGTTTTATACTGAGGAATCACAATGAGTGATGTTACATACTCAATTACTTTAAATATTGTCACAAAAAGCTCACCTCTTCGATTCACTAACACTGTGGAATTTAATACAATAATGCAATCTCCTGAAATCATCACACGGATTAAACAGTTTCAAAAAAATGTGTATGTACCTCAGTCTCATCTTCTTCCCGTTACTACATAATCCCTATCTCCTCCACCCACATCTATTATTACTTCAAAATAGTCAAATCGATTCTATTAAGGCATTAGTTACCTCCATCAACTACAACCTACTAATGTAACAACTCTCCAAGAAACTACTATCTTTTTAGTCCCATCCTGTCCTTCGCTTATCTTATTATGTCACTATTCTTATTTACATATACACTTCCCCTCTTCTTCATCTACATCATAAACGTCTTCAGAAACCACCTTACACATCTTGTCACAGTACATTTCTAACTGTATGTGTTGACAAACATTACTCCAACTCGCTATCTCCCTTTAAAGTTTCGTTAACCTGATTCACTATTTTATTGCATATCTTCTCTTCTTCAACTTATTGTATTCTTACTATTAGAATTCATCATTACTTGATCCTTCCATTCCCACCACCTTTCCTTATTTCACTTCAGCATCTGTCATCCATTGTCAAATTCCTATTATTTACCACCCATGTCTATTCCTTTTTCTTATCCTGTCTCTTCTCTCTCAATGTTGTTCTCGGTGTACCACCAACATTACCGCTTGTTAAATATCCCTTCTCTGAAATATACTGTCATGTCTCCGAGGTCTCCTTCACACTGGCTCCACTCCTCATCACCCAACTCGTTTATATCTTTCAATCTCCAATCTTCCTCATATTTATCCCTCCTCTACGCACTCTATCTCACTAAAACGTCCAGTTAGTCTATCAATCCTTTCAGGCAGCCTATTTTCTCTTTTCTCTCAGTCCGACAGGTGTTGGATAAACAATGTGTTTTCTTCCTGTACTTAGCTGTTCCTTTCCAGCATTTGTGTGGTTATCTGTTCTATCTTTTTTACATGTCGTCAATAGAGTGGTCCCTGCTTTTTGCTTGTTCAGTTTTTTTTTTCAAACTTTTCTTCCAAATGTCTTATTATTTCATCATTTCTCCACATCTTCATTGAAACTGATAATGTCATCTATCCTAAATTATGAGTCGTACGTTTACAATCTATTAACTTGGCTTGATTTTCTTATTTTCCTCTCCTGATTTCTTAATTTCATTATCGTCTTAAAACTGTCAATACAAAATATCTGGCTACTGAACTGATAATCTCCACATTAGAGATGGAATACTATAAAGTGATCAGCCAACTATCCTGGTTGGACACAAGAATCAAGAAAGTCGTCTAAAGGAATAAATAAATAATTAAGAACTGAATGGCTGCAGATGTATATAAGAAAATAGCAATAACTTAGTGTGATCAAATCAGCCACCATAAAATAATTGGTCAGACACTACAGTTTCTATGAAATGTAAACATGGCACGGGTAGACGATGGAAATTACTGTCCCTAGAGATAACACTCTGAGGTTGAAGATATAGGCAAAAGAAGCAACAAGAATATCATCAAACGATTTATGTTCTCCTCTCTAGAGGTCACTTCGTGATATGTTGATTGATAATTGATGACAAATTGACGCCGTTCTACTCTTCACCAAACCCGTCTTTGCTCAGTCGATTTTTGAAATAATGGAAGTACATGGTTGAATGGTGTATGGTATATGAAGAGAAGTATGAACATAAATCCTCCTGTATTATATTTCAGAGAAATGGTTCACACGTCTTGGTAAGTGATCCAGAGCTGACTTATAAAACGAATTCGTCAAACTGTGTGAAAGTCTAATGTTTTATTAAATATTTTTATGTTTCAACATTTGATGTATTTCATATTTACTGTTTTCACACTGTTTAGGCTGGGTCTTGTTGATGGAGACGAAACCCACAGTACATGGATAATCGATAATTGTGGAAAATTATATTTTACTGAATATGCCACAACTTAGCTTCGACATTTTTCATCGCCTTAAGAAGCGTATTAACATATTACCAAAGAAGAGTATCACATGAAAATATCGGCGAGAATGTATTACTTTGTAATTGTCGAGAATTGAGCCCAGATTAAATAAAGGTCATTTACGATATCAAGATTGCATGACGGCAACGGCGATAAAACACACACACACACACACACACATCCATACACACATTTTCCTGGTGAACAATAACGTGTAAGAAAGAAACACCAAGAGGACATTAACACAAGTCTAGCCGGTAGATTTCGTTTTTAAAACAGACCTGACTTTATACGACCATAGAAGTCGTTGCATACATCGGTGTTATATACATGGTCATATTATCGACGGGTTTATGAAACAGCTCGCGGTTTTGGAACGTATTGCTCTCATCCTGTAGTGATCATCATGAGGTCACATGCCCTCTATAGAACGTTGTGTTCAGCACAACCCTCCTAAAAGAATCTCTGCCTTCTGGCACATCTACCACTTCTTCTGTGATGTCTTAAAACTACATTCTTCTTGGTTTACCACTGAGGTGTTGCTCAGGAGTCATGACTTCCATTATTGTTCTTTCCAGACCTGTCGTGTCTTTGTGGTCATGTTAGTTTAATGTGTTCTATAGAATGGTGGTTTATAAGTCAAATCTTTTAAATCTTTAAATACTCTAATGTCCGCTTTGCTTATTTTTCATTATTCTTTATTTCGAAAGAATCGATTTTCTTCCTTGCCGTTTGCGAGACTGGCCATCATAATCATAATGATTCATAATCATATGTTGCTATCGAGAAGACACATGTCCACAATAATTTGTGGTTTACCGTCTTGCTCGTAATGTGTCACATGTTCTTCTTGGCGTTTAATTTTTTTTGTTGAGTTTGTAATCATTTGCTCTCTTTCTGGTAGTCTTCATTGTTAGTTACAGCAGATCCCAGATAATTAGAGTCTGTTACAATTTCAAGTCCTTCACTTCGGTAATGATTTTGTGTTAACTTTTTGCCTTGTATCTTATAATTATATATGTTTAGATAGAGGTTTTACCCTTCATTGTCTTATTTAGCACACTTGATTCTCTCTTTTCGTGAGATTTACATTGACTAAACGTTTAGAAGCAAAGAGAAAAGATACGAGACAGCTTAAGAGAACAGCTTAGATCTACAACAGACATTATAAATAATAGTCGAGACTGAAAGTTGTGGAGACATGATCACCTATGCCAGCAGACATGGTACTTGATGATGATGGTGATTATGACACGTCTTGAAGCTGTCTTCTTTTGGCTGTTGATCAAATTATATTGAAACCATCTATAGAGAAATTGTTAGAAAATTGAAGCAAATGTACGATTATTGAGAAAATGGAGCATATATTAATTAGCAGTAACAAGCAATCTGGATGAATGGTAACTGTACAGCTAGGCAATTAATGCTGCTCTATATCCAAAACTAAATCCACCATCGGTGTTTGCTAGTTGGTGATTACAGAGAGTAGGACAAAATAGGACACTTCGACATAGAGAGTGTGAACAACAATTGTTTTCTTGACCGTGACACTACCTTTCATGACCTCATGGCGATTTCTTCACAAGGCTATGGCTGAAGCTGTGTAGAAATATAACCACATAATTGTGTAGTCGTTCTGTACATGGTCGTTGTCTTGCCATATTGACAAATGACTGTATATATACATATATATGCACACACATATACACACATATATATATATACGAGATATATATATAATACACATAAAATGGTATAAAACAGCTACACTAGTAACGGGTGAGAAACAAACTGCACGGTTTCGGCAAAATACTCCATCAGGTATCATCATCATCATGTGTCGTACCGGTTGACAATCATGTCCTTCCACAATCTTCTATCCACAGTGCATTGTATGAGTTCTGTTGTTGAATATTTTCCCTGCCCTGACACCAAGCTATGCAATATTTTCTCTCTTTGTCGTCCGCGGTCTCTCTTTCCTTTTAGTGTGCCAGTTGTAACCAAGTATTCCAACTTTCCTCTTATCATGATGTCCCCAAAAAATGTTTATTGCATCTTTCAGATGTATTTTAAGAGCTCTCTTTTTGTGTTGGAATATTTGAGAACTTTCTCATTGGTCTTTTAAGCTGCCCAGGGACTTTTAACATTCTTCTGATAAATCCCATCTCTCTGGCCTCTAATCGTCTGTTCATTTGTTTGGGTATATCATCAGGTATACTATATACTTATAAATACAACGATGACTACAGAAGACAACTAATCTCAAATGTTAAAAAATGGCAGAAGATGAAAATTAGCCAGGACCTTTGTGTCTTTTGTTCATATAAAACATAGTTAATAGGTCAGGTAGGCTCTCGAGGGAAAAAAATATTTGCCAAACATAGTGAGCGAGAAAAAACGGTTACCATGAGGATGGATATGAGGATGAGATGCATATATAACCATTGGCGTCTTGACAGGCGATCGGTAGCAAGAGATTATGATAAGTCAGTAGTGTGGTTAACTATTATGTCTATGCTGGATGCTGTTTTGCTGAATGTCATCTCTCGCGGTCGAATCTGCCAATAATGGATAGACAGACCAGACACCTTTCTCCTACGCCTTTTGTCTTCTGAATTTGATAGCACCATTGTCTGGAAAATTTATGAGCCATTTCCTTAATTTTCTTCTCCATATGCTACGATTTGCACCCATATTTTCCATTTTTTCCACTGATAGATACTTCATTGAAGGATGCATTGCAAATATCTTTATATCTAATCAGTGGTCCGCCCTTGGTTTCTTTTCGTCCTTAAGTTCGCTCAAACAATATTTGTTTGGGAAAATGAATGTTTGCCAATTTTCTGACATGGCCATGCCACCATTGTCTCCGACTTCTAAGTTTTGTTATGATGGTTGTGATTTGGCTCATTGTGAGACATTAGAGTCGGGCACTTTGTCCTGCAAGGTGGTGATCATAACTTCCTGTCCAGAATAGATAGTTTCTGATCCTCATAGAAGTTTACTAACCACCCAACTTTGTCCTGCAAGGTGGTGATCATAACTTCCTGCCCAGCATAGATAGTTTCTGATCCTCATAGAAGTTTACTAACCACCCAACTTTGGTAAATTTTGAATCTTGGACATAAACGTATGTTTGGTGTTAGCTCATGCTCTATCTTTTACTTTACCAATTGTAGAATCTGCCTTTCCAATTCCGGAATGTATTTCTTCTTCAACGAGTCCTATAAAGTAGGAAGGCACTTGTGTGGTAAGTGGGGGGGGGGGGGGAGAGACGGTAAAGATAATACAGCTAAGAGTACAGATTGCAAATATGATTACACGTTTCCTCCATCTTTACAGCGAACTCGTACCATTTCATACATGTGTTCATATTTGCCTTCAATAAATTGTATGATCTGTGTGAATACAGCTCTTACACCTGATCTAGCTAGATCAGGTGTAAGACAGGGGTGCGTACTATGCCCCCTACTGTTTATTACATACATGGACCATATATGCAAGCTAGCCAACCCATCAGAGACAAAGGAGATCAACGAGCTTCTATTTGCAGACGATCAGGCACTAATACATGAAACAATAGAAGACCTACAAGAACACTTAAACATACTCAACATCTCAGGCACAAAGTACAACATGAAAATCAACATCAACAAAACAGAAGTCATGAATGTCGCCAACAATAAACAGAACATCAACATAACTATAGAAGGCAGACAACTAAAACAAGTAGAGGAATTCAAATACCTAGGAAGCTCAATGACAAACGATAATTCCCAAACAGCAGAGATAGAATCAAGATGCAACAAAGCTTGTCAAATCATCGGACAGTTATCACCATTATTGTCCAACAAGGAAATAACTCTGGAGACAAAACGAGCTCTATACAATACAATCTCCATCCCAACGTTGTGCTACCAATGCCAGACCTGGACCCTAGATGCAAGAATAATAAGAGAAATAACCTCTACAGAGATGAAATGTGTTAGACGAATGACAGGAAGCAGTCTGAGAGATAAGATCAGAAATGAAGAACTGAGAAAAAAGCTAGGAATAGCCCCCGCCATCGAATATATAAAGAAACAACAGATTAAATGGTTTGGCCACGTGACAAGGCAGAAAGAACAAAACACAACACAACGAGCCTTCAACAAACGTTGTGAGAACACCAGAGCCAAGGGTCGACCACGAAAAAGATGGGTCGATGGAAGATTAGAAGCACTAGGAAACATAACAGCAGCAGAGGCGAACAGAAGAGCAAAAGACCGCAAATTATATCTTCCCTCGACGCTGAAAGGCAGATGAGGAAGGAAAGAAGAAGAATAAATTGTATACATGTCTCCCTTACCATTGTGAATGTCGTTTTACAATAGAGTGGATGTGAATTCAAACACAGCTTAAAGCTCTCCATTTAACTCAGGAAAAACAACATAAATAGAATCAAAGTCGCTAAACTGGAAATACGGGATCTTAAATGAGACACAAAAGGAGTGCATGGTCATTTACAGCATGCTCGGCAGACAGAATAATCAAGGAAGACAGTGGTGTGTTAGGATCACGAGTAGCATGGCGATGGACGTGTTGTCAGAGACCAGAGCATTCATCTGGTTAGAGTCACAAGACTACACTCTCGCCTGCATACTGAGTGATTCGATGAACATCATAAAAAAACAGTGAAGGCGATCTCTGTGCCCATGCAATGGGTAGAGTCGTTGCAGAAGTCAACAATATGTAAGGTCACATTTGTCTACGTCACTGGACATCAGGGAGTACGAGGAAATGAAAGCTGACAGGCTGGCTAACTGTATGTCGTTGAGGGCAAACAACCAATGGATCGGGCTGACATCATCAATGTCCACCGAGATATGGAAAAGGCACATGACTTCGACAACCATGAGTCCACGTGACTTATCGGTGGATACAGCCAGAAACTAGAAACGTAAACGGCGTGTAAGAAGATTTAACAACCAACACAGAACTGGAGTCTTCAGTTGCTGGACACTTTGCGGGATTTGTTGAGAAGAGGATCTGAGCACCTATGGACATGGTCGCAGTGCAATGATGATGACTCACAACAAAATTCAATAATGACATTGAAGTACACTATTGCCTACTCTTAAACTACAATTGAAGTTGTATATTACGGGAAGAAATATGCTTTCACTTCCCTGATATATTGCATGTCTAGCACTTCTTTTGTAATTGGTGGTTAATTCACGGCATAATAAATCACCCAATTAAAACATGGATTGTTAACGAAACAGACAATCAAGCGCACAAAGTCCAAACAAGAAAACGTGTTCACATTTGAAAGAAGAAGATGTTGGACATATACCGGTCTTGTCCTGAGAATGTATGAAGAAAGCCTTCTATACCAGACATTTTCGTGTAGATTTGTTGTAAACGAAAACAAGACAGACCGAGATCATTGTTGTGCAGAACAATTACTAAGGAGGGCTAAACAAAAGGACTAAGAAACAACCAGTAACAACTTGCGATTCGTGGATAACAATGATTTACTCTCTACGTACTTTCAGGAAAGTGAAATAACAATAAAATGAATAAATATATTGTATATGTAATGGGACAGTGCTACTTGTTACTTATTCTTAATGAAACAGTTAACCGATAAATTATGTACTTGTACCAGGTGCCCACTCAATGTTTCAGTAGAGTCTACTGGAAACTTTGAAGGTGTAATTGAACACATACATATTGTATCGCATAACCAGTGAGCTAACAGTCAGGCTACTGGCGTTCTCAATGAGGATAGACAGTGATAATTGAACTCACACATAAAACATGTATGTGTAAAGATTGAAGCGCCACCTGACTAGGAAGCTTGACTAAGATAATATATTAACACCTGATTAAGGAAACGGAAAAATAAATATATCTGAGTATACTGCAGAACTAAAAGGCATGACAGATGCTTCACACACATATTACGTCGTATTTTAGTTGAAATTCATATCAAGGATCTAGATAAGTCAGGTCAGAGACCTTGTAATTGGTAAGTGTCCTAACTATGGTTGTCAGTTTTTTGTCAGGACATAAAGGAATATTTCACAGTTTTTGTCATGTAAAAAGCGTGATTCCAGTGATAATGTAACTCACAAACAAAACATTGAATTGCGAACATACAACTTATACATTTGTTCATATCTTGCTTAATAGTTCTCTTACTTATTCAGGTGTCTAGTTCACGAGGCTAAGATGGCAGATTAAGAAAGAGTATATGGTGTATGCAACATCACATTTTGAGGCAGTAATTTATGCATGTTACCTAAAGTTCAATGCAGGTGGAAGTTAAGCCAGAGGCGTACTAAATTACAGCAACACCACATTCGTATAAATTCTCCTAAGATATTTTCACTTAAATTGTCGAAAATTGCATTAAATAAAACCACGTGAAATGAAAATGTGTAATGTGTTATATTCTTCATTACTGTAGTGAACTAAAACAGGAATATATAACAAGCCAGTCTAGTAAATAACAAACAAGTGTTAAACAAAGTACTTGCCATAGTCATTATGTAACTTGTCCAGTAACGACACAGTCCTCCTACAGCTAACTCTCTCTTCAACTTGTATCTACCTCACATCACATTTGTTCTCAATAACAAATTGTAACATTCTCCATAATCTCTTCTATACACCTTTCATGATTTATCTTCCCTTCATTCGTCTTTACATCTAATATATTGTTATGCATTTACTACACATATATTCTACTTACCAATATATATCTTTACTGCTATTATGTCGTTACTACCAATATATCATTAACACCAAACTATCTTTATTACCAATATATCTTTACTACCAATATATCTTTACTACGAATATATCTTTACTATTAATATATATTTATTACCAATACGTCTTTTCTGCCAACATGTCTTTATTGCCATTTTGTCTTTACTGGCAATATGTTCTACCTGTCTCCACATCTTCGTTATTGAACGATTCATTGTCATGTTCATTATTTGTGTCTGGTAGCTGCCTTAAATAAAATATCCCATACATTTGTAAATGTCCATGATAGACAATTTTATATTTTCTTTGATTATTACAAGTGTACATTTGAGATAGGCTTGAATGAAAACTAATGAAACTGTCACACAATGTGTGCGTGTGTGTTTGTGAGTTTATTTGAACTTTCACTCTCAAAGACACAGCTAATAAGTAATATCACACCGTAAAAATATGATGGTTCAAGCACATGAATTATTCAATGCTATTTTTGTCAAATATAAAACTTCTATTTCGTTCAGTTCACATCTTTTCTACAACTCCAAGTGAGCTTTACTTATTATATAGTATATATGTATTGACAAGGTCTATAAAAGTTTTATAAAAATAAAATAAATATAATTTAATAACATGAACATTACCAAGTAGACACAGTATTAGTAGCATAGCAGGTCAGAATAGTAAAATATTACATCTTATCAATATCATGTGTGGTGCAGAAACATGGGCATTAGACAGACAGAACAGAAAATTGAAGGCTTTGAAATGTGGATTTATAGAAGAGTAGGTTGAAATGGAAAGAAAGAAAAGAAAACAAGCAATTAAGTCTTAAAACAACTAAAAATAAAAAGAGAACTACAAAACACAATTAGAACAAGAAACATGAAAATATTGCGGTGTGTTAAAAGTCCACAGCGGCCTAATAAAAATAATATTGGAAGGGAAACTACAAGATAAAAGAGACATAGTCTGACCAAGACTAACAATGACGAGTAACATCAGCAGATGAACAAATCATGTTTAACATGGTAGACATATATTTTTTTTTAAAGAAAATCACGTATAAATGAGATATAATTAGAAAAAGGCAATACGAAAATAGAGCGTACTTGATTAGATATCACACCAGCGCGGACTAAAAATAAGTAGAGATAGGACAACGATTGTATGAATTAATGCCGTTGGTAGGACAACAGATAAAGAAAACACACATGAACTACCCGAAAATATTCTCAGGAGTCGACAACACAGAAAGAGCAACACATGGAGTAGGTTTTATCATCGACCCAGAACACGCAAAGAACATTCTAGAAATAACATACCATTCAGAAAGAATTATCACAATTAAACTACTAGAAGGCGATCGAAAAACAAATTACATTTAAATCTATGCACCCTGCAACAACGACGAAAAAGACAGCGAATAATTCTACGACACACTGAGTGAAACCATTAACAAAATTGACGAAAGTGACGACATACTAGTGATGGGAGATTTTAATGGAAGGCTCGGGAAACGCAACAATGAGAACAGTGACATCTTAGGACCCTTAGGCGATAAAACAGCTGAAATAAACGAGAATTGGAGCAGAATGCTGGATCTATGCAATCAATCAAAGACAGGGGTGCGTACTATCCCCCCTACTGTTTATTACATACATGGACCATATATGCAAGCTAGCCAACCCATCTGAGACAGTGGAGATCAACGAGCTTCTATTTGCAGACGATCAGGCACTAATATATGAAACAATAGAAGACCTACAAGAACACTTAAACAAACTCAACATCTCAGGCACAAAGTACAACATGAAAACCAACATCAACAAAACAGAAGTCATGAATGTCGCCAAAAATAAACAGAACATCAACATAACTATAGAAGGCAGACAACTAAAACAAGTAGAGGAATTCAAACACCTAGGAAGCTCAATGACAAACGATAATTCCCAAACAGCAGAGATAGAATCAAGATGCAACAAAGCTTGTCAAATCATCGGACAGTTATCACCATTATTGTCCAACAAGGAAATAACTCTGGAGGCAAAACGAGCACTATACAATACAATCTTCATTCCAACGTTGTGCTACCAATGCTAGACCTGGACCCTAGATGCAAGAACAATAAGAAAATAACCTCTACATAGATGAAATATGTTAGACGAATGGCAGGAAACAGTCTGAGAGATAAGATCAGAAATGAAGAACTGAGAAAAAAGCCAGAAATAGCCCCCGCCATCGAATATATAAAGAAACAACAAAAAAATGGTTTGACCACGTGACAAGGCAGAAAGAACAAAACACAACACAACGAGCCTTCAACAAACGTTGTGAGAACACCAGACCCAAGGGACGACCACCGAAAAGTTGAGTCGATGGAATATTAGAAGCACTAGGAAACATAACAGCAGCAGAGGCGAACAGAAGCGCAAAAGACCGCAAATTATATCTCCCCTCGACGCTGAAAGGCAGATGAGGAAGAAAAGAAGAGACAAGAATAACCAAACAACAATAGCAGAAATACCTCTACTAGACATACAATCTTACATACATCTGAGGAGTAATATAGACATAGAAGGAGGAATATAGAATGATAAAAAATTTTTCAAATCCATTTTGAAATTAATCCTATTGTAATATATATATATTTGAACCGAAACGCGGAGAACAACAAAAATGACAATCATGAAAATACAGATTTTCATAAATGAATGTTTGCGTAGAGTAAAATGATGGAAATGGCAGGATAATATGATTAACATAAAAGTTGGAAGAATACTGGTCAAATACCAGTGGATAAAGAGATACAACGAAGTCGATGGGCCTGGATAGGGCACAGTGCGGAAGCCAACGGATTGTATTACACAGCATGCCCTTTTTTTTAATCCACAAGGAAAAAGACAAAAAATAAGACAAACATATTATTTTACATGACAGAAGGAAGACGTAGAATGCCCTTAAAAGTAGTACGAAACAAAACGGCTTGGAAAGTGTTTGTTAAATGCCCTAGCTTCACATGGAGTTGAAAGATAAAAGAGGATGAAGAATAACAAAACCACATAATGGAAATATAATTGTCCACTTAAAACTCATTTAAATAAATCCAACACATCAGTGACATTAATGTCTTAATTATTTTACTAATATAAACATATTGAAACAATGGGGATGAATTTTGTTAATTGTTCAAGCACAAATAACATAATTATTACAATTGACATTGATACGGTGTTAAAAACTGTAAAAAAATATAGAAAAAAAATGGGAGTGCAATTTTTCATATGTCAAACAATCGTTACGTATTGTGTATACCAACATGTTCAGGAATGGACGCCCTATCTATATAATGCACTCTTATAAGATGTATGTATAGTAATTCCGGTGTGTAAAATGCACTTTGATATGTGAAAAGAACAAAAGACAACAAACTTGTAAATAATTGTTTTTTTTCACTCACCACAAGAAACCATATAAATAATCAATTTGAATATGAAACACAAATAAATCCAGAAGAATAATACATTTCCTTTTGAAATATAAGTAACACACACATGACTTAGTCATTTGAATTTTAAACATAAGTGACACACATGACTTAGCCATTTGAATTTGAAACATAAGTAAAACGCATGACTTAGCCATTTGAATTTGAAACATAAGTTAGTATTTGCGGGTCATCATAATTGCACTTCGAACATGCCCATAGATGCTCAGATCCCCACCTCAGCAAGTCCCGCAGTGCCCTGCGACTGACGACTCCAGTTATGTGTGTGTTGATAGATCTTCTTACACGCCCACTACGTTTCTCATTTCTGGTTGTACCCATCTTAACTCCCATCTCTATCATCCGAAGAAGAGACGTGGATTCGTGATTCCCAAAGTCCTGTGCTCTTCCCACATCTTGGAGGGCATTGATGATGTCCGCCGTTCCATTGGTTGACCGTCCTCAACGACAGCGCAGCCAACCAGCCTGTCCGCTCTTTCATTTCCCCGTAATCCCGCATGTCCAGGGACATAGACAAAGGTTATCTTACGTATTTTTGACTTCTGCAATGACTCTAACCATTGCATGCGTACAGAGCCATCCTCCACTTTTCTTGTCATGCTCATCGAATCACTCAGTATATAGGCGTGGGTGTAGTCTTGTGACTCTAACCATTTGAATGCATTAGTTACTGCCATTGCCATTACCTCCATTGTCAGGCTACTCCTTGCCGTGCACAAGTGTCTTATTTGACTATTCTGCCTGCCGAGCGTGCTGTAAATGCCCATACACTTCTTTGTGCCGTATTACATATCCGTCTGTATAGATGACTACATCTTTCTCATCGGTGTTATCACATATGACACCATTGCCCACCACATTAACCACTACCTAGTTATTTTCCCTACTTTACCTGTCGAGTGTGACAATACATGAGAAAGTCCCCTTGAATGACGTAGGCACCGGTATCCACTCCTCGTCAACATTGATATTGATAAGCCCACAGGCCTGTTTGACGACATCTTCTGCTCGGCCCGTCCATGATTTGCCTGGCACCGTTCCCTGTGTTGACCACGTGGTGCAATGGATTCTCTTGATCTGCACTAATCTTCAGGTATGCTCGTGCTCTCCAGATCTTGATTCTGTCATCCATTTTTGGAAAGTCAAGAATATAGCTCATTGCTATACAGGGAGTGTCACTTTTACACCCGAAGATAATCCGCATGGCTTCATTCGGTATTTTCTCCAGCCTATCAATTTGCGTTGTACTAACATGAAGAATTGACAGGGCATACTCGATTGGTGCGATAACTAATCCCTGGAACAGAAGAGTAAGTAGCATCTGCTCGATGTTGCCAGCTGCCATGACCTGCAAGGCGGCTAATCATTTGCGGGATGTTGTTATCACATGGTCAACGTGGTCCCGAAAACACAGGCTGCGATCAAATTTAACTCCGAGGTATGTCATCAACTTGTTCCTGGTCACCTCATCAGCTCCCATTCGTACTACAGGTGTGTCCGTGTTAACGATGTGATTGTTATAGGAGAACCATGCAATTGATGCTTTATTAGGATTAACCGAAGCACCTGAAACCCCACATCAGGAAGAAATAAGATCGATTTCGTCTTGCATTGTGGAGACGATTTTCCTTCTGTCTCTTCCCTGTCGATATACCAGAATATCTTCAGCAAAAGTCATAGTTCTTCCCCTCCCATCCAGTTGTTCCGCGATCATTATTGTGTGCACGGAAACATAAGTATATAGCGACCTGAAATACAGTTACTAGTACGAAATCATGCTAAGTGAGTAGTTAGGTAAAAATACTAATGTTTTATGCTGGATGCTGCTTTGTTGAACACCAACTATTGTGGCTATCTATATATCTATCTATTGTCCTTTCGAGCCGAAGACGGCACATAGGGCAGAACCACAATCTAAAAAACAGAAACCTTGCGTGCCAAAGTGGCACATATTGCGAAGATTACTGATTCTAAAATATATGGCTCTGTTTTCATAACAACACTTTTTACAATGACAGCTTGTCAAGCCATCGATCAATCTCCTTAGTCGCCTCTTACGACATGCCTGGAAGGTCACAGTCTCACTATTCTTTACTTCTCTCTTTACCACTATTGTGGCTGAATCTGCCAATATTGGATAGATAAATCCATCCGCATAACGAACAAGATGTGTTCGTGGTGCCTGGCCTCGTCATCTTTCTTCTCCGCCTTTTATCTTATGAATGTGATATCAGCACTGACTCGGAAGTTGTTGTGTCTGTTTTTCTTTTTTTTTTGTGTGTTCTCCATGTACTGCGAACTGCAGCTATATATTCCCTATTTTGTCTTCATCGATAGAGAGTTCCCTCAAGGAAGGCCTGCAAACATAATTATATCTCAGCACTGGTCTAACGTTTGACCTCTTTCCGTCCTTAAGTTCGCCATACAATATTTATTTATGAATACGAAATTTGCCATTGTTCTTACCCAACTCAGCCACCTTAGCCTACGACTCCTAAGTGGCGCCGTGACTAATGAGAGTTTGATTTGTTGTCAAACATTACAGTTGCTTATTTTGCAGTGCCATTTCAGGTTCATAAACTTTCCAAGGCAATGCACATAAAAGTTGATTAACAATGTGTTCTGTCCAGCATGGGTAGTTAAAGTTTCTGCTTCATATTGAAGTGCACTCAGCACAATTGTGGTAAATTTGAATCTTTGTCTTGAATGTTAATTTGTTGTTGGCCCATGCTCTACCCTTAAGTTTACCAAATATGGTAGCCGCCTTTCCGATACGAGAATGTATTTCTTCCTCAATGGAGACAGTGGTTGTGACCATAGGACCGGGGCTGCCTAATATTTGAATCCATGAAATATTATCAGTATCATCATGTGCCATATCGGTTTAAGTAGGCGTTGATGCCCTTCCACAGACTTCTATTCACAGTACATCACATCAATTATATTCTTTACTG